>CM053773.1:13951477-13965248 GCA_028658325.1 Potorous gilbertii | reverse complement strand
TAAGTGAATGGTGATTCTTTGCTGGTCCAAGAAAAACTTATCCTCTCCCTGTAGTGGCTGCCATACCCCTATGTTGTTTCCCTTTCTCCTCTTCCCCTCCTTTTCCCTCATCACTTAAATGTTCCCAGTCACATAACTGCAGAGTAACATTTAAAATGGTAATTAGTACAAATATAAGTATGATCACTTTCTACCTCTAACTTCCAATTGGCTGTACCCTTACATACCCTAGTCTTATATAAGTGAAAGTCTCAGCAATTGTATGTAGTCATCAGGGCACCCTTCTGGCTCCCCTAACCTCCTTCAGCAAGTCTTTATAAAGGCAACTGGGCAGAGGAGAAGGGAATGTTTGTGGGTGGTAGGGTTTTGGGGGTGGGGATGATACAAATGTAACAGCCTAGGCCAGAGTGACTCGTGCGCTTCCTCAGTTTCCTTGGATTACATCTCTTACAAGGCAGGACATATATGAGCTCTGAAATAATATTACCAAGGACCCATGGAGGACAACACATAGGCTTCTTGGTGGAGAAATGGAAGCTATAGGAAAAAACTCTCTTCCATCCTGGGCTGCCTCTGCTCTGATTCTGTGCCTGATGAAGGAGATTCCTATTCTTCCGGCAAAAAAGCCAGCAAATTTGAGCAGTGGAGCAACGAAAAGCCCATCCATTGTGACTAAACAGAAACTGTGTAGTCCAACCGAGCAGTGTAGGACCGGCAGAAATGTTGGGTGGGACCTGGATTCATGTCACAACAAGAGTGTCAAGTAAAAATTTCAGGGTCCAACAGACAGGGTGGAAAGTATAAGGTGAATTTGTCCTCTCTCGCTTCAGCACCTGCAATTTTTCTGTTTATTTTAATCCTGAAATGAGAGTTACTGAGGGTGAGGTTCTAGCCACTGAGAGTAGGGAAGCAAGGTTGCTACTTACTTATGTCTGTGATTACTTAGGATCACAGATCTAGAGTTGGAAGAAACTCCAGAGACCACCTCAAACAAGTCCTTTATTTTACAGATAAGAAAACTGAGGGCAAGGTGTGTTCTGACTTGCTCAAAGTCACTTGGGTAATATGCATCAGAGACAAAATTTGAACCCTGGTCCTCTGACTCCAGAGGACTTTTCTACTATACCATACTGTCTTTTCTCCCCTTTACTCACACTCAGTTGAAGCATTTCCCAAGATGACATGTTGATACATATTTTTAAGCAATAGTTTTAAATGGATAGAATGGCTAAGGCAGTAGGGGTGGAACCAAGATATTTTGATGGGTAGACACACACACACACACACACACACACACACACACACACACACAATTCTGGACATAATTTCAGACCCAGTGAGCACACACATGGGACAAAGTTGGAGGGTAGATGACAAATTTTATTCAGCTACTGATTCGTGTGTCATTCTGCTGAGCTTTCATTCCAATCACTGTTTTGCCATTTGACTTCAGGTAAGTATTCTTATCCCTGATCATCTACCCTAACTTTTTGCTTTGCTGTTGTCCAGTCATTTTGGTTGTGTCCTACTCTTTGTGATGTTCAACATCTAATCATCTGTGTAAATTCTACACTAGTCTTAAATAATATCTTTAAAATCACTGTTACAAACAAAGGAAGAAATTCCCCCTTTTGAAGACATCTATCAAAAAATGTGTAGTGAGGTAATGAGTTTGCTGTCACTATGTAATCAGAGGCTAGACGACCATTTGTTAGCAGTGTTATAAAGCAGATTTGCCCATTAAGCAAGGATTGGACTAGATGCCCTGTTTCCTTCCAACTCTAGACTTCTCTTATATGAAGGAAATTCAACACTTTTAGTAAATTTATGAAATATTCTGACCTATCTGGAAAACAGTTTAGAAAAAACAAGAAAAGTTACCAAACCATATGTACCCTTTGGTGCATTGATCCTGAGGAAGCCAAAGACAGAACGATTTTATATGTACCAAAATGTTCAAGGTATCATTTTTTTTAATAGAAGCAAAGAGCTCTAAACAAATATTGGGGCTACCTTGATCCGTAAGAGGATGATAGTATCACTGAGCTCTGTACTTTGTGTACCCTTGCTTTTGGGGATAGCCAAAGTGTTGAGGGACAGTGCTGCTATCCACTGCCGTATTTATATCTGAGGCCACTTGTTATATATGAAGATAATGAAAAATTAATGCTTTGTAAAGAATAATGAAAAATTAATGCTTTGTAAAGAATGTCAAATACAAGGAAAACAGAGAAATATGGGAACGCTTACATATACTGATGGAGAATGAATAAAACAGAACCAGGAGAAAATAGACACATTAACTATACTAAGGTAAATGAAAACATTAAAACACAATAAAATTCAGATCATATGTAATGATGAATGCTGATTCTGGATGACTGCTTCTGGAGCATATAGCCATCTTCTCTATAAAGACATGGAAAAGTAGAAAAGTAGGTACAAAGTGTTACATCTTCTGTTGGTGGGTTGTTTTGGTGTGTGGTTTTGCCTAAAAGAGGGCTTTGGGGATATATTATTAGAAAATAATTGTGATAGAAAATAAAATGCAAAATTTTCTTAAAAACCAAAGGAAATCTAGGAAATCTAAGATTTGTCATTTTTTATAGTCATAATTATGAAGGGCATTAATAATCCAAAACTATATAGCTCCTCAAGGTTACAGAGCACTTTTATTTTTGGCATTTGAAGCATCTCATTTGAAACATACAATAGACCTGTGATGTAGGTAATGCAGGTAATACTGCAGAAGAGGAAACTGGTGATCAGAAAAAATAATTGACTTGCCCAAGGCCCACAGCTAGCAAGCATAGCAACTGGGACTTAAATCCAGGGCTTCTCACACTCAGTTCAGGGCTCTTTCCACTACAGGCTGGCACAATGGAAAATTACTGCTGCGTAAAAATGAATAGAAATACACAAAATAGCATTGACTCTGAGCCTTTAAATATAGTGTATCACAAGAGACATTAACTGCTCCAAGTAAATTGTGCCTAATGAAAGGGGTCAGCAGGACTGTTCTCATGTTTAAGAGAGTCTTACTATAAATGAAGTGAGGGGAAAAGTAGGACACGTCTTTGGCAATCTTTTCTCCTTGTCACTATTTTTGGTTCCTGTCCTGAAGAAAGTTTTCATGATTTCCTTATAAGGACAAAGGGAAAAAAATACTGCAGGCCTTTATTATATGCCACCATGCAATGAATACCATTCTTCTCAAGCAGATGGAACCTAGTCTCCTACATTCATACCTATCACCACCCCCAAACACACACGCATACATAGCTCATTGCCTTGCACAGACTTTATAAATACATGCTGGATTGAAGGGGGTTAAAGGAGCCTGAGAAATATCTTGATGACTATATACAATTGCTAAGACTTAAAGCTATTTAAGACTAGGGCATTTAAGGTACAGCCAACTAGAGGTTAGAGGCAGAAAGTGATCATATTCATATTTGTACTAATTACCATTTTAAATATTACTCTGGGTCATTTGACTGTGAACACTTAAATGATGGGGGTGGGGGAAAGGGGAAGAGCAGGAAGGAACAGCTTAGGACTATGGAAGTGTAGCACCAATTTGATACCTACCACAGCCGTTATGGATATGCATGTGTATCTCCAGGGTAAATTCACGAAATATAAACTCCCTTCCTCAAAGACAAAATCAAAATATTTATTCAGATATCAGAAAGCCAATTCTAATATGGTAACAATGAAGTTCATACACATTACCAACAGAGGAAGGACTGCCATCCCCAAGCCTTTCCTCTGTCAGGCCTCGCCACAAACAAGCTCCCTTAGGCAAAATCACTCCCTCTCTCACTCAGGCTAGCTGCTCTGCTCAGCTCTGTTCTGCCTAGCTCTCTTTCCCAGCTTCCCACTCTCTCTTCCTGCTGCACCCTTACTGCTCCATTCATTCAGCAAGCTCCTCCCACCATCGGTTCCATGTGACTCAGGCTGTGGGCTAGACCAAAGCTCAAAACAGGTCACATGGGCCTATTACGGAGCAGGAAGATCTTCAAACTCTGTTACCATTACAGGCAGCAACTACAGGGGGAGGATAAGTTTTTCTTGGGTCATCAAAGAGCCACCATTCACTTATGAGATAAGGATAAGTTTTATGTAAGGGCCAGCATCCCTTAGCCTGAAGAGAATAGTGTATTCCTCACTAGGTAGATAACCTAAGGAAGTCTTCAAAAGGTGGTAACTACCAACTTCCAGGCCACAACTACTCATAAAACCATATGCATTTTAATATCCAGATGCATCATCAACCTTGGACAAGGTAAGAGAACTGAAACAGAGAAATGTCCCTGGAGAATATTTATTATACTCATTCACCCAGGAAGAAGCAGTTGGGAACCATCTATAGGACCATGAATTCCTCTCAACATTTATTCAAAATTCCAGTGACTGGGATTGTTAGCTTCTGAGACTTTTGAGTCTGGATTTTTAAAAACAGACTGATAATTTTCTTCAGGTAGACCTTATACATATTGTGTGTTTTCTTTTAGATTGTTTTTTTACACCTCTTTTTCTGGTTGTAAAGAATTGGAAATTGAGGGATACCCATCAGTTGGGGAATGGCTGGGCAAGTTATGGTATATGGTTGTAATGGAACACTATTGTGCTATAAGAAATGTTGAGCGGGCAGATTTCAGAAAAACCTGAAAAAAATTACACATGAACTAATGCAAAATGAAGTGAGCAGATCCAGGAGAACATTGTACATAGCAACAGCAATGTTGTATGCTGATCAACTGTGAATGACTTAGTTATTCTCAGGAATACAATGATCCAAGACAATTCACCTCCAGAGAAAGAACTGATGGAGTCTGAATTGAGATTGAAGTACATAATTTTTAATTTTTTCCATGTTTTTGTCTTTGTTTTATTTCACAACAGAAATATATTTTGCATAATTTCATGTTTATAACCTATATCAAATTACTTACCATCTCAGAGAGAATTTGAACCTCAATTTTTTTTTAAAAAAATGAATCGTTAAAAATTGTTTTTCTGTGATCAGGAAAAAACAAAATATTATTCAAATTCCATTACCAAAAAAAAAAAAAAAGATTAGTGCTTTGCTTCTTAAAGCATTAGAGTTATCCAAGTTTTAGGAGAATGATGCATTAAGGGAAGGATAATGTCCAGGGTTAGAAAAGAGATACTTCAGTTATCCTCTACCCTAGTCAGACTGCATCTGGATTATTGTATTTAGTCTGGGAACTACCTTTTAGGAGAGCCACTAGATAAACTAGAAAGTAGCCCCTTTAGAATGAGTAGGACAGGCAGAGTTCCTGACGTAATGCTGTGTAGGGATCAGATAAAGAAACTGGAGATCAGAGATGGTTTTGGCTTGGGGTGGGGCAAGGCCAGGCAATCAGGGTAAAGTGACCAGTCCAAGGTCACACAGCTAATAAGTGTCAAGTGTCTGAGGTTAGATTTGAGCTCAGATCCTCCTGACTCCAAGGCCCATGCTCTATCCACTGCACCACCTAGCTACCCCAAGATCAGAGATGTTTAACCTAACTTGGAGATTGTTTAGTAACAATAACTGTAAATCGGTATAGAGGATAGAGTAATAGACTTGGAGGTCAGAAGGCCAGGACTCAAACACCTCTTCAGACTGGCTGTGTGACCTTAGGCAAGGTGGTTGGCATCTTTTGACCTTAGTTCCTTGTCTGGAAAATGAGGACTTTGGACAAAGGTCCAGATCTAAATCTCTGATCTTATTAATGTTTTCCAGTATTTAAAGAGCTGTCATGTGGAAAAAAGATTAGTCTTCTGCTTGGTGCCAGGAAGCAGAAATAGCAGCAGTCGAGATAAAAATCTCAGAGACAGAGCTCAATGTAAGGAAAACTTCCCCAAGTCAAAGCCATCCAAAAGTGGGACAGACTGCCGATTTTAGAAGTGGTTTCACCTCAAGGGGAGTTTTCAAGCAGAGGCTAGACGAGCACTAGGTGTTTATCTCCTAAAAGGGATTCTTGCTTGAGCGCAGGTCCCCTCCAAATGGGAGATGTGTGATTCTGTGAAGACCCTATTTTGTGTATTCCCCTATATATTGTGGGCGAGGCGAAACTTGGCCTAGTTAGACAGGTTCAAGGGCTTCCTTGTTTTAAAATACAAATGTTATGGCAAAGCTCATTTTATTTCTAAAATTCAGAATAAAATAAAATTTTTTAAAGTAACAGAAAAATAAAATTAAATAAAGAATACATCTGGTCCTTGTGAAACATAAAAAATAATTAAAATTATATTTGAAATATAAAAACATATAATGACAGAATTTTTTAAAAAACTATATAACTTGACTCCCCCTATGAAGTTCGAAACTAAATGAAGCATTCTGAAAGCAATTTTAGCTCTGGAAAACATTCCTCTTCTCGCTTCTTTTAGGCCATTTCTTTTATGCTTTAAACAACTAGGCTGGGTGACAGTCAATTTAGTCTGAGTAGAAAGACTGCCAAGGGGCAGCTGGGTGGTACAGTGGATAGAGCACAGGCCCTGGAGTCGGAAGGACCTGAGTTCAATTTCGATGTTAGGTACTTAACACTTACAAGCTGTATAAGCCCCAGGCAAGTCACTAAATCTTGATTACTCTGAGGTTCGGAGTGGGAGGAGATTGCCTAGAAGTAATGAGGGTCCACCTCTATTTGTTATGGACCCAGACAGCGCAGTTTGTAATTTCTTCTAGTGATACTCAGTAGCAAGGGAGTAGGAAAAAAGAGAATGTTGAAAGTGGGGAAAACTTAAGGTTGGGATTTGGCAAGTAATCAATAAAACAAAAAATTCAGGGGTAGAAGATGCTGTGTAGTTAAATTGCTTAACCAAAGGGTTGACCCTTCGATTGAAAAGGGAGAAAAGGGAGACCAGAGCAGGAATAATAGACAAGAAAGGGTAAAATGAATGAAAATCAAGATAAAAACAAATAACACATTTAGGAGGAATGAAGCAAAAGGGGATGAAAGGATAAGATGTTATGATCTGAAGAGGAATTTGAAAGTTTGGTAACTTTATTTGTGATAGTGAGATGAAAGGTATTGACAGATTATGGGAATTGAGGAAGTTTGCTAGATCAGGGTGGTTGCAAAAACAATCAAATATATGTTTTGGTCCCTAAATTGTTGAAGTAAGATTTATTTAAATAGTATTTTTTAATTACATGTAAAAAACAATTTTAATATTCATTTTTTTAATTGAGTTACATATGTGTAATCATGTAAACCATATTTCCATGTTAGTCATGTTACGGAAGAAAAAACAGATCAAAAGGGAAAAATCCATGAAGTAACTAAGTAAAAAATAGTCTGCTTCAATCTGCATTCAATGGAGTATGATTAATCAACCAATCCATCAACAAACATTTACTGACCGGTCAGGCAATGTGTGTGTGTGAAGTCAGGTGTTCAACTCCTTAAAAATAGAAGAAGAATCATCTGTGGACAAAGAGATCAGAGTAGCCAAGATTTGGATAGGATGATATGGACAGATGGAATGAGTTTCCAAAGTGGAAAGGTTGCTAAATGATGGCAGTGGTGGGTGGGAATGGAAGCGGCAACAAGAAGCAAGATATAATTCCATCCCTTCTCTTGCACCAGTGTGTCAAGGGCCTAAAAAAAATGGTAATTCAGTTTTGGATAATGTGACCAGAGATACAATACCCTTTTGGAAGACTTGGATTTTCCTGTGTGTAAGAAGATGGGAGGAATGGCATAGGAAGAGTTATAATATGGAAGACAATGCTACCTACAAAATGGGGGTTCCAGACTGTGTTTGTCCTTCATTGCGGAAGAAGACCATGCCATGAGAGAAATGATGACATGACTTGCACTTGACTTTGTTTTGAGTGAGGGAGGGCTGTGCAGGTCACCAGCCTCACTTCTCCTCCAGAGCCAACTGAGTCCAGTGACCTGATATTCCTCAGGATGACTGGAGATTACCCAGGATGCACTGGGAGACCTTGGACCTTTAAGGCCAAGGTCTTTGTAGGTACTTAGGGTGAGGCAACGCCCATTCATTGAATAGGACTGTTTAAGAGGTAGCCAGGGCATGGACCCTTTAATGTTGATCATAGGGTTCCAGAAGGCACAATGGAAAGGAAGACCCAGAGAGAGCCGTAGGAGGGATAGGGCTGAAGTAGATTAGGGTGAGGGAGCAAGGGCTGACATTAGCTTAAGGGATTTTTCCTCAGATAACCTTGCATAAGTGGTCATTAAGGAAATGTCAGACGATATGAATAAACAATTTACAGAAGATGATACACATGAACAGTCACTTGAAAAAAAAAAGTTAGCCTCTCTAATAATCAAAGAAATGAAGATTTATTTGTGGCTAAGCAAAAAAAAAATGTTGCTGATAGAATTGTAAATTGTTTTTTAAAAAAGGAACTGTGAGTTGGAACATTTTTTTAGTATAATCTGGAGACAAGATACACGAAAATAATCATATGCTTTAAATAAGTCTCTTTTGGAGTAATATAGTTTTAAGCATTATCATAAATAAAAAGAGGTGTCTATACTTATCAGCATTATTTGTAATTGCAAAGCACTACAAAAAAAAACTAAACATACAAGAGATAGTGAATGACTAAATAAGTTATGGCATAGCAAAGTAATGGAATGATGTTAATAAGGATAAATGAGGGATACCAAGATTTATATGAAGTGTTGTCGCTCTTGTTCAGTTGTTTCAGTCACGTCCAACTCTTTATGACCCCATTTGGGGTTTTATTGGCCAAGATACTGGAGTGGTTTGCTGTTTCCTTCTTCAGCTCGTTTTATAGATAAGGAAACTGAGGCAAACAGGTTTAAATGACTTGCCCAGGGTCATACAGGTAGAAAGTGTCTGGGATCACATTTGAACTCAGGAAGATGAGTCTTCCTGACTCCAGATTGGGCATTCTGTTCACTGTGCCACCGAGCTGTCTTTAAATGAAGCAGCATGAGACAAAGAACACAGAAGCAGAACAGTAGACAGACCATGACTGTATTAAATTAATGTATACATAAATATAGAGATGAATGAACAGAGAGTGGGAGGGATACAGAAAGAATAAACCAACAAGCTGTTATAGACACATTGTATGTAGAAGTTCTTTAAGTGAAAATAGTGATGAATGTATGTTTATTTTTGCTTTGCTATTGTTTAAAGTGTAAAGTTAAATGTATAATCAATTATTTTGAAATAAAAAGAACAATAAACCAAGAGCTGGGCTTAAGGCCCAGAATTTAACTTGATCAAGTTAAATTGGGACAATTTAGTGAGCAGGGAGGGCTTCCATAAGTACATCATAAAATAACTAAGTGAATATTGAAACTCCCTGCCTAAGGTTGCAAGCACAAGACTAGATTCTGATTTGTTGGCATCCAGTTGTGCTTTGTTCTTATTGAAGAAACAATTAAATGGGCAGTGGGGGTAGAGAGGTGGTAACACTAGCTGTGCTGCCCTCCCAGAGAGCTGTCATCAAACACTGACAAGGCATAAGGAGATTAGTTTTAGGAAACTGGCCAACCCTACAGGTGTTTATGGTATGTTGTGAGGCACAAAGAATGAAAGATTTTATCTAATGACAGACAGCAAGCTCACGTTTGCCAAGTCCGTTTAGGGAGGTCTTTGAGTTACAGGGTCCAGGACAGTTTGTACATTCCTGGACTCACATGAAGTTGGAAGAGGAGCGTCCCAGTTTTGCTGGCTGGTATTTCCAACATGCAAACGATAAGAGACCATGACTAACCCACTTCAACAGATAAGTGCTTTCCCCAGGTTTTGGTTCAGATTCTATGATAAAAGAAAATATTTGCATTTTATCCCCTCTGTGCATTAAATAATATGAGCCAAGCATTAAACACACAGGAAGCTCAGATGTCACGAGATAGTATCCCATGGGAAACAGGGGAAAGGGTGGGGAATTGCTGACAAATGCAAGTTGTTGCCAAAGGGAGGGAATCCTAAAGTATATAATTTTCTTAAGATAACATTTCTTTCTAGTTTTTCCTTAGCTGGGAGATAAATGTTGTTGCATTTTGATGTGCCATCAAGTTAAAGGCCTTTTCATGTTGATGTTGCCAGCTCTTCCTTCAAGTTGATAAATGCAACGTACTTCCAATTTGGATAATATAGCCCTGTTGAAAGAAAAACAACCAGACACAACTATGATAATTTGACAGCTAGAGCTGTCTCTGACTGAGACTTGCAGTCACATTACCAATGTCTACTAATCTACAGAATGTTCCTATGAACATTTTTTGGGACTTTACCTGTCTGTTCCCTTTAACTTTTAAGTACTCAGATTAACTTTGATCTCTTTTCCATGTGGATATTTCTTTGAACACTGCAGACCACAATCCATGTGTGTGTGCCCATCCCAGAAGACTTATATCTTCCCTTAAAATCACCACTGGAGTTCTCCCAGAGCTGGGGGCCTTCCTTGGTTTCTCTGGATCTATGGAGAAGACTAGGTCTCATCACCTTACCCAGCTTAGCTCATTTTTCTATCATACAACTTTTTGAAGAAAAAAAACACTTACTCTGGTTCTTCTTTTACGTTTCTCAGTTTACCTGTTGATCCCTACCACGAGTATCTTCATTTCTCTTTGAGGATTGCTTCTTTTTAATTCTTCAGAGACTGGAATATTTCCTGATTTATAGCTACGTATGAGAACACTAATAGACTATTAACAGGAAGAAGATGGGCCTTTGTTTCAAGAAGAAGTTTGGGTTTTTTTTATTATTTATTATTATTTTTTGGTACTTTTTAAAAATTAAGCTTTATTATTTTTCAATTAACAAACTTCTACCTTCTTTCTTCCTATCACTTTTGAAAGAAAAAAAAAATAGAAAAACAGAGTCCCCACTTGATAAACATAGCAAGCAAAACAAATCCCCATGCTGGCCATGTTCAGATATACTTGTCTGGCAATGCACGTCTAGTCCCATCATTTCTCTTTCAGGAGGTGGATAGCATTCTAAATCGCTGGTCCTCTGGAGTCACTGCGTGCATCAGAGCTTTAAAGTCTTTGGAAATTGTTCATCTTTACAATGCTGTCCTTATAGTACCTCCATCAGTTCAAAATGACATTCAAGTGACACTCCTTTCCCTTGCCTCTTCTTCATTTGTTTAGGCTTCTAGTTTATACCATGATTATGTGAAATAATAACACGCCCCTTCTTTCTTTTTCTTCTCTACTGTACCTTCACCCTATCCACATGCTTTTCTTTTCTTCTTTTAACATCATAATATAATAAAAAGCACTTCTAGGTCTTTCATCTTATTTGACTCCCTCTATGACCACTGCTAACACTGTGGTTCTTAGTGGATGCCTGGATGATTCCCCTCCCTCTCCCTTAGAATTCAAATACTTCACCCCTGTAAAGTCCCTGATTGCTAGCTTGTTTTAACTTTTCTGTGTTTTTCTTGCTTCCCTGTTTGTATTTCAAAGTTTCTACTCAGTTACTTTCTTTTCCTCAGGAATGCTTAAAAGTCCTCTAATTTTTATTTAATTAAAGGTCCATTTTCCCCCATAGGGTTACATTTGGTTTTGCTAGGTAAATTTTGTTGTTGTTGTAAGTCTATTTCTTTTGACTTTTGAAATATCATATTATAAACTTTCTTCTACTTTATAGTGAAAGTCACTAAATTTAGTCTGTCAGCAAACAAAGTACCTACTATGCACCAGGCACTGTGCAAAGGGCTCAGGATATAAAGAAAGGCAAGAAGACAAATGTCACCCTCATGGAGCTCACAATCCAATGGGGAGACAAATGCAAACAAAGATGTACCAAAAAATTCTACATACAGGATGAACAGGAAATAATCAACAGAGGAAAGTACTAGAAAGAAGAAAAATTGTTGGGAAAGACTTCCTATAGAAGATAAAATTTAAACTGGGACTTAGAGGAAGTCAAAGACCAGGAGGTAGAGATGAGGAGGACAAGACTTCCAAGTCAGGGAAAATGCCTGGAGTCAGGAGATTATGTGTCTTGTGAGAGGAAGGGAAAGACCAGTGTCACTAGATTGGAAGACCTGGGGTGGGATGGGGTGGAGGAGGAGGCAGGGTAAAGTATAAGAAGGCTAGAAAGAGGTGTGTGTGGGTGTGAAGGGCTTTGAATATCAAGCAGAGGATTTTGCATTTGATCCTGGAGGTGATAGGCAGCCACTGGAGTTGAGGTAGGAGAAGGTGGGCATGGAGGACCAGCACTTTAGGAAAACTACTTTGGTGCCTGAGTGGAGGATGGATTAGAGTGGAGAGAAACTTGAGGCAGGCTGGCTAACCACTATTACAGTCGTCCAGATACGAGGTGATGCTAGACTATTCTAGGGTGACAGGAGAATTAAAGGAAAAGGATGGAGTGGATTTTGAGACATATGATAAAGGTGAAATCAACAAGCCTCAAAAACAGTTTGGATATGGGGGAGTGGAGATCAGAGATAGGAAAGTGCTGAAGATAACACAGCTTACACTGAAAACCTGGAGGATTGGGAGGATGGTGATGCCCTTGACCATAAGAGGGAAGTTTTTAAGGGGGGTTTGAGGGGAAAGATAATGGGTTCAGTTATGGATATGTTGAGAATACGATGGTTACAAGGAGTAAATAAGTAAGTTTATATCCATCTCATTGTTCAATCAACATTTACTTGTAAGAGGGAATAGGGTTTTGGGAATAGGGTTTTGCAAGGACAACAGACATGGTGACAGAGGATCTTGACTTATGTAGCCCTCTCCCAAATTAGGGCTGTGGTCCTTCCAAGAAGGTAGTCTACTAGCATAGTGTAGGGAATTGTGATGTGTGTATGTGGAGGGGATATTCATAGTGAGGAAATCATGGATCCTTGGAGTTAGCATGTTTCAATTCTTCAATACCTCCATAATCATATTCATTTGAGTAAGATTATCAGCAAAATTATTTGAGTAAGATTATTATTAAGTAAGTAATTCCTTCCATTGGCTCATATGGCAAGCCTTCTGAGATTTTGTTATTCTTGTTTATGTTCTCCTATACATCCCTAACAGAGGAACTACTACTACTACGACTACTACTACTACTACTACTACTACTACTACTACTATGAATAAGAATTGCTAAGATTTATGTTGTACTTTTAAAAGAATTTTATGTGTTTTGTCTCATTTGACCCTCAGAATAACCTTGGGACATGGGTTCTATTATCCTCCCCATTTTACAGACCAGGAAACTAAATCTGAGAGAAGTTAAATGAATTGTCTATAGGTCATACATCTAATAAATGCCTGAGGCAGGATTTGAACTCAGACCTTCTCAACTTCCAAGTATCACTTTCCATCCACCACACTAGGGACTGACTTCCAAGTTTATTGGTTTGTTTGTTTTTAACATCTTGTAGATACCACTGCAATACCTGGGATATCACTCCTGCTCTATAACTAGTTCACCTTCTTTCTGATCATGTATTTGCTGTGGTGGAAGAGTGGATAGAACATTAGAATTGGAGTCAGGAGGACCTAAGTTTAAAACTTTATAGTTCCATCACTCAGTCACCTCTATTAGTGCAAATCCACAACCTATTTATGGCTCCTAAAATTGATGGGTAATTCATTTTGATATGTTTACCTTTAACTGTTCTTGTTCAGCCACATTTTCCCTAGTCATAAGCAGATTGCATCTGGCCTGGGTCTTAGAGAGTATAGTACAACTGGACCTGGGTTGATGAGTAAGGAGTAGTCACAGCTGCTGTTGCTGGTTTGGTGTTCTTATTCTTAGTTGATTAGTCTGTGCCTGATTCTTC
>CM053773.1:13922318-13951377 GCA_028658325.1 Potorous gilbertii | reverse complement strand
AGTTTTCTTGGCAAAAATACTGGAGATATTTGCCATTTCTTTCTCTAGCTCATTTTACAGATGAGGAAACTGAGGCAAATAGGGTTAAGTGACTTGCCCAGGGTCACACAGCTAATAAATGTCTGAGGCAATATTTGAACTCAGGTCCTCTTGACTCCAGGGTCAGCATTCTGTCCTCTGCTCCACTTAATTAATATTTGTTGATTGACTGATAGATTATTGATGTTCTTCCTTCCAGAGAGACAACCTATTAAGCATCCTAGCTTCATAGAACCAATTCTGCTTTTGAATATGTCAGAAGGAAACTATACAACTTCTGTAAGTAACTCATTGCAGTTTAACAATCCTCTACATCAGAATATTCTTCCTTAAAATAAATTTAATCCATTCCTTCCATATCATCAATCCACTTCTTCGGTTCTTAGTAGAAAACAACTAATGACTAGCCTCTTTAAAACCACTTTTCATTGAATTGAAGATTATTACTGGACTTCCCCTTGACTTTCTCTTCTCTAAATCAAATAACCTCAATTCCTTTCATCTTTACTCAAAGTAACATTTTCCAACCCATTAATTATCTTGGAAGCTCTCCTTTGACACTTTTTATTGTTTCTTCACATCCCCCTTAGGTTGTAGAACTCAAAAGAAACTATGGTATGTTAAGGACGTAACCACAGCCCTGTATGAGTAACAGACATTCCACACTTCTCATCTTAATTTCCAAGCCTACCAGGGTATGTTGGTGAACCTCTGTGCTGGGCTGAGGAAACACAATGTGGTCTGTGTGCCTGCCCATCCCAAACTCGTTTCCCATTTATTCCTATCCAAACTGCACTGAAGATGAACTGAAAGGGATTTTGGAGAAATCAACCTGAAATTAACATAAATGAAAAGTCTAATTTATTCACAGGCAGGCTACAGTAGTTCAGAGGACCTTGTAACAGCAAAGGCCCCGGGCATATACAAGAGATCCTGTTGTCCAGGTTCTTAGATCAGCTTTTCTAAAAGAAAGCAATTTTTGAGGGGCCAACAATCTACTTTAATTAAGCACATATATCATTCACTTAATTCTGGGGGAAAAGTCAGTACCCTGAACTTCAGAGAAAATGCAAACAGAAATTACAAGCAGAAATTACAAACAGAAGGACCAACAGACAGGGCTTCCAATTGTCTGACCATATATCATTACCACAGAGAGAAGCACCAACATTTGGGTTTTCAAAGTCAGGGGGTTTCTTAGTGGCTACTTAGTGTCTCATCTGGCATGTGAACCTACTTCCAAAAAATAAGTCCCAAAACAAAACCTTTTCAGGTATACTCTTTTCAGGGCTGGAGGGCACGAACCTTGTGACCTAGTGCCTCATCAGAAATTAACAAAGGCTTATTAATGGGCAGGGAAGATCTTTAACACTTCCACCTACCCACCATTAACCTTACATTAACCTTACAGACCTCTAGGAGACAAATAAGACCCTAAAACTCCCTAAGAGGTCAAAAGCAGATTCTGTTCACTTCAGCAAGCAAGGACAAAGCAGAAGCATAGAAGACAGTCAGTCTCCATGCCAGGATCTTTGCTGCTATTGTTTGTGCTTTGTTCTCGAAGAAGACCAGGACATGAGGAAAGTGATGTCATGACTTACAAGTGAATTGGATTTAAGTGAGGAAAGGCTGTGAAAGGTGACCAGTCTCACTTTCTCCTCTGGAGCCATCTGGGTCCAGTGGCCAGATACAGATCGGGACATCTGGAGATGGCACCCTCCTTAACAGAGAGAAAAAAGAACTGTCCTAGGCCCAGGGGCCTAGCAGTCATTCACATTGTTATGATATACAGTACAGAAAGATCATTTCATCACCATTTCATTGTTCCCATGATCAACTGGTATGCTAGAAGGAGCAATAGGGACTCTTGAAAGATTCCAGTGACTCATTAGCTGATATTACAAAAGCTAGATGTACCAAATAGTAGACATTTTCATTTCAGTCAAAATTTGCCCTACCATTTGAAACCCATTTGAAAATGCCACAATGTAATTTTGTTAACTGTACTTATGTGATTTCACCAGTTCCCCACTTAGGCAAATCACAACCTCATGACTTAGTAGCCTGTCTTCAAGAACTCCTACACCCAAAAAATTCATCACCTCAAGACCAAGCTGGTGATCTACATTTCTGAATTTAGGTAGGCCAGTCCATCACCAGGTCTCTTTCAGATCCTTTCTAGCCAGGTAGGAGTTGCCCTCTACCATCACAGACTCTTAAGAAGCTAAGACCAACTCCATGCCATGATGAGTCAGTGAAAGAGAGCATTAGTAGAGGTTGCTACTGAACATACTGGGAAAATTGCTTTATCAGTCTTACTACATACAAGTTATAGATTCAGTCATGTCAACAGCTACCTCCTGGGTCGACTCAGAAGGTGAACTCTGATGGAAAGTCAGAGAAAGAGCTCGAGAGGCAGCAGAGATGCAGACCTAAACGGGACTTCCATTTTATCTTTACATTTAAGTTACATTTAAAAATGTGTTACCTCTTTGTGGAGCAGTTTATATGATTATGGGATGCCAAGAATGACATCAACATCTATTAAAACCTAATGTTTCACCTTTGCAATTATAAACATTAACATTGCTTAGTTTCCAGATATAAACTCAGAGTCATTCTCAGGTTGAATGTGTTTTTTTCCAAGAAAGTTGGTATTTCTGTAATGAAATTTACCTAATTAATCTTTTTAAAGAGGAAAGGAATTCAGAGATGACTGTTAACAAAATCCCCAGTTTTTCTCATGTAAGCAGTGTGCCAGCACTGTCTACTTTTTTGGTAGAGACTACACATTCCAAATAAATCTTGGCTAAGCTTTATAGACAGTTTCTCTGCATGGTTGGGCTTGCTAGCAGCCTAAGCCAGTCATATAAAAACTTCCCTAGAGGCCCTGAGTACACATTACCCTCCCTCCCCAAATTCTATGGTTCATCCATTCTGGCCTACCTGCTTTTCCTCACAGATGACACTTTTTGCCTTGGCACTGGCTTCCCCCTCAGCCTAAATTACACTCCTTTTGCCTCTTGGAATTCCTGTTTTCCTTCAAATGATGGCTCAAGTTCCACCTTCCACATGAGAGCCCTCTTGCTCCCCACAAATGCTCGATCTCTCCTTTACAAAATTACCTTGTAGTCTTTTGTATATATTTATACATGTGTCTGTTCCATTCAAATGTAAACTTCTTGGGGGCAGAGTATTTTATTTTGTCTTGGTATCCAGAGTTTAGCACATAGCCTAGCACATAACAGGAGAGTCACAAATTGAGTGATCATTTATAATCATCTGTGTCCATGGACCCCAATCAAGAGAATCAGGAATGAATGAATGAACACACACTAACCATATGCTTCTTTGAGCTCCTACAATGACTTTCATTCTAAGTTCTCCATTAGAAAGTTCTCCTGTTTGTGATGGTAATTTCTACTCTGAAAGCCAAGGTTCGTAGATACACTCTACTTACTGACATCACAAGACTCTACTGAAGAGAATACTTACAATCATTTTCATTCACATAATGGGGTTTTATTTTTGTTTCGCAAAATACTTTATCTCTTTTGTACTTTTGGATTCTGTCAAAAAGTGACTAAAACTATATGAAAACAATCATAGTAGTTGATGTTGATTCTTTCTGAATTCAATTTATAGGATCATAGATATAGAACTGGAAATCACTTAGTCCAAATCTCTTGTTTTACTATCAGCATTTATTAAGCACCTACTGTGTGCCAGGTACTAGGGGGACAAAGAAAAAAAGAAGGCAAAAGAACTTTTTGCAAGATCACATCTACTCTGATACTCGAACCTCCTAGTATCACCTGCTCCTGGGTCCCTTCACTCCATCTGATTAGAGAGGGTGGAGGGTGGAGGGTGGACGTAGGGCTCCTGCTCGATTCTTTAATTAAGAAGGGACCCTTGAGCAGCCAATTCCTTGTTTTCCACCAGCCCAGAAAACTTCATCATGCCACCTCTCTTTGCTTTATGACCTCTTTTTATTGTTATCTTCTTTCATAGATTATCAGCTCAGTCCAGGGCACAATTCCTGTACAACTGTAGTGATTGGTACAATCCAGGTGTCTGCATTTATTCCACAGCTGTGGGAAGATGCAGCATGGGAGGACCCAGAAGAGCCCAGATCTCCAGAAAAGGTTTAAAAATGCATCAGAAGAAGTAGTGATAAAGAAAACTAAAGAGAAAAGCTATAAGGTCCTCCATCTACTCCAGAACTACACAGAAGGTCTTACAGAGTCCTGCAGAGGCTCTGAGACAAAACATACACAGGTATGTGGAAAGGCAGGGAATAGGGCAGCACCATGGCCTGTCAGCGACCTGTGGCCAGGCAGCTTGGAGGGTAGCCATGGCAGGAGACTGAGCCATACCAGAGCCCAGCCAGTACAAGGGAATCCAAAAACCCATTCCTTGCCCTCCCAGAGACCTTCAGTCCCTTGATCCCTCAGTCCCTTCCAGGTCATCCCCCTATACTGGCCACACTCTTTTCTCCCTTGCTAATCTTGGTAAAGCAGCTCAGTTCTACTCTCACAATCTTGCTGTGCCAAACCTCAGGCTTGAATTACTCCCATCATCTTCTGCCTTTGCTCTACTCACATGCTGCTGAGTGAAGCTGGAGAAATATCCAAGGTCATGTTTTCTGGATCTACTGTAAATTTATGTTACATAACCTCAGCTGGGCCCTCACCGTGGCAAGGCAATCCTATTACACCTCCCTAAAGCACTTGCTTTACCACTCACCGCGATGAATTTTCCGCTTTTCATCTCTGCTCAAGCCTCCTCATGGTTCCCCCTCTTTCCACCTTCTCAGCTGAATTTTCTCTAGCATATTGCCTCTTTATCATTATTCAATTATCTTCAGTCTCTCCCTATCTACTGGCTGTTTTCCTGCTGCCTACAAACATGTCCACATCTTCCTCATCCTCAAAAAACCCTCACTAGATCCTTCCATTCCTGCTTGCTATTGTCCCATAGCTCTCCTTTCTTTTGTGGCTAAACTCCTTGAAAAGGCTGTCCATAATCGATGTTTCCTCCTCCTCCTTTCCCTCTCCCTCTCCCTCTCCATTTCTCTTTCTCCCTCCCTCCCCCCCCTCTCTCTCCCTCTCTCTCCCTCCCTTCCTCCGTCTCTCTCTCTCTGTCTCTGTCTCTCTCTGTCTCTCTCTCTCTCTCTCTGTCTGTCTGTCTTTCTCTCTCTCTCTCTCTCTCCACTCTCTCTCTCCCTCCCTCTTCCTTCCCCCCTACTCTCCTTAAATCTCTATACTCTGGCTTCCAATCTCATCATTCAACTGAAATTATTCTCTCTCAAGATACCAATGATCTTTTAATTGCAAAACTTAATGGCTTTTCCTCAATCTCATCATTTTTGCAGGTCTTTGATAACGTCAATCACTCTTTTCTTAATTCTCTCTTCTGTCTAGGTTTTTGTGACACTGCTCTCTCCTGCTTTTCTTCTTCCTTTTCTAAATACTCCTCACAGTCTCTTTTGCTGGATTTTCATACAGGTCACACCTGCTAATCAAATGTATCCTGACAAACTCAGATCCTTTGAAATTTGATAGATTTCAAAACATATTTCTTCTTTTCCTACACTGTGTTGCTTGGTAATCTCATCAGTTACCACAGATTGAGTTATCATCTATATGTTAATGAGTCTCAGATCTACTTATCCAGACTCAAATTTCCAATTGCTTAGCAGACATCTTGAACTAAATGTCCTTTAGACATTTAGATAGCTTAAACTCAACATATCCAAAACTGAATTTATCTTTCTCCCTCTTCCTAATTTCATTATTGCTTTTGAGGGTACCACCATCCTCCCAGTCACTTGAGCTCATCCTCAGTTTCTCATTCTATCTCTTACCCCCCATATCCAATCTGTTGTTATAAGCATGAATGGAGTTAACTTGCCCATAAAACAGAAAAAGATAGCAAAATAGATTAGAAGTCAGGATCCAACAATATGATGTTTACAAGAAATACATGTAAAATATAAAAATTTGCATATAAAACTAAGGGTTAGAACAAAATATAGCATGCTTCAAGTAAACTCAAAATATGTGCGCGCGCGCACACACACACACACACATACACACAACACCCCAAATGGCATAGTATCTATATACTTAAAGTTTATCAAATTGCAGGGAAAAATAAACAATAAAACTAAATAGAAGGGGGCCTCAAACTTACCCCTTTGCACCTAAAGAAAATAAACAAAAGGGAAGTTAAATATCTGAATAGAATGTTAGAAAAAAATATGAGACTTTTGGTGACTCTTGAATGGAAAAGGAGGGAGTTTACACTATTCTCAAGTATTTTTAGCAGCTTCCTTGAGAAAAGGATACATTTAACTTCCTGTCTTTGTAGCCTAGCACCTAGCAAATACCTAGCATATGATAGGTGCTTAATAAATGCTTGTTGCTTGTCTGCACAAGTTTATTGGTACTTGATCAATTCTTAAAGCTGAGATGGCACCTAATTTTGGGCATGCCCAAGGGACTGATAGGAATTTGTAGATGAGAGAAACATGTTATAAACACGTAGTACCCTGCCATTCAACTAAAGTTATCCATCAAAATTTCCGTGTAGCTGTTATAGTAGACTGGGTATCCTCTTCATTCATGGCAAAAATATTGCATAGGCCTCTGGATAAGTCTTTATTGCCCTCTGGCATATTGTAAGTCCAGGACTGAATCTGTTCTGTAGTGCTCCACTACTTAGCAATCAGGTCTGAGGGTACCTGAAGAAGGATGACTTCTTGCAATTGATTCTGCCTCAGAACTGGGGTATTATTGTATCAGCAGAATGAAACTTTCCAAAGGCAGGGACTGTTTTGATTTTGTCTTTGCCTCATCACCCGGCACATAGTAAACACTTAACAACTGCTTTTATACTTCATCCTCATGATCTCTGAATATGTCAGAAGCATACTTGGGAATGTGGTTTGGTCTCTAACCATGGAGTTGGTGAAAGCTATGAATCCTTTCTCAGAATCATTTTTTTTAATGAATAAAATAAAATATGTAGGGTTACAAAGAAAACCAATTATATTGAAATACAGTTGCCAAAAATATTTTTAAAACCAAGTTGCTAAGTCCCTAGTTCTTAACAATTCCTTAAGCAGAGTAAAATTCCTGTGTATCCTACACAATTATAGTCCTGACAATGTGGAGTACCTCAGTACCTGATGTGCCAAACAAAAGTATATCTTCACTGAACAGGAAGGAAGCTTAATGGTTAACAGCCTGGGCTGCTTAAAATGAAAAGTCAAGTTTACATGTCACATTTTAAACACACATAGTTTTAAAATAAATACTACCCCATGGATGCTTCTAGTCCTCCTTTTCTTAACAAAATGAACTTGCACCTGCCAGAGAGAATTTCTGCTTTTTAGACTCTGGTGATTGATTCTTCAGAGGCTATAGTCCTGCCTAAAATCCAAGTTGTGGCTAACTCACTTCTAAGGTGTCTTCCTGCAGGACTTCTCGTTAGGTTACTGTGGACAGAAACAAAAAAAAAAGAAGTTACAAAAATGTCACAAAAAAAGAAAGTGGTCTCAGAGTAATACCACAATTTAGTATCATTTGTTATTTACTTCATTCTATATCTTTATGATATCCCGAGGGAAAAGACTTGCACTTTTGTTTGTGCATTCCTAGCACTTAGCACAGTGCCTGAAACACGGTAAATGCTTAATAAATGCATTTTCATTCATTCATTCATTTGTTCGTTCATCCATCCATCCATCCCTCCATCCACCCATCCATTCATTTTAAGTGTCAGAAAATCAGCCAGTTTTCCAGATGTCAAGTATTTAGTGTCATCTAGAAGAAAGACTATATTTTTCTACTTCTTATCTGAATGTGTGGCATCTTATAAACACAGCCATTGTGGACAAGTAGGCAAGTTACCATGTACCTCGATTTCCCTATTTGTAAAATGGTAATAAGAATACTGTGAACAGGAGGATTTTTTTTTAACACAATGTGGTATTCTGCTGAATAGAATATCTTTGAAAAAAATGTTTCAATTATTAATCGGGGGAAGACAGTAACAGCTATTGTAAATACCACTCAAAATCATTTTGATAGATTCCAAAACATGTAAGCACTGCAATACTGGAATATTTCCCTTACCCACAAAAGCAATGAGGACACACAACACAATGAAAGAAAGACCAAGGTCAGGAGCTTGTTTTTGGAGAGAAAACCAAAAGTTGTTAAACATTCCTAGAGAGGAGCGGAGACCTTCATTTTTAGACCCCCTTCCAAATGCTACATTATCTTTCCTGAATAAGAGGGCAAATTAAACCAATGTTAAGTGGTGTATTTCCTCAACTAATTAATGAGTGACTGATTCTGCATTTTGATAGCACCTGGCCATTGAGCATTGTCAAAGGTTTTGCAGATTTCACATAGTTTTCATTGCTGGATGTTAGGATTCCCATTTTAAAGACAGGTACACTGAGACACAGAGAAGTGGATCTAAAAGTTAGGAATTGTTTTCCTCAGCTCTTTGCCTTAACCAACACTTACCTTCCTGTTTTGGGGAGACAATGCCATTGAAAATAAGAAGAAACAATGAAAAATAAAAGCAAAATATAGATAATAACCTTCCAAAGATAGTGATTTGTATCACTGTGCCATCTAGTGGATGAAAGCAGCCACTATCACAGACCCAAGACGACACTGTCTGGCTCTGTATCCCTGGAGGTGATGGTATCTCATGGCTTGTCTCATTTCCTCCAGCCAGTTCCCAGATGATTTTACAATAAACCACTTCAGTTCCTGGACATCCTCACAGTAGCTAGCCACCTGGGATACCAGAAATCCCTTTGGAATGGTAGGCAGTTCTCCTCTAGAGTTCAGGCTGTCCATCTGTCACTCCAATCATAAGCATCTTTACAAAACCACTCAGAGGGTAAGGAATGAAAACTGACATGGCTGTATTTAAAAGAGGCAGAAAGAATTCAGGCAAGGCTTAACCTATGCTTTAATAAGGATATTCCATGAGAGCTTGCCAACAAGACGTGCTAACTCTTAGTAACTTTTGACCTGTTTTTCTGGCTTCACTGCATCTTGGCTCAGCAGCAGCCTGGAGGCTCAGAAAGTGTGGTACAGACAGAGGACTGAATCCAACTTTATAGAAGTATTTTTAAGAGGGGGGCCAAGCACTCTTTGTAAATGATTAAAAGCCGAGCCCCAGAACGCATGTGAGCACTACCCGTCCAATTATACAGCTCTGGCACGCAGGTCAAGGGATATTTGCAGCCATAGAGGGGAGTGAGAGTATCCACATAAAAAGCAAATCAAAGACAAGATGGACCCTGGAGAAATGTTGCAGGCCCATAATCCATCTCATTTTCATTTTTTTGTTCTTGATTCTTGGGCTCGCTGACCAATATTAAACTTCAAAGCCTAAGGGATTGGAATCACTCAGTAAGGAAAATCAGCATCAACAAAATATATGGGCCCACATAATTACTCTATGAAGGGGTTTACTTTGTATAGTGGCCAAAACACAAGGGGTTCAGATGATTGAGCTCCGACGCCATCATGAAAAATTCCACATTATAACAGAACATTATAATGCTCTAGGACTCAGTTCCTCCTTGGCTAGTCAATTTTAGATGGAAAGAAATATTTCGCCATAAATATTCAAATTGTATTTGTGAATCTTACTTAATTGCAGAGTTAGGAGGAAACTCAGATGACATATAGATCAGACCCTAATGGAAACATAAATTCCATGAATGTCACCAATATACCTCTGTTTGAAGTGATAGGGAGCTTACCACCTATTGAGGTAGCCCATCTCATCGTCTCTCAATTCACAGAGAGCATCAGCTCTCTGCATGTATGTGCATACACACACATGCATGCACATGTGTGTGCTTTCACACACATGCATGCATGTGTGTATGCTTGCACACGCACACTAAACTAGAAACTGTTCAGAGGTAGTATGATAGCAATTAAATTAGGATCTTTTGCTGTTTTTGTTTTACTAAAAGTGCCTCTGATTAAATAATGTGATTAAAGAGGATCTTTCCCACCCATTGATGGGCCTGCCCATTGTGCAAAGCTTGATTAGGGGAGTTGTTTTGTACAAACGTTCAAGTACCTTTTGTTTTTTATATTGAGGCCCTGGATCGGAGGGTTATGCCCTCTGACTCTAAAAATTGTATAGATTCTCTGAGGGTGAAGTTTTACTTTGGGGCTTAGCTTTTATAAGAAGGTTTGAGTCCCAGGACTCAAGAATGTTTGAGACCAGGACATTGGGAAGCTGCTTTAAGGAACACCCAGTTTTGAAAACACAGATGTCAGTGCTTCCCTCTCTGCCAACTATGGTCAGACAGTTGGACTGCCTGTTGAATTCAGGAAGTGGAAGCCATGTCTGTTGATCTTTAATTTCTCTGTATTTCTTTTTTGAAATTCAGGGTGCTGACCCCCCTGAACTAGGTGAATGATATATGTGCTTTGTTAAAAGATTGATACATGTGCTTGATTAAAATGATTGTTAACCTCATAAGCTGCCTTTCTTTTATGAATGCAGATCTAAGAACCTGTGGTAGCAGATCTCCCTGTGCATGTTGGGGTGCTTACTGATACAGGAAGGTTCCTGGGATGGGGATGGGGATGGGGAGGGGGACTGGGATAAGATCATTCCATCCAAAGCTTGGTTGAGGGAATTTGGGATGTTTAGTCAACAGTAGAGACAAATTCAAGTGTTTGAAGGACTCCTCCGTGGATGAGAAATTAGGCCTGCTGTGCTTGACCCCAAGACTGAACTAAGAATGATGAATGGAAGTGACAAAGGGGCAAATTTCAGGTTGATATAAGGAAAATTTCCTAACAATTTAAGGTATTCAGAAGTGAAATATACTCCCTTGGGAGGTATTGGGGTTTTCTTTGTTAGATGTGTTCCAATAAAACATGGATGCCTGCTTATCAAAGATACAGGAGATGGCCTCTCTGTTCTGCTGTAACTTGAGCTAGATAACCTGGAAGGTCTTTGATCACACTTAGAGTCCATGATTCTATGAAAAGAAATTTTTGGAGAGAGAAGAAGCAAGGGGATGAAGATGTCAGACATGACTTAGAATTCTTAATATGCTTTTTGTGACTCTCCTTCACTGATATAATTTCTGTATGTATATCAGTGAAGCACCAACTCTGAGATACTTCCCTAACTCATACTTGCGTGGGCAGGTTGGGTGACCCAGAGGGTGAGGCTGCTACCTCAAGTTCTAGGGGTAGTCTGTGAGTCCATAGCCCTCCTATAACTAGAGCTCATGAGCCTCGCCATTTTGTTTCCCTTTAATAGTAAGCAAGAGAGTTGAGTAAATTCAAAGCAAATGAATTTACGAAAATGCCATAGTAAAAATAAGCAACTACAAAATATTCCCCCTCCCCAAGAGGCCTGGGTTCATTCTCCCACAAATACATACACCACCTGTGGGCAAAGTGGGTCCCAAACTTAGGCACACATATGGGAAACACATGGCCAAAGTAGTGTACAACTCCAGAACTACTCAGAGTTCTATCTCTGCTAGCACATTCTCACTATTAACTCCTCTTTGGACAGGGGCAAGGGAGGTGAGGGAAGGGGGTAGAGTGGGGAGCCTCAGCTGGGATCTCTTGGTTTATTGCTTTTGCAACTCAATTCTTAAAGACCAGGGTTAGCTCTGCCTTGGGTTCAAGACCTTCTGTCTTCATTTCTGTCAGAGGTCCTCAAAGATACTTCCAGTCTCAAGTGACAGTGTCTTTAGATTCCTCTTTCTGGATGTTCCATCTATTACACCTCAGACTGTTGAACTGATTAGCTGTTAAACTGGATGTCTCCTGTTAGGTGAGCAACTCAGATGCTGGATGCCATGGTTCCAGGGACAGAGGAGAGAAACCGTCTCCTTAACCTCCTGTTGGAGACATACTCCTCAAAGAATTCCTGGACTGGACTGACCCAACTACCTGTCTCTGAAAGCATTCAATACTAGCTTTTAAGGGTCACCCAGTTATTGGAATGAATTGTATGAATTGAGTATTTTCAGAAACTAGGAAAACCTTGCTTCCTTCCTGTCTTTGGTTACGAGATGTTTTACATGTGTCAGGTTAGCTATGGTTTCTTTGCCACATCCTGAGTGGGCAGATGTTCTAGATTAGTTCCACATTTCTGAGCTGTTTGGTCATTTACCTGAGAAAATTCAGCTATTTGGTTCATTCTGTCACTGCAAAACCTAATTCCTGGCTCCAGTTTGCATCTTATAACTTCACATCTAAACTAAGGCATCAATGTTGCTGCCTCCTCCGTATCTCTCCCTCCTACCCCAAGAGTCAATCTTACACAACCCTCTAGCCATAGAAGAAAGGTACCCAGCTACCAGCTTAAGTAAAAGCTGTACATGCCTGTTGGCTTTTTACATATCTCATAAAGTAGCTCAAAAGGAATACAAGGTGTGTAAATTTACAAAATCCATCCCAAATATTCACATGAACTATTTGTGTCCAACCTACAGTAATGCATTCCCAGCTCCTGTTGGTTTGATCAGCCACAGTCAGACACACTGTACCTTGACTAACATAGAACGAAAGATAGCAACCATCTCATAAATCCCAGAATTGAAGTCAAGTCAACAATAATCATTTAATTGCCTACCATGTTCCAGGTGTTGGGCTACACACTTTGTAGGTAGAATCAGAGAGCACCTATTCTAAACTCCCATTTGGCTAAGGAATTCCTCCTAAATAGTACTTCTCTGGAAAGTGTCTATACTTCTTATATTTTTTGAGCACTGGGACTTCACTTCCTCAAAAAGCAACCCAATCTTCTTTTGGACAGTTCTAATTTTTATGAAATCCTTCTTTGTATTGAACTGAAATCTGACTCCCTATTACTTTCCAGTCTTGCTCACAGTTCTACTCTCTGGGGCCAAGAAGAATAATGCCAAGCTCTCCTTTGCTTGACAACTGCTCAAATATTTGAAGGCAGGTCCCTGGAGAGAGGAGGAAAGGAGAAGAGAAAGAGAAGAGCCAGTGTAGAAACAGGGAGAAGGCAGGGGAAGCTAGAGGTATTCCAGTCCAGTTTATACTATCTCAGAAATGAGAATGAAGTTAGAACTCCCCAAAGCACCAAAGGGTCACTGTGCTGCTTCCTTTTCATCTCAAGGACTGTCTGTTATGAAAACATGCCTCTGTTTTCTAGGGTTTGTTTTGTTTTTTTAAGGGTTGGTACATGCACAAGAATGCTAGCTCAAACTTCTCTAAAACATTCTTACTGAGTTAGGTTCACATACACAATCGCTGTTAGAGCTCAGGTTGCTACCCAGAACCAGAATTCCTCATCCCCCACTCTACTATATACCATGACAGCACCCTTGTATTTAAGGCAGGGAAATTATGGCAGGTTTATGAGGAATTCTAATACTAGGCAAACATTAGCAGCTTAAAGGCTCACCCTTTTCCCACAGATGACTATTGAATTTCCCATTTGGTCCTACTATACTCATACAACCTTGTAGTGGTAAGTCAGGTGTCAACTCAACTCCAGTGCTTGTTTAGAATGCACTTCCCTGCACATAACATCCTTCAATCAGTGAGTCAAATAGGGCTTGAAGATCTAGAGGCATTTACATGCTGAGCCCCTACACTGTGAGAAGAAAATGAGCTTGGGACTGGGATGTTCTCTAATCAATGGGTTCTTTCAGTAGGATCACATAGTCTTCTCTAAAAACAAGTCCTGATCATGTAAGATCCAGTTAGCCCAGCCCCTCAAAAAAAAAACAAAACCAAAAACACTTATCAGGAAAAGTAACATCACAAATTTTGATACCCTCATAGGACTGTTGATTTAGGGCTAGATGGGACTTCAGAGTCTAACCCCTTCATTTTGTAGATGAAGGAGACTTCCCCAGGTGACCCCAGGTGAGCAAATAGTTGGGTCGGGATTCAAATACAAATCCTCTGACTCCAGGTCCAATGTTCTTTCCACTGGATGAAGCAGCCTCATGATTGGGAAACAGAGAAAACCACATCCATCTGATTGGCCAGTCTCCCAAGAGTCTTACTTTCCTCATTTGTGACATGTAAATGATAACTACGAAAACACTTGCACTACCAACCTACCTCATGAAGTTGAGAAGAAAATACTAGGTAAAACTTTAAATCCTTCATAAATGAGTTATTTTTATTATAAGGATTTCTATCATTCCCTCTACATTTTCATGGGAAAATTGCATTTCAGGTCCTTCTTTCCTCACCTTTTCCATTAGTTCCATGATTTTTTTATTACTGAATCAAGTAATAAATAAGAAGGAAAGGGAATAAGAATGATATTCACAAGGCAAAGTAGCACAATTTTCCAACTAATCTGTTTTCATAAATACCATATAGTATTAGAAAAAATTTTAAGGACCTAGAAAACCTAATTTGAGTACATGAAAACCTTGTGGTCTTGTCCACAGTTTGCATTCCTAGCTGGATTTATTTGGGAGGAAAAAGGACAGAAGAACTATCACTCTGGAGACCCTAGGAAAATTTGGACCCCACCATATAGAAAGAAACCCCAGCTGGCAACCTTGAAGAGATAAGTATGGGACAGAGGACGCCATACAATTGATGCTCCTCCAGCAGCCCTTATTCAATGGGCAATGGTTCTGTTGTATTTTCATTATTTTTTCTTTAACATTTACTAATTATATTTTAATTCAGTTCCAGACACACTCAGGAGTTTTGCAGGCCCAGTGTAGGCTGGCACCATGTTTGACATCTCTGGTTTATAGTAAGTCTCTACTTGCTCTCTTCTCACTCATTCCTCTGCTCTTTGAAATCTGAATTCTGAACTTATCTTTAACAATCATTGCTGCTGTTGACCACCCTCTCCCTACATATACTCTATCTCCTGCTTAAAGAGGGCTTTTCACTGAATGGGTGTTACCTCACTCAAACTGAAAATCTGAAAAGACCCTACCCTAAAAGGACCAGGGTCTCTCATTGCATCCTGGGCCATCTCCAGTCATCCTGATGAATATCAGGCCATTGGACCCAGATGACTCAGGAGGAGAAAGTAAGGTTGGTGACCTTGCATAGCCCTCCCTCACTCAAATCAAAGTCAACTATAAGTCACGTCATCGTCTTGATATCATGGTCCTCTTTGGGAATGAAAGATAAACACAACAACAGTTATCTCTCCTGGTTTGCCTCCTACTTGTCTGATCGTTCATTCTCAATCTCATTTTCTGGCTCATCATTCACATCATTTTTCATCTAACCTGGCTCCTCTTCTCTTCTCCCTCTGTATTCTCTCCAGGTAACCTCAGTAGCTCCCATGGGTTTAATCCTAATCTCTATGCAGATGACTTCCAGTCCAGGCTGCTAGGTAGTGCAGTGAACAGAGTGCTTCACCTGGAGTCAGTAAGATCTGAGTTCACCTCTTTCCTCAGATGCTTAATAGCTGCGTGACCCTGGGCAGGTCAATTAACCTCTAAGCCTCAGTTTCCTCATTTATAGAGCAGGGGTAATATTACCACTACTCCTCATGTTGGAGAATTAAATACTTTACAGAGCTATTGTGAGGATCAAATGAAACAATGTATGTCAAGTTCTTTGCAAACCTTAAAACTCTATATAAATGCTATCATCATCATCATCATCATCATCATCACCATCAACATCATCATCATCTATGTATACAGCCCTAGTCCCTTCTCTTTAGTCCATCACCAAATACCTGTAGGGCATTTCAAACTGAGTATCTCAAAGAAATCTTAAACTAAAAATGTCTAATTCTTTGCCACCAAAAATAGTCCTCCTAGAATAATAATACCTACCACTTATCACAATAACATGACACTATACTAATCATACCTAGCACTTTAAAATTTGCAAAGTATTTCACCCATGCTAACTCATTTGATCTTATAAATATGGGGGATGTATGGAGTCTTTTTTTCTTTTCATAGTGACTCCTTGGGGATATATATCTACTAGTGGAATCTCTGAATCAAAGGGTATAGACGTTTTAGACACTTGATTTACATAGTTCCAATGTGTTTTCCAGAATCGTTGTCCTAATTCACAGCTCCACCAACAATGCATTAGTGTAGAGGTCAGCAAACATTTTTTGCGAAGGGATAGACAGTAAATATTTTAGGCTTTGCAGGCCAAGAGACAGAATAAAGTACCATAGGTAGGTACTTACAAAACAAGAGAAAAAAATAAATTTCCACAAATATTTTATGGATGAAATTCCAAATATAATAATAATTTAGAACCAATTTTTTGTAATGTAGGTCTACTAATGAGAAGAATCCCTCCTTTGGGGGAGGAATAGCATTTTGTCTCATTGGGGTTTAAAATTAATGTTCCCTATCCTCACATTCAATCACAGATGATTTTCTGGAGATGCTATTCTGTAATGAGATTTTATTTATTTCATTTTTGAAAATTTTTTTCACACAGATAGGTACTACCAAATACTGACATCAGTTCACAAGCATGTGATTTTAGTTGAACCAAAAGGTTTTTAAACAAGGTCATAAACAATTCCCTCACCCCACCCCCCCATAACTCCTATACCCTTAACTGTCACATATCTGCAGCTGTTGCAGTCAAAAATGATTTAATTAACTAATCATAGGTAAATAGCTTTCCTTGATTGATTAATAAAAAATCTAGGACCCTTAGTCACATCAGCAACTAACTAGACATAAGCTATATTCTGAGGTTTCCAGAGGAAACTCTGGGTGAAGGCAACATAAGCCAAATGAGATATTATTTTTGAGAAGAACCGCCCTACCTTACCCCCTCCAGGACTGAGCTTAGTTCATGTAAGCCTAGAACTTGGAATGCTCAGGTTACACAGTCAATAAAAAGTATGTATGCATGATGGTATTTTCTACTTGCACATTGTTACAGCATAACAGATATGATAACTAGGAGACAAGAAACCTAAATTTTAGTTCCATTTTCCTGACTACCTTGCTGGCTAATCTTGGTCAAACATGTCAATTTCTCCTTGTCTCAGATTTCTCATCTGTAAAATGGGGGTGGTAACATTAGACCAACTTCGCCATCAATAAACATTTATTATGTCTCTGTCATGGAAGCACGTGAGATGACTTTCAAAGCTCTTTGAGAAGTCCAATTTTAAATAAGAATATTAAATATAAGGTATTGTTATGGAAAGAATACAGACTCTATAACATAAGTCTTTAAATAAAGAACTAAGAACAGAGAAACTGGCTACTTTTTTGCAAAGATTCCTTCCTATTCCTTTGGTCTCAACTTTTTTTTTTCTCTCCCTTAGCTATTCCATTCTGCTTACCCTTTTGGAGTTAGCATGCCTGTTCTGAATTACTGAAATATGTTTAAAACTCAAAATCATGTCTCAAAATCATTAGGCCCTTTAACACATTTAATGTGGAAAAAGCTCACTAATGAGAAAATCTGAGGGAGTGGAGATAATGAGCTTGCTTCCACTGTGGTTTTGACCAACTCAAAAGTTACTCTTCAGTTTGGAGGCCTAATTATTTCTCAGTGGGCAAGGCTAGAAGTACTGCTCTCCTACCAGAGTTGGTTTCTTTCCAATTCTTTGTACCTCCTGAAATATGGGTTCATTGACTTTTACTCTGAATAAATACACACACATATGTATGCATGTTGTGTTTGTCCTTCAGTCTCAAAGAGGACCATGACATCAAGATAATGACATGACTTGCACTTGACTTTGATTTGAGTGAGAGAAGGCTATACAAGGTCACCAACCTCACTTTCTTCTGAGCCATCTAGGTCCAATGGCCAGATATTCATTAGGATGACTGGAGATGACCCAGGATATATGTTTGTATGTATACATATATACATAAACACATGCAGATAGATAGAGAGATGTATATAGATATCTATATTAAGGGAGTTCAGTGTAACCCTAACTTTTTTCACCTTCTGATTTAAAACCAGATATGTTCAGAGCAAGAAAAGACCTTAAAGTTCATCTGGGCCAACCCTCCTGTTTTACTTGTTTACAATTTGTCTTCATACACTTTGTTATAACAGCATCTTCATTGACTGGCAGCCTAGTACAATAGAAATATCAATGAATTTGGAGTGAGGAAACCCTAAAGTCAGATTGTACTTCTGCCATTTACTTCCTATGTGACCTTGAGCAAGTAATTTAACCTCTCTGGGCCTCTATTGGTTTCCTCATAAGTAAAAGAGGAAGCTTTATAGCCTCTGAGTTACCTCCTAGATCCTCTCCCACTCAATAAGCTACTCTTTGTAACAAAATGTTTTAAAAAAAGAGAAAAAAACCAGATAAGTAAAATCAAGAGACTTAACAATTGTGTCTAAATATATATATATGTATATATATATATTAGGGTTACACTGAACTCCCTTAATATAGATATCTATGTACATCTATCTATCTATCTATCTTCTATCTATCTATCTATCTATCTATATCTATATATCTATATCTATATATATATGTGTAACATTCTATACACATAGGCCCCTACCTCTGCAAAGAAAAGAGAGGTCCATTATTCCACTCTTTTCCAGGGCTAAGCTTTGTTATTATAGTAACACAGAATTTAGTTTGTGTTTGCTATTCTTTCCATTTACTTTGTAGCCATCAGGTATATTTTCTTGTTTTTGCTTACTTTACTCTGTGCCAGGTCATTTAAATCTTCTCATGCTTCTCTGAATTCTTCATATTCGTAATTTCTTATGGTGCAGCAACATACTGTTACATTCCATGCATCATAATGTGTTTAACCAGTCCCCATCAATGAAAATCTACTTTGTTTCCAGTTCTTTACTACCACAAAAAGTACTGCCATGAATATTTTGGCATCTATAAGACTTTTCTGTCTATGTCCTCTTTGGTCATACTTAGCATATGGACTAATTCCCCATTTTTAAAAATAAGCAAACTAAGGCTCAGAGAGATGACTTGAACATGTTCACATATCAAGAGTTCACATAACAGAATTGGAACTAGGAGAACCTGGGTCACTGCTCTGGTAATAATTTTACTACTTGATGCTACCTGCTTCCTACTAGCTAATTTTCATTTCCTTTACAATACTCTGCTCCTGTTTCTAAGTCTTTTTCATTCTCTTGTATAAGTCATTTTTCTCCTACCCTGGATGATAGATTGGCTTCTGACATCCTCTGAGACATAGTCATTTTCTCCACGTTCCCATTACAATAAAAAAGCAATCAGAAAACTCTAAAGTTGTTTGATAGAAAGCTAGTTCTTGCCTTGGGCACGTACTGATTGAAGCAATTCACCTAAGCTTTCCATGAAATTTCTAAGACCAAGTTACAGAGGAAGCGTTGAACTACAGCGGTGAAGGAGTTTCCTCAGCCAGAAATTTCTTAAACCATTGACATCATAGGTCCCTATCCCATGAATATAAGCAAGAAACCAAAATCACAAATGATGTCATATTTCCCCTTTTTTCCTTTGTTAATCATTACCCATTTGGTTTATGGGATATGAAATTAAAATGTTCTCCCAGGGTTGTTTGTAAAATACATCATAGGTGTTGCATTAATTCTCATTCCCCTCCTCTCTTGCTTCCCCTTCCTAACTTTTAAACCTGGAATGGATTCCTTGGGGAAGTTGTAGAATATAGTTCTTTAAAGAGAGAGCAACAATTCACAAAAATTTAAGAATATTTTTATAGGTATCTGTAGGCCAAATACTCATGACCTACTAACTATATGGGATGAAAAGCTCTAAAAATGTAGAGAGCTCATGAAAGAAATCAAAATTGTGTGGGTACAGGAAGACGTATGTATCATTCCAGTTATCTTGCACACTCCTGGAGTTGTCCAGGGTCTGCACTTGCATCCCAACATTTTGGTTCAATTACATAAATATTTTATCCACTTGTGTAATGGTTCACCAATCAATAAATATAAGAGAACCATAACAGAATAGCAACTGTCTAACATTGAGCATAGTGCCTGGCACATAGTAGGCACTTAAAAAACACTTATGGACTTGTTGATTAGGATCATTTCTATCTGAATTGAATTAAATATGAGGATGAGAACAAAATCATGATGATGATGATAGCTAACATGTATATAGAGCTTACTATGTGCCAGGTACTGTGCTAAGCACTTCACAGTAGTTTTATTTGATGCTCTAGTCAATCTAGTCAGCAAGCTGGTATGCCTGCCAAAAGGAGTGAATGACATGCTCATGACAGTGTGATTGCCACTTGCAGGAAAACGCCACGCCACCATCATCAGTACCTATGCTCCCACCATGATGAACACTGATGAGGTCAAAGAAAAATTTTATGAAAACCTAGGGATACTTATCATCAATGTGCCAAAAGAGGGCAATCATAATTCTGGGTGATGTTAATGCTAGAGTAGGCTCAGACTACCAGACTTGGCAGGGAGTCCTAGGGAAGAATGGAGTTGGAAACAGCAACAGCATTGGTCATTTCCTGCTGAAGACTTGTGTGTCGCATGACCTTTACATCACCAACACTGTCTTCCATTTACCTAAATGCAATAAATGCACCCTTGCAGCAAACACTGGCATCTATTAGACTATGTGATTATAAGGAGAAGAGACAGACAAGATGTGAGAGTGACAAAGTGCAGAGTGCTGGACTGATCATAGACTTATCCTTTCCAAGGTAAATATTTACATTCATCAAAAGCGCCTCCCCCAAGGCAAAATGACTACCAGAAGAATGAATGTCAACAAATTAGAGCTCTTCTCTGAGTGTGAACAGTTTGTTACTAACTTGGAGGGAAAGTTGAGCCAACACACAGTTGGCAACAATGGAGCAGAAAAGGAGGAGGCAACTTTCAAAGATTTGGTGTACAGCACTGCATTTGCTTATCTGGGTCAGAATATTCACAAACACCAAGACTGGTATGATGAAAATGGTGGGGAAATCCAGAAGCTGCAAATGAAAAACAAGAATTCCACAGGATTTACCAGCAGGACAGAGGATCCACCTCTAAGAAGGTAGCATTTAATTCCATCAAAAACAAAGTACAAACAAAGCTTAGAGAGATGCAGGATTGCTAGTTCAGTAACAAGGCAGATGAAATTCAGCTTTATGGATAGTAACAATCCAAAGAGATTTTATGATTCCCTGAAAGCCATTTATGGACCAAAAAATCTATGGTGCATCACAACTGATGGATCATTGCTGATGGATCTACATTGATTAGTGATAAGGACATGATCCTAGAGAGATGGGTTGAGCACTTTCATAGTCTATTCAATAGACCATCATCAATCAATGCTGAGGTCATTGACCATTTACCTCAGGTTGAAGTCAATCCCTCCTCAACTGAACTTCTAACTGAAGAAGAGGTTTTGAGGGTCATTAGGCTCCTTTCATGTGGCAAAGCACCTGGTGCTGATTCTATTCCAGCTGATATTTACAAGGGAGGGGGACCATTGCTCATACAAAAGCTGACTGAAATATTCCAGGTTATATGGCAAGAGAAGGTTATCCCCCAGGAGTTCAAGGATGCCTCCATTGTCCATCTCTATAAAGGTAAAGGGAATAGATTTTCCTGCAACAATCACAGGGGGATCTCTCTCTTAGTCATTGCTGGCAATATTCTTGCTAGAGTCCTCCTTAACAGACTAATCCTTCACCTGGAAAATGGTCATCTTCCTGAGAGCCAGTGTGCCTTCAGAAAGAGTCAAGGAACAGTCAATATGGTGTTTGCTGCCTGACAACTCCAGGAGAAATGCCAGGAGTGGAACAAAGGTCTGCACCCATTTGTAAATCTGACCAAGGCCTTTGACACTGTTAGTCATGAAGGCTTATGGAAAATTGTGTCAAAATTTGGTTGCCCAGAGAAGTTCATCAGTTTTGTAAGTCAATTTCATGATCGCATATTTGCTCGGGTTCTGGATAATGGACAATGCTCTTGTGCCTTCCCAGTCCCCAATGGAGTGAAACAGAGTTGCGTGCTTGCTCCCATGCTTTTTAGCATGATGTTTTCAGTCATGTTATCAAGTGCTTTCCATGAGGATGAACACAGCATTAAGGTCAACTACTGCACTGATGATAAGTTCTTCTTGAAAAGACTACAAGCCAAGACTAAAGTGGAAGGAGTGTTGCTGCATGATTTTCTATTTGCAGATGTCTGTGCACTCAATGCAGCCTCTGAAGCTGAGATGCAACAAATTATGGATCAATTTTCTGCTGCCTGTGCTAATTTTGGCCTAATAATTAACACTAGGAAAACACAGGTGTTCCATCAACAACTACCACACCATCCATATGAGGAACCATTGGTTACAAAAAATGGAGAAGTTTTAAATTCTGTGGATAAGTTCACTTACCTTGTTAGTGTACTTTCCAGGGATTTACACATTGAAAATGAGATTAACACACTCATTGCCAGAGCTAGCTCAGTGTTTGGGAGGCTCCAAAGAAAAGTTTGGGAGAGAAGAGGTATTAGAATGACTATCAAACTGAAGGCCTACAGAGATGCTGTGCTGACCTCATTGTTTTATGCCTGTGAGACCTGGACAATCTACCAGTGCCATGCTAGGAAACTGAATTGCTTCCATTTGAACTATCTTAGGAAGATTTTGAGGATCAACTGGCAGAAGAAGTTACCAGACACAGCCCAAGCAGAACTGCCAAGCATTCAAACTATGCTTCAGAGAAGATCCAATGAGCCGGTCACATTATTCGAATGCAAAATGTACGCTTGCCCAAAAGACTATTTTTATGGAGAACTCACATGGGGCAGGCAATCACATAGTGGTCAGAAGTAGTGATACAATGACATTCTCAAGGTCTCTCTAAAGAACTTTGGATTTGACTGTGCAACATGAGAGACACTGGCACAGGACTGCTCAGCATGGCATGCCCACATCAGAAAGGGTGCTGTGCTCTTTGAGCAAAGCAGAATTGAGACAGCACAAAGTAAACATAGGATGTGCAAATTTGGAGTATCCACCCCAAATATTCATATGGACTATCTGTGCACAATCTGTGGTAGAGCATTCTGAGCTCATATTGGTCTGATCAGTCACAGCAGGACACACTGAAACTTCACTTTATCATGGTGATGTCATTTTGGTCCTCTTTGAAAACAAAGGACAACAACCAACCAACCAACCATTGATCCCCACAACAACCCTGGGAGGTAGGTGTTGTTATTATTTCCATTTCACCGTTGAGGAAACTGAGGCAAACAGAGGGTCACATGACTTGCTAAGGTCATATAGCTAGTAAGTGTCCAGAGTTGAATTTGAACTCAGATCTTAGCTTGCCATTTATTATGATTAAATTTTATTGTAATTGATTGTTCTAATTTATGTACTATATTGAGAACTTCCCCTCAATTTGATGAATCCTCTGGTCAACGTGATAAGAGTATAATTTGTAGACTTCTGTCCTTTGCATCACTTAACTCCCCAATAGTAACAATGATAGATTAAAAAAAAATAGGGTTAAAGAAGGTTGAAACCAAGAAAATCATTTAGATCTCATTAATAAGTTCCTAATAACATAATTTTTTCTTTGTAGTGAAATACATTCCCTTGAGAAAATTAATACATTCTACAATAATACATTCAAAAAGAAAAGCAGGGATTCTGGAGCTACATACAACCAGCACCTTGCATAGAGAGGGCAGTCTGGAGGGAGGGAAGGGAAGAGGAAACACTGAACTTAGATAATGAAGCTAATATTTGAACAAGGCCATGGATCCACTAGTGATTTCACAAATATGAAAACCCCAATAACCACTCCCACGTTCAACTGGTCTCCTGAGTCTAACTCCATTGTATCACTTTGCTTGAATGAAATAGCAGCTCTTTTGATCAGTAATCTGCACTTGAATTTATATATTTAATTTTCCTTGAAAAGAATCCTGTCTTTTTATATAGATCAGTTTCCTTCCTTACTCAACTTATTATGCTTGGAGAAAAACAATGGGCATGAAAAACAATGAATGCAGCACTGTGAGCTAGAATATATTTGCCTATAGTCTACTTTCCCTAATTCTAGTAGAACAAAATCTAAATCACAAAAACTCAGAATCCCAGACTTGAAAAGGTTATCAGAAGTGGTCTTGGTCAATTTACACTTCAATAATAGTCCCTTTGGCAACTTCTAAGAGGTCTTTCAGTCTCTGCTTAACTACTTCCAGTTATGGGAAGCTTATTAACTTCCTGAAGCAGCCCAGTCTATCTTTAGATAACTCAAATTGCCAGTGAGGTTAGATTGGATGAATTCTAAAGGCCTGTGAAGCCTTAAATCCTTTGTTGTTCAATCCTCTTATGCTTTGTAACCAGGTTTGGCCTTTTCTTGGCATTTCCTTCTCCAGATCATTTTTACAGATGAGGGAATTGAGGTAAACAGAATTACATGATTTGCCCAGGCTCACACAAGTATCTGATGCCAAATTTGAACCAGGAAGATGAGTCTTCTTGACTTCAGCCCTAGTTGTCTATGTACACCACCTCAATGACAGTTGTAGGAGTACTTCAGTGTAGCCATTTTTTGCCTACCTGTGCCTTATCTTCTCCCTGATAATCATCCACTCCATCAACAGATCTTCATGTGGAATAGTTTCCAGTCCCCTCACCATCCCAAATGACCTCGTCTGTACCCTTTTATTATGTTTTTCTTAAAATATGGTGCCCAGCATAGAACACAATATTCCATACATAATCTAACCAAAGCATAGTACCATGGAACTACAATTACCTTTGTTTTGAATATTATGCCTTTTGATGTCATTAAGAGCACCTTTATTTTGGGGGTCTGCCATACCACTCTGACTCCTACTGAGTTTGTAAGCTATTAAAACTCCCAGACTTCTTTAATGCAAAAATACCATACTCCTACCTCTTGTTCTTGTGAAATTGAATTTTTGAGCCCAAGCTTGCCATTTACTTTGACTAAATTTTATTGTAGTTAATTACTATAGCATATGCATTTTATTGAGAACTTCTGCTCAATTTGTTGAGTCCTCTGTTCCACTTGATAACATTGTAGAGTGCAGACCTTTGTCAGAAAGGAACTGGACATGCATCATGACCCTTTATTTAAGGACACTTGCACAGAAGCTCATTGCTGGAAGGATACAAGGAATTCCTGCTTGGTCTTCAGATTGCACAGCCTCCTTTTAAATTTTATTTTTTATTTTCACTTCCAAATTCTCTCCTTTACTCTAGCCCCTCCCCTACCCATTGAGAAGGTAAGAAATATAATACCTGTTATACATGAGAAGTTATGCAAAAAAAAAATATTTTCACATTAGCTATGTTCTAGGAGAAAAATGAAAGAAAAAAATAAAAAACTGCTGAGACCATCAGTTCTCTGTCTGGAGGTGGATAAGCTCTTATATCACGATTCCTTTGAAGTTGTGGTGTATCATTATTTTGACCCAAGTTACTCAGTCTTTCACAGTTGATTACCTTTACAAGATTACTATTGACGGGGTTCAGACTCTGGGAGCCTCCATGAGCTCCCCTTGAATCTTCCCACTTAATCTGGCCTTTCTTACTCAAATCTAATCTTTCCAGTTGTTCTGACAGTCTCAGGAAGCTCATGGACTTTTCATTATTGCTGTGCCCAGGTCTCTGTTTCACTCCCCACCCTTGATCCTATTACCACCCACTCCCATCAGGATTCTCCCTGGTCTTGGTCTATCAAGACCATCCCTGGGACACCAGACTACCTAGTGACACCTGCTTCTGGCCCAGACCCTCCTTGTCTGATATCTTCTGATTGCCTCCAGCTGTTTCCAACCCTTGACCCCCCCCAATTGAGGTCCTCCTCGGACTTCTCCTCAAGACCCTCCCTAAACCCCTCCTCCCATCACCCTAGACTACCAGACCACCCCCAGATCACTCCTGTAGTCTTCTCTGTATTTAAGTTCTACCTTGCCTCCATGAAGACACTCAGATTCAATCCAGCTCAGATTCTGTCAAGCTGAGATTCTATCTGTCCCACTTGTGAATACAAGTGTTACAAATGCTTAGACTCCTGAAGAGCCAACCACAAGGTGGCGAATCTTTAATAAACTTTGTTTTCTTTGGCTTTAAGAAGGCTTGAGTCGAATTCATTCAAGCAGGACCTGGTGTGTTGGTATTTTGGGGTCCCCAGCACCCCTAAATCTCAACACTATTACTGTGTGGATTGTTGTCCTGATCTTGCTCACTTCATTTTGCATCAGTTTTTGTAAGTCTTTTTGAGTTTTTCTGAAACCATCCTCTTCATCATTTCTTGTAGCACAATAGAATTTCATCTCCAGTTGATGAACATCCCCCTTAGTTCTCAATATTTTTGCCATGACAAAAAGAGCTGCTATAAATATTTTTTTGAGTATAGGTCTTTTTTAATTTTTATTTGATCTCCTTGGAGTACAGACCTAGTAGTATTATTACTAGGTCAAAAGGGTCATAGTTTTATAACCCTTTGGTCACAGTTCCACAAACAATTGTACAACCTCTTAATGATGGGTGGCTGAGAGTCAAGGGAAGTAGTCTCTTGTAAAATGAAACTCTCCTATCTCTGTAGTTTACTCAAGGAGAAATGGCTCCATGCCTTTTGGGGACCGTTCACTCATACCATGGATGTATCTCGCTCAAAGTAAGAATGTGATAAGATCTTAGTCTGAAAGGGTCAAGGTCTCACATTGCATCCGGGGCCATCTCCAGTTGTCCTGATGCATATCAGGCCACTGGACTCAGATGGTTCAAGAGAAGAATGTGAGGTTGGTGACCTTGCATAGCCCTCTCTCACTCAAATCAAAGTCAACTGCAAGTCATGTCATCATCTTGATTTCATGGTCCTCTTCGAGAAGGAAGGACAAACACAACTCCTACTATAAGTGTTGAATCCTTTGGACTTTCAGCAAACATGAGAGGGGATTCCTCTCCCCTTCCTACCAAAAGTAGCAAAGGCAGTTTACCGCAGAGGTGGAAGGCAGTGAACAACATGTGTCTTCCCGATGATACTGACTAAGATTCTGAGACCTTTGTAAACCACTTCCTTTCAAATTGAATTAAATTAAAAAAAAATTTTGGTAGGTACTGGAAATGTTGAGCTCCAAATCACACCATAAAGAATTAGAGTTTATTTGAATAGAGAGTAAAAGAGTTGTTATTATTAATATGAAAATTATTCCTGAAGCAATTGTATGTGTATAATCAGACTATCAACTCATTAGAACAAAAATTAAAATGGGTAAAAAAAAGCAATTAATATGAGAAAAAGGAATAGACTTCAATTAGAATCATTGTATTCTTAATTGCTTAAATGAGTAAAAATGAAAAGGAGAAATAGAAATAGAACTGAAAGTAGAACTGAAAATAGATCTCACTATTATCTTCTGCCTTTCCATTTCCTTTTTGGTTCAAATACCAGCGACTAGCGTTCTTTGAATTTAACATTTCCAGTCTAATGGGTTGAGTTTCAACCAACTAGAGGGAGATTTCTAAAACAGATGAGGGAAAAAAAATATGCTGTCATGATACCTACATAGCTAAATAACTAATGCCATTTGGGGAGGGTCTAGGAGATAAAGGATATTGCTAACCCTCCATGATAATTACTGTGGATTGTTCAGTGTGACATATAAAAAGTTCAAGAGACGTTGTTTCTGGTTAATTCATCATTTTATTAATCATGCTACTAATAATTAATAAAAGGGATCAGTATCACTCTTAAATGTCAGAAATCCGTTATGGAACCCACTCAGTGCTTCCATGTTCTTGGAAGAGTGTGTGTTTCTGAGGGTGACAATTAACTCTGATTAACAAGTAATGAGAAAATGAATATTATGATGAAAGGTGGACTTATTCCAATGAGGGACTGGGGAGGTGACTGATTACTCAGTCTTGGACAAAGAGATTTATCTCTTATCCTGACTACCCCCCCAGAGCAATCTAGGCAAAAGGGGGTTCATCTCCTCTCTGACCTGGCAGAGTGGAACACAATGGGCTGGAATTCACCTTAAATTAAATTCTTTATAAGATTTTCTAGTTGGGTAGGGCAACAACTCCCACCCAGGATTGAAAGTATGTACCCCAGAGATTTGGGCAATCTCATCCATCAACAATGTACTTCAGCTACTGGCTTGGTTTAGCAGAGAATTAGGATCCAGTAAGGGAAAAACCCTAGATCTTCCCAATAACTAGTTATTTAATAATTATTTCTCCCATCAGAGGGTGATCAGATCCAAGCTGAGTGTATATAATATCTGTTCAGAAGTTTCACAATGAGTCTTTACCTTCAAGAGAGAGTAAAATGCATGTAAATGTGTCGAATATTTTTCTTCCTCTTTGTGACATATATGTTTTGTGTTAGAGAAAATTAAAGTCATCCATACTCAATGCATTTCTTGCACATGGAGTACTTTTGTGGGAAAAAAATCTCATTATTCACATTTTGGAAGACCCTATAAAAGAACTTTGTTTTAGAGATTTTCCTGAAGAAATCTAGGTGGGATATTAATGATTCAGGAAGAACCTGGCCACCTTAGTGTGAAAGCCTAGAGCTTACTTTTGTGGGCCTTGAACTTCGAAGTGACACTAACTAACCAAGAACTTCTTGTATCCAACACATTAACTATTTCTTCCAGTTTGTTATTTGCAAATCTGGTAAGGATACCATCTTTATCTTCCAATACTATGGGAATGATTCCTCTCTAAAGTCTTAGTTTGATGCCTGATTTGGTGCCTTCAAAGAAAAGACTCATATGTACAAAAATATTTACAGTGGTTCTTTCTGTGGTGTCCAAGAACTGAAAATTGAGGGGAGGCTCATCAATTGGGGAATGGCTGAACAAGTTGTGGCATGTGAATGTAATGGAATACTATTGTGCTATAAGAAAAATCTGGAAAGACTTTTATGAACTGAGGCTGAGTGAAGTCAGCAGAACCAGAATATTATACATCGTAACCCCTATTTGTGTGATGACTGACTTTGATAGACTTAGCAATGTATCTTAGGAACAACTCCAAAAGACTCATGATGGAAAATGCCATC
>CM053773.1:13856622-13921818 GCA_028658325.1 Potorous gilbertii | reverse complement strand
GCCTGACTGCTATTCAGTGGGAGCTTATCTGCTGGTGCTCAGGTGGGGGCAGGGCCGCCTCCCAGGCTCAGTTCCCTGAGGGGGTTTATGCAGAGACCTTTTGTAATGGAGCTGCTGTGGAGCTCCTGCCTGCTCTGGGAGCCTCTGGCCTCTGCCTCTGCCGCAGTGGCTGCCTCCCGAGGGGGTTCGAGTCCCGGAGATACCCCGCTCCCCTCTCAGCCCATCTCTCTCACTGACCTGTGCGTCTGTGGGTGGAGGGACCTTTGCGGCCACCGGAGATTCTGGTCCCTGATGCCTGCTTGGATCTGCTCGCTCCTCTCAGTGCCACGTGGCCGGGGCAGGGCAGGGGAGGGCTCCTCAGGGCAGGGCTCCGCTCCCATCCGGGACTCGATGGACCTTTGGGGTCGGTTTTTCAGGGCTCTCTGCAACGGAAATCTCCTTCACTGTGTTTCTGCGTGCCTTCCACTGTTCCAGAATTTGTCAGGAGTTCTTTTTAGAGGAAATCCATGGGCTGTGGGTTCGGAGCTAGCAAATGTGAGTCTTTCTACTCTGCCATCTTGGCTCTGCCCCCGGAATAAGTGAATCCTACTCTCATCAGATTTGGCTTAGGAAGGGAATAACATGTATACCGAATTGGGTATCTTACCCTACCGGAAAGTAAGGTGGAAGAGGATAAGGTGCGGGATAGAGTTAGAAGGGAAGACAGATCAGGCGAGGGGATAGTCAGAAGCAAACACTTTTGAAAAGGGACAAGATCAAAGTTGAAAATAGAGTAAGTGGGGGCAGGACAGGATGGAGGGAGATATAGTTAGTCTTTTACAACATGGCTATTATGGAAGTGGTTGCACATGTATAACCTATATTCAATTGTTTGCCTTCTCAATGGGAGGGGTGGGGAGGGAAGAAGAAAGAGAATTTGGAACTGGGAAATGAGATATGTAGACAATGGGGCATAGAAATCTATCTTGCCCTACAAGAAAGTAAGGGGGAAGGGAATAAGGGGTGGGGGAGACAGAAAGGAGGGCAGATTGGGGGAAGGAGTAATCAGAATGCATGCCATATCAGAGACGAGAGATGTTGAGAAAATTTGAAACTCAAAATCATGGAAATGAATATTGAAAAGTAGAAAGGAAGAATTTAGAGATATACATTTTCCCCATTCCCAGAATTTTGGTATGTTTTTGCATTGTTGTCATTATCTTTAATGAAATTGATTGTTTCTATGACTTGTTCTTTGACCTACCCGTTCTTTAGGATTAAGTTATTTAGTCTCCAATTAGTTGTTTCATTAATAGCCTTCTGTTGAATATAATTTTAATATGTTACAGACCATAAAAGATGCATTTAGTATTTCTCTATTTTTCTGCATTTATCTGTGAAGTTTTTATACTCTAATACATGGTCACTTTTTATGAAAGTGCAATGGATAGTTGGAAATATGCATACTCTCTTTCTTTTCCCATTCAGCAGTGTCTAGAGGTCTATCATATCTAACTTTTCTAAAATTCTTTCCAGGTCCTTAACTTCTTTCTTGTTTATTTTTTGGTTAGATTTCTTTCTAGGTCTGTAAAGGATGAATTGAAGTCTCCTACTATCACAGTTTTGCTGTCTTATTTCTCCCTTAACCTCATTTAACTTTTCCTTTAAGTATTTAAATGTTATACCATTTGGCACATATATGTTTAGTGTTGATACTAATTCATTGTTTATGATACATTTCAGCAAAATATAGTTTCCCTTTTTACCACTTTGTCTGAAATCATGATTTCTCTTCCTGCCTTTTTTCACTTCAGTTGAAGCATATAGATCTTGCTCTAGCCCCGTTGTCGAATTCTGGTTTTTATCCTGTCTTATTATCCTCTTGTGTTTCGTTGTTGCATCTTTCCTGTTCATGTTCGCAGTTCTGAGTTGTGTATTTCCCAACTGCTGTAACTTGTACTAACGAGCAAGCAATGCATACTTGAGGATAAATGCAATAGTGACAATAACAGCGTTTATATAATCTCTTTTGGTTTGCAAGTATTTCATTTGATCCACATAGCAACTAGATGCTGTTATTGTCCCCAGTTTTACAGATGAGGAACCGGAGGCAAACAGAGGAGAAGTGACTTTTCCAGCCTCATACAGCTGATGTGTCTGATTCTAGATTTGGACTAAGGTCTTCTTGACTCCAAGTCCTGTGCTCCATCCATTGTACCACCTAGCCAAAAGATCACATCTCGTGTTCATAAATCTTCATGCTTATGGATTTTAGCATTTTAACGTGACTGATCTACAAAGAAACAGTCATATTAAGGTTATTGTTTACTACTGGGGTAAATAAAATCTGGTATTTTCAGAATTTAGAGTCAACTTAAGAATTTTGTACATTACATTCAAACCGAGTTTTAAAAAACTCTTTCCTTCTCTTTGTGGAATCATGGACACCTTTACTAGAAATATCACCCATTTTAGGTTCTTTTATTACAGTTTTAAAATAAATTACCATGCATAGTTTTAATTTTCACTAGTTGTCTTAATTTCACACATACTCAGAGTTCTACCTTGATGGCAATGACTGATGACATTATTTAGGAGAAGGGACTAGATTTTAAAAAGCAGTCATACCTACTAATATGCAAGTATGAAGGAGCCAGTGGACAAAATTTTGAATCACAGTAAACTTCTAAAGATCACGATTGTTGAATTTATTATAGTCTGAGGATTAGAGTTCAAGAGAGACCAGAATCTCTGAGTTCTATTCCAATTTTCATTGCTTCATATATGAATATATTATTTACTTATGCCTTTATATGCCCATGTACTTAAATAAGTAGTATTGCATACTTATCTATTTCACCAGAGTTTTAAGGCTTATTAAGTTATATCATATAAAAATTATTTTTGATCACTAAAAGGTTAGAAATTTTAATCATTATTTATGTAAGTGTAATATTTAGCACTGGTTTGAACAAAGATTAAGTAGTTTTTAGATTGAAAAACAGCGGCTAGTACCTTTATCTTAGATTTGTTTGAGAAGCATTCTGATTCTGGCTCCTACTAGAGTTAGGGTTATGGGTCACATGAAAGCATCCAAGAATTCTGGATTTAATGACAGTAATGGATTAAGCCTTTTCCTTTTTAAAAAAAAATTGATTTCTTATTTATTTAGTATTCTATTTTCCCCCAGTTACATGTAAAAGCAATTTTCAACATTTATTTTTAAAACTTAGAATTCCAAAATCTCTCCCTTCCTTCTTCCCCTTCCCCCACCCACTGAGAAGGCAAGCATCTCAATATAGGTTATACATGTGTAGTCATGCAAAACATATCCATAATAGTCATGTTGTGAAATAAAATGTAGAAAAAAATAAACCTCCAAAATAAAATCACTCCAGAAAAATAAAGCTTAAAAAAAGTATGCTTTAATCTGCGTTCAGATACCATCAGTTCTTTCTCTGGGGATGGATAGCAATTTTCATCCTAAGTCCTTCAGAATTGTCTTGGATCATTGTATTACCGAGAACAGCTAAGTCATTCACAGCTGATCGTCTTACAGTATTACTGTTACTTTGTACACAGTACATTTCATTTTACATCATCCTATGGAAGTCTTTCCAGGTTTTTCTGAGAGCATTCTACTTGTCATTCCTTAGAGTACAATGGTGTTCAATCATGATCACATGTTACAACTTGTTCAGCCATTCCCCAATTGAAGGGCATCCCCCCAATTTCTAATTATTTGCCCCAAGAAAAGAGCTACTATAAATAATTTTGTACATACATACCCTTTTCCTTTTTGTTTTTTCATTTTTTGGGACACAGACCTCATACTAGTATTGCTACATCAAAGGATATGCATGATTTTATAGTCTTTTGGGCATAGTTCCAAATTGCTCTACAGAATGGTTGAATCAGCTTGCATTAATATCTCATTTTTCCCACATCCCCTCCAACATTTGTCATTTACCTTTTCAGTCCTGTTAACCAGTCAAATGGGTATGAGGTAGTACCTTAGAATTGTTTTAGTTTGCATTTCCCAATCAGTAGTGAGTTGGTGTGTATTTTCATATGGCTATAGATAACTGATTACTTCATCTGAAAATTGATCATATCTTTTGATCATTTATCAATTGGGGAATGGCTCTTATTTTTATAAATTTGACGAATTCTTTATTTGAGAAATGAGGCCTTTATCAGAGAAACTTCCTTCAAATTTTTTTCACAGTTACTGTTTCTGTTTTCTTCCATCCTATTCCCTTTCCCATTTATTCTATATTCTCTTCTTTCATCCTGTCCCTCCTCAAAAATGTTTTGCTTCTACCTACCCCCTCCCCCAATCTGCCCTCTTTTCTATCACCTCTCCCCTTCTTTTATTCCTTTTCCCTCCTACTTTCCTGTAGGTAAGATAGATTTCTATACCCAAATGAATGTGTATGTTATTCCTTCTTTGAGCCAATTCTAATGAGAATAAGGTTCCCTCACTCTCAGCTCCCCCTTTTTACCCTCCACTATAAAAGCTTTTTCTTTTACGTGAGATAATTTATCCCATTTGCTTCTCTCTTTCTCTTTCACCCAGTGCATTCCTCTCATCCCTTAACTTTATTTTTTTAGATATCATCCCCTTATATTCAACTTACACCTGTGCCATCTATCTATCTATCTATCTATCTATATTCCTTCTAACTACACTAATAATGAGAAAGGTCTTATGAGTTACAGTATCATCTTCCCATGTAAGAATGTAAACAGTTTAAAATTATTAAGTCCCTTATGATTTCCTTTTCCTGTTTACCTTTTTTTGTGCTTCTCTTGAGTCTTATATTTGAAGGACAAATTTTTTATTCAGCTTTTGTCTCTTCATTAAGAATGCTTGAAAGTCCTCCATCTCATTGAATGTCTGTTTTTCCCCTGGAAGATTATACTCAGATTTGCTGGGTAGGTGATTCTTGGTTATAGTCCTAGCTCCTTTGCCCTCTGAAATATCATATTCCAAGTGCTCTGATCCTTTTAATGTAGAAGCTATTGAATCATGTGTTATCCTGATTGTGACTGCACTGTACTTGAATTGTTTCTTTCTGACTACTTGCAATATTTTCTCCTTGGCCTGGAAAACTCTGGAATTTGGCTATACTATTCCTGGCAGTTCAATTTCTACTTTACCCATTGGTTCTAGAATATCAAGGCAGTTTTCCTAGATAATTTCTTGAAAGATGATGTCTGGGCTCTTTTTTTTATCATGGCTTTCAGCTAGTCCAATAATTTTTAAATTATTTCTCCAGGTTCTATTTTCCAGGTCAGTTGTTTTTTCTAATGAGAATATTTCTTTTTGTCTTCCATTTTTTCATTCTTTTAGTTTTGTTTTGTTGTTTCTTGATTTCTCATAGTCATTAGCTTCCATTTTCTCCATTCTAAATTTTAAGGAGTTATTTTCTTCACTGAGGTTTTGGATTTTCTTTTCCATTTGGTCAATTCTTGTTTTTTAAGGCATTCTTCTCTTCGTTGGCTTTTTGGACCTCTTTACCATTTGGCCTATACTATTTTTTTAAGATGCAGTTTTTTTCAGTATCTCCTTTACCAAACTATTGACTCTTTTCTCTTGATTTTCTTGCATCACTCTCATTTCACTTCCCAATTTTTCCTCTGTCTTTCTTAATTGATTCTGCAATCCCTTTTGAGCTCTGAGGCCAATCTATATTTTCCTTGGAGGATTTGGCTGTGGGAGCTTTGACTTTGTTGTCTGCTGAGTGTGTGTTTGATCTTCCTTGTCACCATAGTAGCTTTCTGTATTAAGACTTTTTCCCCCCCGTTGTTTGCTCATTTTCCCAGCCTATTACTTCAATTTTAACTTTTGCTAAAGTAGAGCTCTACTTCCAGGGTGACTTCAAGTGTTTTGTGCAGCTGTGTTCAGAGATTTTTCTAGGGACCTGTAAGTTTTTATTTCTTCCAAGATGGTATGATCTAAGGAGAGGTGTTTACTACTCTCCTGACCTGTGCTCTGGTCTGTGCATGACCACGAGACTCTCTTCTGCCCTGAAATTTTGAGGAAGGTCCCATTCCACTGCAGCTACAGTCTCTGGTGTGCTAGTGGTCCTCCTTGCTCTGGGGCTGCCACCTAGGACTGTGACTCAAATCTGAGTATGAGCAAAACAACAGTCTTGCCTCAGTGTTAGCTAAAGATACCTGAAATCTCCTTCTGACCAGTTGTTCAATTCCCTTACTGTCTGTGGGTTGAGAACTCTGGAAGCAGCCATGCCATTGCTGCTAGAGCTGTTGATTTAGTCACTCCTAAGTCCTACTCCTGGTTGTGCTGGTGCAGTCTGTGCTGGACTGTGCTGCACTCTCACCCAGGTGCATCAGATCTTTCTTGCCAACTTTCTAAGGTGGCTGTGGGCTGAGAGGTCTGAAAACCTCCACTGCTGCCAGTGATTCAGTCGCCCTGAAGCCTGCTTCTGGTTTGCTGAGACCCCACCTTCACTGGTATGATCTGTGGTGGACTGCATTTCTTTCTTACCCTGATGCAACAGACCTTTCCTGCCAACCTTTCAAATTGTCTTGGGCTGGAAATTTGTTTTAATCTGTCTTTTTGTGGGTCCTATTGCTCTAGAATTTATTGAGAGTCATTTTAAAAGTTATTTGTCAGGGTTTGGGGAAGGGCCTACAGGGAACCCTGCCTTTACCACCTTTGTTCCACCTCTTGGATTAATAAGCCTTTTTCAAGAAAGCTTCATTAAGTCTAAGAGATTAAGGGTCACACTAAGATATCTCAGGCTAATTACTGTCATTTTGGAAAAGAGAAAAGATGATATATTTAAGGATTAGATGGTGAAGTTGATCTTATTCATTGGCAAATTTCTAAAAAGGAAAGTCAAGAATTTAAGATAATTATATATTTTTAAATATTTAATAAAAATATCACTTCTTCAGTTCATATTATAATAGTTAGCTACTTTGGCTGTCATATCATTCACTGGTTTGCAGTATGCTAAAATTTCCTTTTTTAAAAAAAAATATGAATTGATATCTAATCCTGTCTTCCCCTAACCCAGGGGTGGGGAACCGGTGGCCTCAAGAACACATGTGACCTCTGAGACCTGGAGGGCCACATGTGGCCTTGAGGCCACCGGTTCCCCACTCCTACTCTAACTTGTACTTCTGACATTTGTTTTTTAATTCTTTTAAGATTTTACATTTACTTATTAGGTGGGCAACTCCAATTATTTTCTAAACTATATAATGTCCCCATAGATGGATGGTGAATTATGCCACCGTGGCTTAGTGCTACTCAGGACATTACTTGTGGATTCTAGGGAATTTTAATAGCTCCATTATATGCTCAATGATAGCTGACCTGTATAATCCTGTAAAGTTTACTTCCAAGTTATTCTGGGCTTGGCCTAAAATAAGTCAGTTCAGTAATTTCAGGCTCAAGGGCTAAAATGTATGAAGAAGCTCTCATGGATCATAAAATGTAATTAAAACCAACCTCACTAATAATAGATCAAAAGAATCCATTTTTTAAAGGGTCAAAATAAAACACTACTCTCTTCCTCCTGCAGAAACTGCACAGCATATAATCAGCTAGATCAGGAAGATGTACTTGGAGGCAGCAATAGTTCAGATGAAGCTTCTAGCTTCTTCATATGCTAAGCCTTTTTATACCTTCTCCACCAGACTCTCCACCCCTTTAAAGAACCAGCCCAACACCTACCAGAGTTGTGCCTGATATCTAAAATTCAGGGCAGGGCAGCTGAGAAAGGAAGAGGAAGGGGGTGAGGATAAAAAGGTAAGTAGGAAGAGGCTCTTGCTGAGGCTGCCACAGAAATGCTGTCCTCAGCAGTGCATAGACACAATAGCCTGGCTGTCCCTCCTTGGCAAAACAAGCACAACTCCAAGGACATCCTATCACTTGGTGACAAGGTCCCAGAAATTTTCCAGGGGAACTTCCGTTACTAAAATACACCTGGCTAGTATGGGAAATTCCAGGATGTCTGCAATCCTAACACCCTTTAGTACTCTGGGGTGGTATCAGTCTATTTAATTCAATTGAATAAACATTTATTAAGCAGCTCCAATATGCAGAATACTATGGTAGGCATTGGAGGTACAAAGACAAAAAAATAACTCCAACTTCATAGAGCTTCCATTCTACAGGTTACTGCCACATGCACACACATGTGTGTACCATAGGACAGGGAGTAATTGGAACAAAGGAGAGTACTATTTAGGAAAATTTGGAGTGGGAGAGAAGGCTTTCAGCTGTGTGTTGCTGGGGGTTAGTTAGAATTGGGGAATCAGAGGTCTCAGAGGAGGTGGCAACTGATCAGTTGATTGAAAGAGGAGAAGGAACTTGTAATTCAAAGATGAGGAAGTCTGTTCCAGGTTTTTTGGGTGGCTTGTATGAATACATGGAAGTAGGAGTTTGGCTGAGTTTGAGGAACAGCAGCAGAAGTTTTAGTCCAGTTTGATTGAAATGGAGAATACATGAAATAGAGTAATGTGAAAAAAAGCCAACAAGTCAAGATTGTAAAGGACTGTAGATGCAAGGCTAAGAGGATTGCATTTTATCCTCTGTGCAATAAAGACCGATGATAGTTTGTGTGTGTATAAGTGGAATGGTCAAACCTATCCGTTATGAAGATTATTTTTGCAGCTGTGTGGAAGAAAAATTGGAGAGGGAAAAGACTGGAAGGAACCAAGGAGTTCAATTTGGAGATTAGTGCAGTAGTCCAGCTGAGGGGTGATGAGGGCCTGAGATAGGGTGGTAGCAGGGTGAGCACAGCTGCGGCTGTGGAATCTTGGCAACTGATTGCATATTGGAGATGAGGGAGAGGGAAAAGTCAAAGATGATAGCAAAGTTTTGAGCTTTGGTGACTGGAAGTATTCCAGTACCCTCAACATAAATACAGAAGTTGGGAGGGAGGCAGATTGAAAGGAGATGATTAGTTTCATTTTGGATAGATTGTGCTTAAAATGCTAGTAGGACATCCAGGTCCAATATGAGTTGAAAATGTGTAAGTATCATTTATTAGAGACATTAGTGCTGTATCTGTCAATTTGAGAGTTATCCCTACTGTTTGAAACCATGAAAGTGGTTGAGATCGGTAGGTGTTGAAAGGGAATAGAAGGTTGCCCAGGAAAGAGCCTGGTGGACAGTGGGGGCTGTGAGGGTGGTAATCTACATTTAGAGGATAAGGAGAGGATGTTAAGCCAGTGGAAAAAAAAAACAATTCACGTGGATTTGAAGAAAGCCAACTTGTAGCAATTTCAAGGATCAATCAATTAGTCAATCAATAAACATTATGTGTCAGGCATTAAGTGAACCAAGTGCTGGGGATGCATAAAGAGATGAAAGACAGTCCCTGCCTCAAGGAGCTCGAAATCTAATTGGGGCGTGTGTGTGTGTGTGTGTGTGTGTGTGTGTGTGTGTGTGTGTGTATTTACATACAAATATATACAAAACAAACTATATACAGGATAATTAGGAAATAATTGATTGAAGGAAGGCCCTGGAATCAAGCAGGGTTGGAGAACACTTCCTGTAGAAGGTGGGATTCAAATTGTCACTTACAGAAGACAAGGAGGTAAATAATTGGAGCAGAGGAAAGAGACCATCAGGGCACAGCCAGAGCAAATGCCTGGAGCCAAGATGGAGTGCCTTGTTTGTAGAAGAGCCAGAAGGCTAGAGTCACTGGATCAAAGAGTACTTGTTGGAGAGAGTAAGTGGAATAAAAAGAACTGGAAAGGTAGGAGGGACCATGGTTATGAAGGGCTATGAATGCCAAACTGCATTTTGTATTTGATCCTGGAGGCAATAGGAAGCTATTGGAGTTTATTGAGTTGTTTGGGAAGGGGGCATTGATGGGATCAGGCCTGTGCTTTAGGAAAATCACTTTATTGACTGGATGGAGGATAGATTGGAGTGCAGGGAGACTTGAGGTAGGCAGACTCACCAGCAAGCTGTTGCAATAATCTAGGCATGAAATGATGAGAACCTGCACTAAAGTGATGGAAATATCAGAGAAGAGAGGAGGGGTGAATCGAATTGATGCTGCAAAGATGAAATCAGTAGGCCTTTGCTTAGTAAATTAGATATGGGGGTGAGGGGTAGGGAGGAATCCGGGATGACTCTCAGGTTGCAAACCTGAGGGACTGGGAAGATGGTGTTGCCTTTTATAATAGTAGGGAAGGTGGGTGGGAAGTTATAGGCTGGAAGATAATGAGTTCAACTTTGAATATTTAGAGTTAAAGATATCTAATAGACATTCTAGTCCAAGAGAGTCAGCAGAGAGTTTGGGGCAGGAAAGGTATATTTGCAAATCATCATCATAGAGATAGCAATGAAGATCACCAAGTGAAGTAGCTGGGAGTAAGAGGGAGAGGAAGCCTGAGAGGGTTGTATCCAGGGCTTCAGTATGACCAAAAGAGATTGAGGGAAGTATTTCAGTGTAATGTGAGGCCAGAGACTAGACTGCAGTTTTTAGAAGTAAATGGGTAGTGACGAAGTGACTTTAAACAGTTCTCTCTAGTAAAATGTTCTATCAGTAAAATGGAGAACAGAATGGGACAGTGATTTATCAGGAAGGAGGAAACCTGAGCCTGTTTTTGGGCCATAATGATTATATTGATAGGGGCAGACTAAAGATCAGAGAAACAAGGACAGAGACAGAGTTTGGGCCCATTTTATTACCTGAATTAGCCCTTTACACTTTCGTACCAATAGTAGATCGCTACCTGGAGCAACCCAACCTGGCCCATGCCAACCTATAGGAAACAGTACAGTCCATCAAGGGAGGTCCAACTGCCATAGACCCTTGGGGAATCTCTAAATGTGTGGGACTGCAAATGGCTCTTGCATAGATATGTATTCACTGAAGCTGTCAAATTTGACCCCTCCAGTTGGAATATGTATCCTTATCCACTGTTGTTTGCTTTCTACTAACTTTTTCTAAAATATTTTAAAGTAAGACAAGTCCCTTGGGTTGTCTTACTGAGAATCTGTTGAAATGCTACTGTTTATTTCTTCGTTGTATGGACCTTTTCTTTTCCTTTTTTACATAATGGACTTATTATTGGCCTTTTCCTATTGAGTACTTTGATGCCTATAAAACCTGACTTTTCCTTGGCCCATTGCCAGGCACTGTCCCATATTAGATTGAGCTCCTTGAGAGTAGGAACTTTCTTTTATTTTTCTTTGTATCCCACAGCTCTATGTGCTTGACCCATAGTAGCCACTTAATAAGTGTTCATTGACTGACCAACCCAAGGCCACAGCATTATTCCCTGCCAAACCACAAGTGAGAGACTCTTGATTGCCCCCTGGTTGGGACAAAGGTGAAAAGGATTGAAAAAAACCCCATTATCTGTACATATTAGAGATATTCCTAAAGTTCTTTTGCTTTAAAATCTTAAAAAATGCATATGCAAACACATTTTTCTTTTAATCTAAGGTTAGTATTTATTCTGCAGTTGGAAGCAGAAATCAGAAAAAAATTCCTAAAATCTTGCATTTTTCTTTTTGTTTTATGCGTCCCATTAGGAACATATCTTCATTTTCAAAGGAAGAAAATAAAATGCCAGTACTCACTCCTGAAAACAGATACTTAACTTCAAGAGTCACCAAAAGTTCACTTGATGGCTGTTTTTTCTTTGAAAATAGCTGGAAGAAAGCAGCTCTTGAAACACAAAAGATGAAGAAAGGTAATGCTACTTAATTTTTTTTTATACTTCAGAAGAAATACTTAGTAACATCTTGAATTTACAAAGTAAATTTTAAAAACCTTTAGCACACATTTTATATTTTACTCTATGACATTCCAGTAAGGTAATCTTTATTTTAGAGAAAAAATAGGAGGTGAATAGAGGTTATGTGTTTTAGTTACTCAATGAGTCTGTGGTAGAACCAGAAGCAGAAAGGTTTTTTTTGTTAATATCTAGTACTATTTGTAACCTACAATTTAGATAGAAGAGGACCTGGCCAAGGAAAAAGCCTTGAAGGGCCGGTGGGGAGGAGGGGGTGCCTGGAGCTACAAGAAGAGCAAGAATTATTGAAGGAAAACAAAGAGTCATGAGAGAAGCAGAAGATCCCCGAAATAGAGTATCATGAAAGAAGTAGCTAACAATGTCTGATGTCACAGAGAGATGATAGAGGATCTGGACTGAGAATAGATTCCTATATTTTGCAATTAGGTCATGGTGGATATTAACAAAGTCATTTCAAAACAGTAGTGGAGAGAGAAACCAAAATGTAAAAGGTTGACTGGTGAGGAAGTGAAGACAGGAAATGAAGACTCTTTCTAAAAGTTTGTCTGAGAAAGGATCTTATTGGAGGAGGGGCAATCAGTTTGAGAAAAGGTTTTTTCCCTTTATTAGTGGAATTGAATAGAGGAAAAAGAGAAAAGGTAGAGAGAGAGAGAGACTGTAGATGAAAGCGAAGAGATGAATAATGATGCAAAGTCTTAGAGGAAGTGAGAAGATTTTAAAGCTCTTCATAACCTGGCCCTTTCTTTTCTTCTGACATTATACTCCCCTCCGTACACTCTGTGATCTACATACACTGGCCTCCTTATAATTCCCAAAAAAGGGAATGTTTTTCTCTACCTTCACCATGCCTTTGCACTGGCAGTCCCTCATTCCTGAGATGCTCTGCCCTCTTAATATTCTTTTTAGTTTTTCTGACTTTTTCAAGACTCAGCCCAAATCCTATGTTCATCAGGAGGCTAACTGGTCTCCTAGTTACTAATACTTTCTATGTATTTTGTTTATATCTTGTATGAACTGTTATTTACATAGTTTCATTCATTGGAATGTAAGTTTCTTGAGGGCAAGAACCATTTTTTGCTCATTTCATGCAACTCTTGGTCATTTCATTTGGTCATTTCTTTTTGTAATGCCCATGATGAGCACAATCCAAAAGACTACAATGAAATAACAATTGGACAGCCATCTCCTGCAGTAGAGGAATTTTACAAGAATTTCACTAGATCTTTAAAAACTAAGTAAAAATATGTCTTGATACTCAATGTATTGATGATCACAGAAGAAGATGAAAATTATTGGGAAATATTGTTTGATGTTAAGAAATGAGAGAGGTTAAAGGCTTGTGGACTATATAAAAACCTTACATGTATATTTCATGAATATTTTTTCAAGACGAGAACTGGGAAATATAGGACTTGGTGAACATCAAACATCATAAAAATCATAATTGACTGTCTTTCATCAGACTAAGCACCTATTGCCAACAAGGAAGTTATTCCAGATCATTAGCCTATTTAAACCAGATCCTCTTATCAAACACTAAAGTCAGTGCTACATTTAGAAGACAAGATAAAGATGAGTAGATTGCACTGTGTGCAAGTCCAATGCCTACAATTTAGTCTAGTTTAAAATGGGAAATGGATTAAAAGTAAAGAACGATAGAAAGTAAACTGGGCCCAATATTGAATAGAAGTAGAATGGGCTGGATTGAATTTGAGAAACTGTGCAGTACTTTCAATGATCCCAACTTGTTCCTTGCCGTGAAAACACCTTTTTTTAATACCAGTGTTCTCCCAGTTATCTTACATGGCTACAAATTCTGGATCCTGACAATTTCAGAAGAATCAGTTTCAAATAACCAAAGGAAAACCACGGTGGGAGCATAAGTATATTGAGGCACATGACCAGTAATAACTTTTCTGTGAGAAATGGCAAAAAAAAATCGTTAAGCATCTGCACAATCAGAAAGAAATCAAATTGATTTTAGGTAAGAAGAATGTTATAATAAGACATAGAGAAGAAGATTCTCAACATATTGAGTACATTATCTATGAAGGATTCATGGAAATTCATGGACAAGAATTGGACAGGATGAGAGTGCATGGATTGTTGCAAGCTATGCCAATGAAAGAACTAGCTACATCCATAAAAATCACAAATGAAATGAAGTATTGAAGTAACCATGTGTAGTTATGCAAACGTGAGACAGTGGTTAGATCCTCCATAATTTTAGTCAAAATGTGTATATACCCTATTCTATTCACATCATTAATCCTACCGACTAACATCCAACTAACAACCAAACAGTTTCACCAAACAGTATAAAAATTCACCTTCATGCACAGCTTAATACAATTCCATCTCTACTTGAAGTGCAAAGATACATTTGCTTCTGTAATATTTAACCCTTGGGAAAAGTTCTTATTTCATGCCTATTTTTGGTAACAAATGAAGAAGCATCAATTGTGTACAGTGGACCATGTTAGATATTGGGAGTATTGGGGGGGGCAAGGATACAAATAGAAATAAAACATAATTCCTGCCTTCATGCTGAAATTTATAGTATAGTAGGACTGACATCATGAGTACAGAGTTGGCCTTAAAGTCTAAAAGAAGTGAAATCAAGTCCTGCCTCTGACACGTACCTCTCAGCACTAGGCTACTGTCTAGGACTAGAAATTGCGGAGCAGTTGCTGGTCTTCATCAGCAGAAGGATTTTCTCATTGAGAAAATGCCAATGAAATCACAGATCTGGAACACAATAATAACAAACCCCACGGCATAAGAGAAATAGAAAATGCTAAAACCTCTGAGGATGGAAAGATCACTTCCAGCTGTTGCTTCATGATCGAAGGCTGCACAGAAGAGATGTTTAGAATTTAGATGCCCAAATAAAGGATATCAGAAGGAAGGAATGGGCGTAGAGAGAACTGCACAAACCAAGGTACAGAGGCAGGAAAGCATAGTATATTTGCAGAGGATAATTAAATTTAGTTTCATCATAGAAAATATGAAGTAGAGGTAATATGAGATAAGACTAGAAAGAAGATTGAAGACCAATTGTAGAGGGCCTTGGATGCTAGATGAAGTCTAAACTTTAAGAAGCCATGGAAGGTTTTTGAACCTTCAGATGTGGGTAGGGTGGAGGAAGGAGAGCCTGGAGTTCAGGAGTTCTGGAAATAGGCTGTTAGAATAATCCGTGCAAGAAGTAATGAGGGCCTGAGCTAGTGGGATGGCCAAGGTAAGGTTTGTATTTGCATCCATGGAGGGAGACTGTGTTACATCTAGAAATGGGATTACAGGAAATTCACTTCATCAAAACAAAACTTAAGTTGGATATTCCCTTAATTTACATTAAATACAATTTCATATTTAGCTGAGGGGAAAAAAGCACTCAATATGGATTCAGGGAACCTGTCTCAAAACCAAGCCCGGATGATTACTAGTTCTGTGACCAATTACCAAATCACTTCATCTCCCTGGGCCTCATTTTCCTCCCCTGTAAAATGAAGAGATTCAACGAGAGCAGGAGTTAATTAACCTTTTTTGCGCATCAGTCTGATGAAGCCAGTGGACGCCTTCTTAGAATAAAGTTTGTACATGCAGAAAATCAAACACATATGATTGCAAAGGAACCATTTGTATTGAAATACAGTTATCAAAATTTTTTTTAAAAGTTTACGCACCCCAGTTTGAGAACCCCTGGATTACAGGGGCACTAAGGTCCTTTCCAGTTCTAAATCTATGATCACCCCCATCAACAAATACTTACTGATTGCTTCATAAATAAAAAGAACCATACTAGGTTCAGAGATACAATGACATAATCCCTGCTCTGAAGGAAGTTATGCTTTAGTTAGAGAGACAGGACACAATACATGAAGATAAATAAAAATAACAAAGACAATATATACTGTTGAGGTAGCTCAAGTGTAATTCGTTGGAGGAGTATTTAGCCCATTGGAAACCAATGTTTTGGACCAAAAGAGGTCCCTTTCAAAGGTACCCTACTTATTAAATATAGTTTTGTGATACTATAGCTATCGTGCCTCTATTCCTATATAGTTTTATTTCAAAATCTGAGCATCCACGGAAACATCCGGTGTATTATGTGAGTTTCAGGGATGATTTTTAATTTTTTCCCTCTTCAGTTTTAAAATTTTTCACTCCTCTTAATTTATTGTCTGTACCTTTAATGAAAATTAGATGAAGAATGAATAGTGTTAAACCTGCAGCCACATGAGCAGAATAGAGAATGGAAAGAGAGAGACTCCCTTGGAGCCTGGTTGTTGTTTCCTAACATCCTTTTGGTAGATCAGAGTTAGCCTTGACAGTAACTGAAATTGGAGACTCCCGAGTTTCTATTTGAATTGCCATTTTACTTAACTTTCAACTATTTGAAATTCTAAAGCTTTACATGTATTTGTATGTGACAGAAGTGGACTAGGAGCACTAAAATGATAAAATCAGAATTACTTTAATGAAATTGTGGTATGTTGAAATAAAAATCTTCCAAATAAAGGTCATATATAAATTCAAGATATTCTTTAATTTTAAATGAGTGATTTAAAATATTTTTGTGCTTAATATATTATTTTGAATACAAGAAGTATTGTGCTTATGAATAAGCAATAACGTATTTCTTTGAAAATATTTAAACTAGAATATTCCTCAATATTTGGTCTGAAAGATTTCAAGGAAGTAGAAACAATTCCATCTCTACCAGAAGTACAAAGATACAGAACAAATACAGAGGTTCCACTAGATGTGCTTAAAAGACATTCATATACTCCTCTGAAGACACCTAAAATCAGGTACATTTTATGGAAACTTAGATGTATTTTGATAGAGTATTTCTTTATGTAATACTAGTAATACAGGGGCTTCTTGTTAACAGTGATTTTGGTTATTTTTTTGCCCAATATAAGTATTTTAATAAGGAATTTAAATTTTCTGCTTCAATTGACAATCTCTATGTATTAAATGTTTATCTTCCTTTGCCAAATTTGGATAGACATGATAAAGTTTTATAGTATTCTCTGGAAACTGATGGCTTTTATGATTAGGCTGGAGAAACTTTATATGCATAGGGACCTGTTTATGAGAGAGTTAAAAGTTTTTAACATAAAAACCCCACAAAACCCAAGTAATAAGAAGAATACTTAAATGTGAATATTATGAAATTTTCCTACTTAGAGTGAATTGATAGCAGGAATTCTTAACCTTTTTTGAGTCATGGACCCATTTGGCATTCCGAAGAACCTTATGGATCTTCCCTTAAGAATTTTTTTAATATTAAAATTTCAGGTATAGGTTAAAAATAAAGCTGTAATTTTTTTTCCTATCCAAATTCACAGACTCCTTGAAACATATCCATGGGCAAGTTGTGGATACGTAGACTCCAGGTTGCAAGAGTCAGAAATTTATTTCTCTTGATGGCTCATTTATCACAAGTTATCAAGGATAGTTTCTGCTATTTCTCTTGTAACTTTCCAATATATTGAGTGTAGAACACTGCATGCAGTGGAAAAACATTATAGTTTTCTTGGCTAATTGAAGTGGGATGGAAAGAAAAGTTCCTTAAAAAAAGTGAGCCTCATGAAAATTATGATGGTGTTTACACTTTCTTAACTTTTTTTGGTGTAGCTTTAATTATTTATGATTTCATACTTTGTTTCATAATTTGATTAATTCTACAGATTGCCAATAGAGAAAAACTCCAAGATTGAAACTCCAAGGTATGTAATGATATAAATTTCAGAATTTTTATGCCAGATAATAAATTTGGAAAGCAGTCAGGAAAAAGACTTCAGCTTTGAAGAAATGTGAATTCAAATAGCAAAGGGTTACTCTGCATCCATGAGAAGAGTTTGATATAGGGTATTTCTTTTTTTATTAAATTTTGGGGGGTTATATTTTAATTTCCAAGCTGTCTCCCTCCCTTCCGAAAAGGCCACCATTTGATGCAGATTTATAAAAATGTATAAGACCATATTGTGCACACTTCTGTTTATCAGTTACTTCTCTGGAGGTGAAGAGCATCTTCCTTCATAGGTGAGGACTTGTGTGGTTCATGTGAGTATTTATGTTGCTCAGAATAACATAGTCATTCACAGCTATTCCTCGAACAACATTGCTGTTACTGTATGCAATGTTCTCTTGGTTCTGCTCGCCTCATTCATTATTTCATGAGCGTCATTCTATTTTTTTATAAAGTCAGTCAGTTCATCACTTTTTATAACAGTAGTATTCCACCACAATCATGTACTACAGCTTGTTCAGTCATTCCCCATTGATGGGCATCCCCTCAATTTCCTTCTTTGCCACCAGGGAAGAGCTGCTATAAATATTTTAGAACTTATAGATTCTTTTCCTTTCTCCCTGATCCAGTGGTAGTATTACTGGGTCAAAGAGTATACACAGTTTTAGAATACTTTAGTGTCATTCCAGATTGCCCTCTAGAATGGCTGGATCAGTACACATTTCCACCAACAGTGTGTTAATGTCCCAGTTTTTCCATATTCCTTCCAACATTTGTCATTTTCCCCTTCTGTCATTTTAGCCAATCTGATATGTGTAAGATGATACTTCATAGTTGTTTTAATTTGCATTTTTAATCAGTGGTGATTTAGAGCATTTTTTCACATTATGTGTAGTTTTAATTTCTTCATTGAAAACTGCCTGTTCTTATCCTTTGACTATTTATCAATTGGAGAATGACTCATATGCTTATAAATTTGACAAAGTTCTCTACATATCTGAGAAGCTGTCTGTAAATTTTTTCGCCAATTTTCTGCCTTCCTTCTGATCTTGGCTACATTGATTTTATTTGGATAAACTCTTTTTGATTTAGTATGTTTTACATCTCAAAATGCTATCTCTTATTTATTCATAAAGTCTCCTATCTATAAGTCTGATAGGTAATGTGTTCCATGTTCTTGTAGATTTCTTGTAATATCTCCTGTTACATCTAGATCATGTATCCAGTTTGACCTTATCTTGGTAAATGGAGTAAGATACTGGTCTATACCTAATTTCTGCCAGACTGCTTTCCAATTTTCCCAACAACTTTTACCAAATAGTGTGTGTTTGTCCTTTATTGCTGAAGAAGAACATGCCATCAGAGAATTAATGACATGACTTGCACTTGACTTTGTTTTAAGTGAGGGAAGGCTGTGCAAGTCACCAGCCTCACCTCTTCTCCAGAACCATCTGAATCCAGTGACCAGATATTCATCAGGATGACTGGAAATGACCCAGGAGGAGGCATTTGGGGTTAAGTGACTTACCAAAGTCACACAGCTAGTGAGTGTCAAGTGTGTGAGGTGAGAGGTGAGATTTGAACTCAGGTTCAAATCTGCACTGGTGCCGTATCCACTGCACCACCTAGCTGCCCCCAAGGAGCTTATATTCTACTAGGAGATGTAGCATGTACACAGTAAGTAATTTGGGAAGTAAGAAGTAATTAACCCCTGGAAAAATAAGGAGAGACTCTATTGGAACGAACAACATGAACTGAGAAGTAAAGTAAGCTAGGGATTCTAGGAGTTGGAGACCATCATGGGGCAGCCTTTGTGAGATAGAATGACAAGTTCAGGGAGCAGTTTCACTGGAGCATAGAATATATGAGTTAGAGTAATACAAAGTAAGGGTCAGCAAGCGGAATGAAGTCAGATGGCTCGGAGTTTGAAATGCTGGACTGAGAAGTAAGCATTCTAACCTAGAGACAAGAGGAAATCACTGAAGACTCCTTAGCAGGAGAATGACACAGTTGGGTGTGGTCCTTAGGAAAATAACTTTGGCATCTGTGTTGAGAATGAATAGGGGGAGGGGCTGGAGAAAGGAGGTCCGGAGAACTCTCAGTGAGGAGGTGAAGAAGAGTGAGTGAGGGCCTTAGTGTAGAGTGATTTTCTGAGGGAAGAGTATAGATTCAGGAGATAGCACAAAACTAGTAAGGCCTTACAGCTAATTGAATATGAGGGGCTAAGCAGATGGAATAATCAAGAACAGTTCCAAGGTCACAAACCTAGACGACTGTTGAAACATGACAGAAATGGGAAGATTTGGAGGAGGAAATTGTTTGGAGTTGAAATGATAATGACTGTGTTTGGACCTACTGAGAATGAGCCTATAACAAGGCGGAGCTCTCCAGCAGGCGCTTGGCAATCAGTGAGCGTTCAGAGATTAGGATTGAATTAAATCCTGATATAATAATGTGATCATAGATTTAGATCTGAAAGGAAACTCAAAAGACCACTGAGTCCAATCCCTCATTTTAAACATGAGGAAACTGAGGCCAAGTGTGATTCAGTGATTTGTCCAGCAAGTAAATATTTAGGCACAAGTTTGACCCTGGGTCCTTTCTGATCGCAAGTCCAGCATTCTGACCATCACATCAGAAAATTTAGGAGTCACCTGTCTAGGAATAGGCACTGTCATTAAAAAATAAGTTTTCAAGGCATATTATTTGGGGAACATGCATTTTTAGAAAAAGAGAGAGGTGATGTTTCATCCAGTGATACTAAGAAGGCATGAACTGTATATGCCATGAAACAGAAGAAATATCATTAGATGACTGGAATGACATAGGATGCAGCTCAAATATTATATTTAATAATGATGAAAATTATTATGTCTCTTCTTTCCATGAGGAGAAAGACATAATTTTCCACTAGTGGAGGTTGTCTATTTCATGTTCCTCATCCATTATGGTAATAAACTGTAGCTTTGTGGAGCTCCTACAACAGTGATGTCCCCTTAGTTCATGTAGCAGCTTGAATCTTTTACACTGGTCAAACACAAGATTACTGTCATCATTTGCTACTGGGTACTGTCTGTCTACTCTATTCCACTGAGCCACCTCTCTGTTTCTTAGCCAATATGGATAATTTTGATAATGACCTCCTGGTGCTGCTAGAATAGTATATTTCAAAAAAGCAAAAGAGAAAAGAGTGCACTCCTAAAAATATACCCTGAAAAGTTGAGCCTAACCTTCTGTGAAAATAAGACAGAAGTATCTGAGGCATTTCTGAAAAAGAAATTCTCACATGTTCATGGATTGTTAGAAAAAATCTGATCAAGTTAAAAGAAAGAGGAATCACCAAGGAGCACAGGGTTTAAAGGGCTAAAAATTTGAAGGGGAATTTAAAGAGTCAGAGAAGGAATAATTGAATTAATATTCCATGGATTAAAACCCCATCCTTCTGTCTAAGTGAACCCATGTCTTTCTTGATTGAGGGAGTAACACAATGAAAATCATTTGACTGGGCAGGGTAGAAGTAAGAGGAAGAGGAGAGCTACAGACGTGATCTTAACTGACTGAATGTGGTCAGCAAAGGGATGATAATTTTTTTCAGTCTCTCAGTAAGGTTGGGGCTCTGTGGGAGAGAAGCATGAAAGAAGAAGAACCGAAGTACTCAAGTGGAGAAGAGGAAATGAAGTGGGGTCACTGTGGCATGCTCTTGTGATGGTTGAGGAGGGGAGAGAGGCTTCAGAACGGACTTCTTTGTGGGAACAGGAGGCAGCCTGAGGAGATGGGATGTATGGATCTTGAGGGATGACTGGCACCCAGGTTTGTAGGCATTCGTGTATAGTTCTAGAGAGCAGTTCTTTTCCTGAGTTTTGTGCATTTCAATATAATTCATTTTCTTTGTCATCTTTTATATTTCATTTTATTTTATGCATTAAAAAACCCACAGGTTTCACTGCACTGCCAATGAAGTCTATGTAAGAATCTCTGACCAAGAGATAGGAGGATATGCTGGACCTCAGTAGGGCTGAATAGTGTTTGGTAGGGAAGTTGAATTGAGTGCGTCTCATTATGTGGTACAAAGTGACTCCCACCTCAAGAATCAGAAATCGAGGGGATGCCCATCAATTGGGGAATGGCTGAACAAGTTGTGGCATACAAATGTAATGGAATATTATTACATTATAAGAAATGATGCACAGGCAGATTTCAGAAAAACCTGGAAAGACTTCTATGAACTGATGCTGAGTGAAATGAGCAGAACCAGGAGAACATTGTACACGGTAACAGCCACAGCATGCAAGGACTGTTTCTGATAGACTTAGCCCTTCACAGCAGTGCAAAAACCTAAAGCATTCCAAAGAACTCTTGAAGCAAAATGCCATCCACATCCAAAGAAAGAACTATGGAATTAGAATGCAAAATGAAGCAGACTATTTCCTCTTGTGTTGTGTTTTGGTTTGGTTTGGTTTTTCTCATGGTTTCTCCCATTTGTTTTAATTCTTCTGAGCAATATGACTAATGTGAAAATGTGTTTAATAAGAATGTAAGCATGGAATCCAAACAAGATTGGATGCCATTCTGGGGAGGAGGGGGGAGGGAGAGGGAGAAAATTTAAAACTTATGGAAGTGATTTTTGAAAACTCAAAGCAAATAAATTTTTTTGAAAAGAAAAATAAATTTTTCTAAAAAGTGACTACCACTGAACTTTGTGGGTCTGTTTCATAAACTGATATCAGAAGAAATCTCAATACAAATTAATTAAGGGAAAGTGAGAATATAGTGAAATTTCTCTCTCCGGCAGAGGAAGGGGACAGAAGAGGTAGCTCAACTCCTGACTACCAGAGGCACTAACTTACTTGAGGGATATGAAATAAAGAAGGGCATGTAATTGTTTTTGACTGGGAGAACAAAATTCAAAATAATCTAACTAGAGATGAATATAAGGAAGAGGAAGTAAATGAAAACTTCTTGGAAAAGAACATCACCAGAATGTTAACTAAGTTGAAAGGATATGGGGAGGAGGGGGGAATAAATAAGGAAGAATGAAAGAGAAATTAAGATTTTAAAGAAATTTTGGATAGAGCAACCCAACAGAAGTTTGTAGTAGGAGATGGGGAAGCATGTGGTAATAGACTAGAGTCACATTAGTACAGGTAAAACTAAACTCAGAAATGGAGTACTGACTTAAGAGGAAAAGATTTTAATTATCAAAGCAAAAAAAATGTAGAAAAGTCAAACCTAATAATTATAACCTTAAATGTGTATGTTAAAAAAAACAAGAATAGCAGAATGAATAAGAAAAGAAAACTCATTAATTTGCTGTGTACCATAAACTTCTTTTAAAAATAAAGACACATTTTATAATGATAATGAGAGGCTAGAAGAAAATTTGTTATGCATTGGGCTATTCCTCAAAAAAGTAGGAATAGCAGTTATCCTATCAAACAGGCAAAAATTAAAATGCACAATGTCAAATGAGATAAATAAGTAAACAAAATTATCTTTGCAGACAATGAAACATCATGATTAAATGTTTGTGCTTCTAATGGATAGAATCTAAATAACTAAAGAGAAAATGAATTAAATTATAATTTTATATATATACAATTAATTAAAAAGAGTAAACAAAATTATGGGAGATTTTAATATTACTCAAAACTTGTTGAATTTAACAGAATGATTTAAGACAGGACAATACAGAACCGAATACACTGTTGGAAAAATTACATTCATGAGATGACATCTTCTGAATGGAAACATTAAAAAAATATAAATATTTCTGTCATATGATATCTTTACAAAAATGAACCATGTTCTAAGATATTGAAAACTTAAAAATAAAGTTAAAAAGACAGAAATGGTAATGTTTATAGAATATTTACAGTAAAGTAGAAATTAATATGAGGAATACAAGTAAAAATGCATATCTAAAAGGATGTTGAAGAGACCTTTCTATATGATAAAAAAATTATCTGTCTCCAAGGCTAACGGGTTTTTTTGTCATTGAAAAATCCTCTAAATTTTCCCTGGAAATATAGTTGTAAAATCACTTGTGCAATTTTTTTACCTAGTTCTAGAAATTTTAGTGATAGTAGTAAGTCAAGAAAAAGAAATTAAGGGTATAAACATTAGCAAAGAAGAGAAAAATTATCCCTCCTTGCATGGTAATTTATTTAAGCTAAATCTAGGGAATCAGGAATGAGAGAAATGATAATTAATAACTAATGATTTAGGGAGATTCAGTAACTTTTTTTTTACTATTTTCAAGACCTCAGTCTCTGAAGGCCACGCTAAACTTCCCTATCCAAGGGAACCCAGCCTTACAAAGAATCCCTAGTGTGGGGTGAATTCCATCCAATTAAATTTGGGTGGAGATAGATCTTTTGTCTAGATTGCCCAAGGCTGAGGGTGATCTGGGTATAGGGATGGTCTTTGTATCCAAGAGTGACATATCCCTCTCAGCTCATCATTAGAGCAAAGACATTTTTCTTTGTAACATCTACCTCTAATTACACTGTTAACCAATTAGAGTCCATTGCTGTTTGATGGAACACCTCTTGTCCAAAGGCATATGATGGCATAAGTAGCCATTCTCTCTCTGATGGAACTAGAGGATAAGGAGCCCCTTTTGTTAATCATCTGCTGTCTGTGATTGATAAAATTGATTATATTCTACCCCAATACTTTGTCTCTCAAAATTATTTTAATTGCCATTGGAAAGAAATTGAGATCTTTATATTCATTTAAGTAGTAGAACAACAAATAATTCTATAAGAATTGTTAGAAATTCTAACTTGCAATAACAAAAATCAGGAAGAAATGGAAAAAAAAGCCGTCAAAATAACCATAAAATATGTAATATACCTGGGAATCACTCTAATATGACACATTCTCAAGACCTATATAGAAACAGCTTCGAGACATTTTTTTAATACAAATACAGGAAGGCATTTTTGGGAGGGTATGGACAGTAAAATAAAAGTAGTGCCCAAGAACTTATAGATGAAACGGTATTCCCATGAGACAACCATGGGATTACTCTTTGGAAGCAGATAAATACTATCAGAACATATTTGGAATGGCAAAATCTGGAATCTCATAGGAAAGAATGAGAAAAGTATGAAGGGGACATCACATTTCAAACTATTATAAAATAACAATAATATACTATAAAATAATTATAATATATAATATAAATATATTATAAAATAATAATAATTTTTTTGACTGAACCAAGCAACCCCTTGGGGGCGGATTTTCTATTTCACTAGAACTTCTGAGAAAATTGCCAAGTAGTTTGACAGAAAATATATCATGTATAACAGAAAGTTCCTCATGGAAGGAACCTAAATATAACAGAGCATATTATGAAAAAAATTAAACGAGTATGGAGGAAAGTACCTTTCACAACTATGGTTATAGAGGCGAATTCTTAACCAAAAAAGAGATCATAAAAGAGAAAATGGATTATTTCAGTTATATAAAATTAGCAAAATCAAAGCAGCTATGATAGAGACTGTTAATTGTGAGGAAAATTTTTTTTCTTTAAATATCTATGATAAAAGTCTGATATTAAAAATCAAACTTATTAGCACAAATATATAGGACTAAGAGTCATTCCCCAGGAGATAAGTGGTCAAAGGATATGAACAAATGGATTTTAAAAGAATAGTCATAGACTTATTGACAGCCACATTGAAGCATGTCCTAAATCACTAATAAGAAATATAAAAATCAAAACAGTGCTGAAGTATTACCTCACAACCAGAAAATTAGTAAAGACAAAATACTCATTGTTGTACAGGCTCTGGGAATATAGGCTCATTAATACACTCTTGGTAAATCTGTGAATTTGTACAACCTTCCAGAAAAATGATTTGGAATTATACTAAGAATTCAGGGAACATTAGGAAAACTAACAGCATAATTGGCCATGTGAATTATAATAACAACAAACTCATATAATTATGTCTATCGATGCAAGAAAAGCCTTTGACAAATAACAGCACCTTTTTTTCTATAAAAAATATTAGAAAGCATATAAATCAATGGGACCTTCTTAAAATGATAAGTAATACCTTTCTAAAGCCAAGAGCAAGCATTATCTGTAATGGGAATAAACTTGAAGCTTTTCCAGGCAGATCAGGAGTGAAGCAAGGATATTGATTATCACCACTATTATTCAATATCATACTAGAAATGCTAATTTCTACATAAGACAAGGAAAAGAAATTGCAGGAATAAAAATAGGCAACAGGAAAACAAAACTATCTCTCTTTGCAGGTGTTATGATGTTATATTTACAGAACCCTAGAGAATCAACTAAGAAACACTAGTTGAAACAATTAACATCTTCAGCAAAGTTGTAGGATATAGAATTAACTCACATAAATCATCAATATTTCTAAATATTATCAACAAAGTTCAGCAGCAAGAGATAGAGAAATTCCATTTAAAATTATTGCAGACAGTATAAAATACTTGGGCGTCTACCTGCCAAGACAAAAAATTCAGAAATTGTATGAACACAATTATAAAACACTTTTCACACAAAAACAGATCTAAACAATTGGAGAAATTTAATTGTTATCTATAGGTTGAGTCAATATCATAAAATTACAGTTCTCCCTAAGATGGTTTACTTATTCAGTGTCGTACCATTCAAACTACCAAAAAATTCCAGAAAAAAAGTCACAAAATTCATCTGAAAGAATAAAAGGTCAAGAATATCAAGGGAATCAGTGAAAAAAATGTTAAGGAAGGTGACCCAGCAGTTCCAGATTTCAAACTTTATTATCATCAAAGCAGTAATCATCAAAACAGCCTGGTACTGGCTAAGAGAGTGGTGGATCAGTGGAATAGAATAAATGCACAGTACACAGTAGTAAGTGACCAAACCCAAACACCCAGGCTTTTGAGGTAAGAACTCACCATTTGACATAAATTGCTAAGAAAACTGTGAAGTATGCCCATCAATTGGGGTTTGAGCTGGTATATATAATTGTGATGGAATACACTTGTGATATAAGGAATGAGTGGGATGCTCTCAGAAAAGCCTAGAAAGACTTGCATGAACTGATGCAGAATAAAATGAACTGAGCCAAGAGAGCACTGTATACAGTAGCAGCAATATTGTGGGATGGTTAACTGGGAATGACTTAGCTGTTCTCACAGTACATGATCCAAGACCATTCTGAAGGACTTTATGATGGGAAATGCTGTGCATCTTCAGAGAAAGAATTGATGGAGTCTGAATGCTGATCAAAGCTTACATTTTCCTTACTTTCTTTATTTTTCTTGTGGTTATTTGTCTGTTTTCTTCTACAATGTGACTAACATGGAAATTTTTGCGTGACTGCATATGTATAGCATATCGAATTGCTTGCCTTCTCAGTGGGAGGAAAAAAAGGGAAAGAATTTGGAACTCATTTGCTTTTAAATTGTTAAAAATTAAATTGTTTTTAAAATTGTTAAATTTTTTTAAAAATTAAAATTGTTTTTGCATGTAATTGGGGAAAATAAAATATTGATTTTTAAAAAAGAATGAAAACTGGAAAGTAGTTTGGCAGAAACTAGGCATAGTGAGATAGATATCTCATACCTTATACCAAGATAACATCAAAATGAATAAATTAATTAGGCATAAAGGATGATGTCATAAGTAAATTAGGAGAGCATGGAAGAATGTACCTGTCAGATGTATGAATAAGGGAACAGTGTTTTGACCAAACAAAAGAAAGAAGAGATGACAGGAAGTAAAATAGATCATTTTGATTACATGAAATTAAAAAGCTTTTGCACCGACAAAAACTAATGTAGCCAAAATTAGAAGGAAAATAGGAACCTTGGGGAAAAATTTGCAAAAAGTTTCTCTGATAAAGGCCTTATATCCCAAAGATACAGGGATATATACTCAGTGGATGTTCATCATTTGGGGCATTGGAATGTAATTCAGTATTATTGAACTATAAAAAATAATTCATAAGAGGATTTTAAAGAAACATGGGTAGACTAGAATGAACTGATTCAGTGAAAGAAGTAAAACCAAGAAAACAATATATACAATATATTACATAAAATTCATGTATTGAAATGACCAAACCTGGCCCCAGAGAAGAGATGAATAAGCGCACTTCCCTCCTTTCTTTCAAGATGTGAAGATTATAGGTGCAGAACGTGGAATGCACTCTTAGACGCGCTCGCTGTGTTAGTTGGTTTTACCCAGTCCCATATCTGTGTTAAAAGGAAACCTCACAGTGGGTGTGGGGAGAAGCGGTATCCAGAAATGGCTACTATAAAAAGAAGAGTTATCAATAAAGCTTAAAAAGGAAATTGGCAAGCAAAATGTGTGTGTGTGTGTGTGTGTGTGTGTGTGTGTGTGTGTGTGTGTGTGAGAACTCCTCCCTTTAAAAGATCTGGAGAGGGAAAGAATCAAGGATCAATTCCTAACTTATAAACCTGAGTGACTGACAGAGGGATGGTTCCCTCCACAGAAATAGGGAAGTTTAGATTAGATTTGATGGTATAGATGAGCTCCAACGAGAAAGATGGTCCTTTTACCAGAAAAAGAAAACTGAGAAAATATTAGCTTTTTCTTTTGCTTGCTTCCTCATCTTTATGTAAAATGTTCATGAGAATAGTCAATGAATTTATTTAGGGTATCCTTGATGAAAGTATGGAAAGGTTAAGAGACAGTTTTCTTAAATTGTTATGGTCATATAACTAACTATAGAGACATGGAACTTATAAGGGCTTACTCTGTCTACTGTTGTTGATTATTTTTTAAAAACATTTGATTGGTAAAACAAGATGCAACTTGAAGAATTTTCCTAAAATACAGTATCTCTCAGGTATGTGTTAAAACCATAAAAGACTTGACAGATATGGCCAAAGGTATCCTGGAGCCAACTCTAATTAGGACTTATATTTTCAGTGTGAGCATTTTACACCTAAGAAATTGAGTTTAATTTATTGTTTTGTTGATTGTCTAGTTTTAAGAAAGTGTTAATAGGACCGATTAAATTTAAAAGTGTGTGCACGCACGTTTTCCCCTCCAAAGAACCTGGTTGTTAGACATTTACCAGCACAGCCCTGTAATGCTCTGTAAACACTGTTTGAACACAGCAGGAGAGAAGTAGAAGGCTCAGGGAATGAAGTCATCACTAGAGCGGAGGCCTGGTGACTGTAAACTAATAATAATTATTTATAGCTGGCATTTATATAGTGCTTTAAGTTTTGCAAAGTGTTTCACATCCATTATCTCACTGAAGCCTCACAACACCCTGGACGTAATCATGAACATAGCTTTTATTCAATAATCTGTTGAGTGTCAACATGAAAGCATGAAACAGAGAAACACATACTTATTTGCCGTATTTGTTGATGATGTCCAAATGAACAGTGTCCAAATCAGAGGACTCTCTATGGTGATGTTTTCTAAAGGCTCTTATTCACAGGTGATAATACTAATTGCATCAAACAATGGGATGCTGCACATTCCTCTCCAAATCCATACTGAGTTTAAAATGTATTTAATTATGAACTTAAACATAAAGAAAACAAATCATCAAGTAAACCTACAAAATAAAGGAATAAAATAATAAACCAAAACTAAGTATTTTAACATAATAAAATAAAACCAAATCAGTTAGCAAATAAGCAGAAACCACTTTTCTTCTAGACCCTGTTTCAGATATGTATGAATTTTCTCTCCCTCTAGTTTTGTTTTCTTGTTGATAATGTAGTTGTGGTCATCATTCTAGAAGGCAGACACTTTCATTTTTCTCTTTGTCTCCCTAGTGCCTAATGCAGTGCCTCACACATTGCAGATAGGTGCTGAAAAATGGCATTTGATTGTTTAATGAATACGTGAAATTTTTCTTATTCTTAGTAGTTTTCAAGAAATAATCAAAGATTGAGGTAGAGCTAGGAGGCATAGCACAACTTAGGCTTCCTGCCAACTCTAGCACTATTACATTTATTTACTCTGGGACCATATGTTTGTTCATTTTTGTTTGTTTTTTGCCATATTATTATTCTAAAGGAAATGGAGTATTAATTATGAAGTCCTCCCCATTTGTCCATTTATTAAATGTTTATTGAGCAAACATTTATTAAACCCTTCTAGTACAATGAATTTTATTTTTATTTTCTTTGTTTTTATTTTCTTTGTTTTGGATCTGTTCCAGTTTTTGAAGTTATTTCCTAGAATTCTAAATTAACTTATATACTTTCATTTAACTTTGTGAAATATGAAGAACAATTGTATTTTAGGCATGTCATAAACATCTTTTAAAATGTTTCTTAATTTTATTTTAGTTTGAATGAAGATATACCCACTTGCCTGCCATCATTTTCTTTATCTGAGAACCCTGGGCAGCAGTCTGTAAAAGAAGAAAATTTAAAAAACAGGAAAGTATATATATATATTTCATGTTCATTTTGACCCCTAACCCCACAATAGGAATACTTTATATTTTAAAACTCTGAGAGAACATCTTTTGCAGAAGTTCTCTTTACTGATAATGGGATCTTTATATTAATTCTCAAGTAATGTTCATGTTAACATTGTTATGGTAATGTTGAAGAAAAGTAGTATTTTAAATCAGCCTCTAATATCACATTGGTAGTATGATTTAAATAAATTTGTAGCTCTTGAGAAGACATCTTGCATGAGTTAGAATATTATAAACTACAAAGATAAGAGTTTTTTCTTATATTCTTGTATTCACTTCAAATCAGTGGAATTCATTTAAAAATAAAGCATTTTTCAGTCATTTCTGACTCTTTGTGACCCCTTTTGGGGATTTTCTTGGCAAAGATTGCCATTTCCTTCTCCAGCTCATTTTACAGGTGAGGAAACTGAGGAAAACAGGGTTCAGTGACTTGTCCAAGGTGACACAGCTAGGAAGTGTCTGAGGCCAGACTTGAACTCAGGAAGATGAGTTTTTGTGACTCCAGACCTAGCACTTCATCCACCATCTCACCTAGCTACCCAAAGAAATATAGCATAGCAATAAAATAAACCAGAACACCCTAAAAGTAAGGAAGCTGTTTCCAGAAAAGCTAATCTGATTCTTTTTACTGCCCATGTGAATGTGAAGATTTCACACAAACTCTTTGGGGCTCAACTTCCTCATCAGTAACATGGAAAATTTGTACTAGATCATTTATAAGTTCCCCTTTGTCCTAAATCTAAATCTTCTGTTCTATAATTTTGTGATAATATGATAATACCTGACCTGAAATGCATTACATTCGTTATCTTATTCTATCCTCATAAAGTAATGTGGGCTGTATTGTTCCGGGTTTACAGATGAGGAACTCCTTGAGTGAAGCCTAAGTCAAATCCCAAAGGCAGGATTTGTCCTTATATCTCTCCAGTCTGAAGCCCAGAACTATTTCTGCCAAACTAGAGCAGATGCATTTTTCCATACTGAGGGAGTAGGTTCCTTATTCAAGGAATATTGCAATGGCTAAAGGAAAAGAAAGGCAGACCAAGACTCAGGCTAGTTGAGTTGGTTATGAATTAAATTCTACCCACTCAAATGAGAGATGATGAGATTAGCTCTACTGTGAGAAGCCTGATAGATTCTTGTCTCTAGGATTCATCTTATGGCCAGTGATGACCATGACTCAATTTGATGCAACAAGCATCTTCAAGAGCCTGCAGGATGTGTGAGGTGTGGGAAATAGAAAAGAAAAGTTTTTAAAAACCCTATAAAACAACAGTCTCTGTCTTCAAGGAGCTTACATTTTTGGGGAGGAGTTTGCAATCTACTGATAAATGTTTGATGGCTGAGGCCAGTTGCAGGTCTCACTTACTTGTATCATTTTTTTTTTTTTACCAGAATTCAGGGCTATCATTTCAGTACAACATTACAAAACATTTACATGAGTTTCATTTTCAGCAGATTGTTCAATTCTAAAGGATTTAATTCAGTCTTGTACAATGCTGCTTTTATATAAAAGTGACTATTATATGTCCTTATTTAGGTCAGTGAAGAGTAATCAAACAGACAGCCCAGTATCACCTCAGGAGAAAACAAAATGTAAGCTGAATGATTATTTTCCACCTTCCCCACATCTCCCATTGTAATTTCTGGTGTCGTTTTACGTCCTTTATTTGAAATAGTCTTTTGTAACTGTCAGGAGTCAGGAGAGCCAATCTGAGACTCGATTTTATTCAGTCTGAATATTATTCACCTGATTTGGATCGAAATGACTTTTGACTTTTCAGAAATCAAACCTACCCTCAAAGAATGAAGATTTACCATCACTAAAAGTAGTTAGGTAATGGCTGCTCCTGTGAAGGCAGTTCTAAAAGAGGTGGAATATTCAAGGTGAATAGTCATTTATATTTTCTGATTTGGTTGTTAAAACAGTCATATCACTTCATAGTCACACTTTGTATGTTACATATTAGTTTCCACTTGGTATTTTTTATAATTTCTAGAGAAATTAAAGTATTTTTCAACAACTTGCCATTATTTTCTCTAGCTTTTCTCTGAAAATTCTAGTATTTCTACCAACTCAGAACTACATCAATCATCTCTGATGGGTCATAAAGATCATATTTCAGTTTGAGATGAAAAAGTGATCCTGTTAGAAGTAGACAGGTTGATGTATGCCTCTAATCCTGGCTTCTGGGGAGGTGGAGACTGGTGCATCACTTGAGCTTGGGAATTCTGAGGTGTAGGGCTAAGCTGCATTAAGTCCAGCACCGCTATGGTAAACTCCTATGAATAGGAAGGTCACCAGGCTTCTTAAGGTAAGGCAAATAGCCCAGGTCAGAAATAGAGCATATAAAAAACTGTAGTGTTAATTAGCAGTGATATTCAGACCATGAGTGACCAGCTACCACACTTGTAGCCTGGGAGAAAGATAGGAAGCATTAGTCTTTAAAAAAAAAAAAAAGAAAAGAAATATAGTTTCTTGGTTTATTAAAACCCTGTTTTCAGAGCGCACGGAATTTTAAATTTAATCTTTCCTTGGCTTGTTTTCCATATCAGTTGTTTCTTAAATAGTGTACATTTTCTTCTACTTTTCTGTCTTGATTTTGCTCCAATATTTCTTGCTATCTCATGACTTCATTAATTTCTGTTTTGTCTGTTCTAGTTTTCAGGAAATCTATTCCTTAGGAAAGGTTAACTGTATTTCATCCTGTACTCTTTATCTAAGCAATGCAGTCACACTGGTTGGCACCAACTAGCACATGCTGGTTACCGCTGCCACCAGCACTTCCACCATCCTCACCCTAGGGCTGTCTCAAGGCACAAAGCCCTGCATGGCCCTGACCTTCTCTAGCTCTTCTGGGAGGCCACCCTGTCCTTGCAGTGGCTTTGCTCTTGGGTTTTTGGCTGACTTCATGCTGTGCTGTTCTGGGGTGGAAGAGGTCACAGGGTTCTCCCATTGAACCTCTTGATCGTTATTCATTCTGGTGTGAATTTCAGGGTTTTGTAGGAGTTTGCGTGGGGGAACTGGGAGCAGCCATCTTGGAGGGAAATAGGCCTTTTCTCTAGCATTCTTCTGAATCTCTCTGCACTGCTTAGTTAGTGCTCTTTCTTCCTGAATACTTTTACCTGCTACCTCTCTGATCACTTCCCAGTTTCATTTGCTGATTCATCAACCATATCACATCACCTAATTGTAGGTATTCCCCATAGCTTTACCCTCGTTGATTTTAGGAACTCTCATAAATTTAATTATTATTAAGTATCTTACTCCCAAATCAGTATACCTAACTCAAGGCCTGTATGTCCTATTGACGGTTGGATATTTCAAAATGGATATCCTGTTGGCGTCTCAAAGTATCTAAAACTGAACTCATTCTCTCACCCCCACCCCCAACAATACACACGCACACGCACATGTACATGCCCATGCATGGGCAATAGGTAGGCCAGATCGTATTTAGGGAAAAAATTTGAAAAGCATGACATCTATCCCTCATCAAAATCAGTGAAAAAAATTCTGAATGGCCTAGGAGAAAGGACAGAGCCTTTCAATAGGGACTACTCTCCAAACTGACATAAACCTATTATTTTTTTTGGTCTTATCATTCATCTAGTTCCAAATCAACCCAACTTTATGACCGCTCTCCATTTTGTCCACAAATATAGCATGAGAAACTTGGTCAAATGTTTTGCCAAAATTCATGTATGTTGTTTCTAAAGCCTTCCTCTCATCTACCCATTTAGTTACCCTCCCCAAAAAGAAACGAAGTTGATCTGATATGGTCCCAGCTTGATAAAGCTTTTCTGACTGTTACTGATGATCATCACGTACGTTTCTAAATTATCGTAAGTCATTTACTTAACAATACATTCTAGAATTTTGTCAGGGACCAAAGTGAAATCCGTAGTTTCCAGACCATCTCCTCTTTCCTTTTTGAAAATTGAGGTTACATTTCAATTCAATTACACAAGTATTTATGAGTGCCCCCTCTGTGCTGTGTTGTGCTGTAAGGTACTCAGCATACAAAGATAAAAATACCATCAAAGACTTTATATTCTTCTGAAGGGAACAGTTGCCCTTTTCTCTCCTATGGCATCTCCAAAAGCTTTCAAAGACCACAGAAGAAGAGGTGTGGGATTTTGGATGTGGAACTTGCATATAGCATCAAACTCAGCTGAGATTTGAGTTAGTTTTGCTGCATTTCTTTTCTTTTTTCTTTTCTCTTAGAATGACTGGCTAACAGGAATGATGTATTCCAAAATGAAGATGATAAAAAAATTCATCAGCTAAAAATCTGAAGAAAAAAGAATGGCTTAGCAGTCACATCTGCTAGTTCTTTCATGGTACTCGAGGCCAGTGGGGTCAAATTTAAATAGAGTCAGAGGCCACTAAGCCATGCCTATAGATCCATCAGAACACATATTAGATGCAGTTTTCATATGTGATATTATTTGTTTTATTGTATTTTTATTTTATTTTTTTGTTAAATATTTCCCAATTACATTTTAATCTGGTTTAGGCTGCCCCGAGGTGTGCTGTGGACCCTGTGATGGACACCTCTGCTTTGGATGTAGTTTGCCTAGTAACCTAAACTCATCTTCACCTTCACCTCTTTGTTAATAGTTTTTGTTTTCCTTAGTTCAAAGATTATTCTTCAGGGGCTGCATTTGGAATTAAGAATTGTTGTTTTTCAGTCATTTTTTAGTTGTGTCCCACTCTCCATGGTCCCATTTGGGATTTTCTTGTCAAAGATACTGGAATGATTTGCCATTTCCTTCTCCAGCTCATTTTTCAGATGAAGAAACTGAGGCAAACAGGGTTAAGTGACTTACCCAGGGTCACACAGCTAAGTGTATGAAGCCGCATTTGAACTCATGAAGATGAATCTTCCTGACTCCAGGCTGAGCATTCTATCCACTTGTGCCACCCAGCTTACAAGTGTTATTATCTCATTTTAAATAAGGAGAAAATGAAATTCACAGAGTATGAGTGACTTGTCCATAGTTATGTAACTATTAAGTGTCAGAGGATTTGTGCTAAGATTTACTAAGATTTAATTTAATATTTAAATCTTAGTACAAATTCTCTGACACTTAATAGCTGCGGTGTCTTCCTCTCTGTGTTCTTTTAAGGCTCAAATGAGATAATATATATAAAATTAGTAGTAGTAGTAGTATTGACAAAAGAGAAGCAAGACAAAAACTGGGTATTTCAGCCTTCTTCCCATTCATCATAATTGTCCTGTTTATGCAAGCTGCCTGTCCTTTCTCTGACCCCCTCCTGCTCCTGCATAGCTATCAAAACCCTATTACTTGACAGCTTCCAGCTTCGGCTAGTTCTTAGCTTTAAATCACCAGACACTGTTCTCATAAGACAGTGATGCTCTTTTGTATTCATCCTCACTTACTTGCCCTTTCTTCCACCTTCAATAAATTTTTTCAAAAAACTATGAGTGGGACTACAAGTTCTTTGTTTATGCATGTTAGTCTCTTTAACTCAGCCACCCTGCCTCTATCCTTCTATTGCCCCTTTAGAATAATTTCTGCAGCATCCTCAAACATGAGAGGCAGCCTTGGTGGAGTGCTTGGAAAGCTGACTGCAGGAGCTGCCTGCGTGAGCCTGGCAAGGCACTCTACATGGCAGTGCGTTAGACAGCTCTCTTCAGCCATACTTTTCAGCAGGTGCTTACCTGTATTGGTGCAGGGAGTTTGCTTAGTTGGGTGCAGTCCTAGTCACGATTCTGTCTTTCGGACCAACTTTCACAGTAGAAATTTAGCTCATTGGCTTGTCATTTTACTTTCAATCCTTCGATGCTGTTCTCCTAAAATCTAAGATATATGTCAGATCATGTCCAGCTTCTCAGCTCATTTCTATCATGAATATTTTTAAGTGTAAATTTCTTCCTATCCTTCCTTTCATGTCTACTTCAGTCACCAGCTTCTCCATGAATCAGATGATGATACTCATGAAGACAGTTCGCATTAATATAGACCCTTAAGGTTCACAAAACTCTTTGCAAACATCATTTCATTTTATCCTCATAACTACGAGATTGTCTTCCTTTTATAACTGAGAAAGCTGAGGCAGACAGAGGATAAATGACACACAGCTAGCAAGTTATCTGTGGCTGGATTTGAAGTCATGTCTTCTTGATTCCAGGTCCAGTATTCTATCCGTTGTGTTACCAGAACCAAAATAGTAGTTTCTCTCGTTATCTAACTAAACTAAAAAAATGTCATATTGGTTAAGGAAAATTAAAGGAAAATATTCTTGTCACTTTAGAGCTGTTGTAGCTTTTATAGAATGGCAGAGTAGAAAAGTATCACATTCTTGTACATGCTCTACAGGAGCATGGTTAATATAATCACCATTATCGGACTCCTTAACATGTATCACTTCACTTCTTCCTTTAGCCAGCTAAGTTGACCAGAAAAGGTTTAGAGAATGAATGAAGAAAATAGACTGTCAGTGAGTTACTGGTTGTCTTAAGGATAACTCTTCCTTCTAACTTTGTATTATTGAAGTTCTACTATTTATTAATATTAATCACACTCCTCCCTTTTGCATTCCTTCCCTCCTTTCCTGTCACCTTTAATAAGGGCATTAATAGTTTCTTTCAAAATGTCTTACCATTTTCCTTATATTGATCTTATTGGATAGGAGGTCAATAGTAGCATTTCTGTTTCAGATTGTTCGGTGAAGACATAGTTGAAGTTCAATTGTGAAGCAAGTATTTTACTTAATTAGATTTGTCAAATATATATGTATATATATGTCATGTATATATATGTACACTGCCCAATATGTCTCAAATTTTTGTATGTTCTTTTTAAGGTTTTAGTTTTAGAAGTCCTCTCGCTGGAGCACCACCAGAATATATACAGAGACTTTCTGAACTGGCTGTATTAGAATATGATACTATTCGTCAGGAAACAGGCAAAAAATTTAAAAAAGTCAAGAAACGAGAGCTGTCAGATTGCTGACAAATACCGTTTGGGGTGATGATATTTTTTTTACTGGTATCTGATGTAGGTGTGTGTTGTTGTTGTTGGGTTTTTTTTTTTTTTGCAGTCGTGTAATATGATGTTCAATGATTTGCCTAAAAATGGAAGTGTAAATAGCCAATAAATATTTTATATGTTTATATACTGAACAGTATGTGACATATTTTGTGAGCATTACAAGGAGACATTTAAATTTATATCTCATGGGAAGATATACATAGTAGAAAACGTGTATATCTTATGACATAAACATTCACTATACTTTGTGTGATATCAGTAATGCCTATAAATGAACTATTAGTATGGATGTATTTATAAGCATTATATTTAGTGTATGGTTTTATAAAGGAAATTTTCCTTTGTCTACATGTAACACATCCCTCAGGGTTCATTCCTGCAACTCACACTGGCTTTAGCAGATTGGATCCTCAGAGGAGGAGTTGCTTCTATTCCAGGCTTCTAGGGATAACCGCAATGTGTGTGCTTCCTTCTAACAATCAGTTAGTAGATGAGTTCTTTAGGAAAAGGACTCACTCAAATGTCATAACTAAAACAGCACTTATGACCCTAGAAATTTCATTAGCTTTGGTTATTGTCCTTTATCCTTCTTCTAGAGGAGAACCAATGATAACAGGAGATATATCAACTTGCAATTTGACTTGCAAGTGAATTGAAGTGAAGCCGAGCTGTGCAAAGTTACCAACCTTACTCTGTCTTCCAGAGCCATCTCAAGACATAGGTCAAGAAGACTGGTGATGGTCCTGATACGTTGGCAGACCTTGGCCTTTTTAAGCTCAGTTCTTTTCCCAGGTCTCAGTTTGAGGCAATGCCCATTAGGTAGTTAAAGGCTAAGTAAGAATTGAGATGACTTTGGCTTCCCAAAATAATCGATCTGGGAGGGGGAGACTGTCAGAGGTTCTGACCAGAACAGAAAACTATTGCTATTTACACTCACTCTGAGCTATCAGGATCCAAAAACTGAGCAAATGAAGCTTGGGCTGGGACCTATTGTTAGCCAATCAGTGAAAGCCTGAGTGATTTGGGCTTAAAGGCGTAGTCTTCTAGCTTCATTTGAATCACAGTGGGCTTTAACAAAACCTTTTTTTTTCCGAGCTATAGTTCAAGAAATCAAAATGAAACCATACGAGACAAAAGAGTTAGTTGTTCCAGCTTTTTGGGAAAAAAAAAGAAGAAATGGGGAAGAAAAAAAATCTAGCCCCCAAACCCTAAGATATCTTGAGAAGTTTAAGGATCAAAAATTAAGCTTTGGTATTCATGCCTCATCAGAACCTATGTAGCCTCTGCCTCTCTGATTTGCAGGTGGAACAAAAAACTCCCAAAGTTTCTAGCCCAGTCATTTCTATACATCACCTATACATCTTGGATTCAATTCCACCATATTCCCTTCTCCCCCATTAGACTGTAAACTCCTTGAGGTCAGGAACTATCTTCTTTTTTTTTTTTTTCCTAACTTCTGTCTCCAGCACTTAGCACTGTGACTGGCATAGTAGGTGCTTAATAAATATTTATTGAACGGAATAGTTACAAAGCATTTCCCTCCAAACTAAGGGTACATTCTCCCACAAGTACATATTGTTCACATGGGGTGAAAAGTGGGCACGAACTTACAGTACAACGACTGTGAGTCACACTTCTAGCGAACATTCATCGCTAAGGCAAGTCACAACTCCACAACTGAAGGAAGTGTCAGAAGTCAAGTGGTTCTGCTAGGCTAGCTCCTTGCAGGGCATGAGATCTCTGTTGGAGAAGCCATTCAGCTGGGTTCATTCCTCATAGGGTCAGAAATTGAAAATTGATTTCAATCTCCACCTTTATTCCTCTCCTTTCTGGACAAACTCTCCTAAAGGTGAAGATTTATTTTATAATTAACCTCCACTAAGGACCCCTTTCAATTGTGAATTGAATCTTCACCCTTGTATTGCCTACCTTTGTAACTTTACCCACCACCCACTTAACTCAAATTCAGTTTGATTCAGAATCCAGTTGTTTCAATCAAAGCAGGGTGCATATTACACCTATGTCTACAGACTAATCTTATCACCTGAGAATTATGCCCATTTCCCAATGGGAAGTATTGGGGAGGAGCTGGGGTGATTCTTAACCCACCTCCTCATTACCAGTTGGGATTCTCTTACCTTTGTCAGGGGAGGTCCAAATAATTTACTGTCCCAGGAGGAAGACACACATAGGTTTAAAAGACTGTGTCAGCCCTTTGTCGACAGCTATACCCATCACTGTTAATAAACTGATTTTGCTTGAAGTCTGTGCCTCAGTCTACTTTTATTAAATTAAGCAGGGTGTGGTGTCTTGGCTTGGATGGGTCAGCCTACTACTGGACTGAGCTGTTTCTTTACCAGGCTTAATGATTGCTCAGTTGGACTGGTTTCTTGGCTGCTGGTTACAGTTGCTGCCAGAATGCTGCACTTTTCTCAGCTTGGTCTCTTTGATGGAGAGGTTGATCCTCTGAAATTCCTGGGCTTGTTCTTTGATGGAGAGCTGTAGTCTTTCATGATTTTCAGCCCCTGGTTCAGCTGGTCAGTACGGCAGTGTCTTCAGTAGGAATGTTACATTGCCCATGTTTAGTTGCTCTATGTTATGAGATTGACAGAAACTTCTTTTTGAATCCCTCAGTGTTAACTCTGAGGTTTATTTCCTGCATGGAGGTCTAACCTCTTCTGTGTCACAGTCATTTTAGGTTCAAAGTAAGTTCCCTTAGTAAAGATACTCCGCCTTCTTTTATGGTGATCAGACTCAATCTTATCAATTATACTTCTTAGACTATTCCTGGGGTCTTATGAAGATGAGCAGCTAGGGACAGAGGTAGGAATACAATTCTGGAGACATTCATTGTCTATATTGACTTCTTAATATTCAGTTGAGCTACTGAAGCTTCAAATCCTTCCTAAAATGTAGAATGTTTATTTTACATTTCAGTGTTCTGACTTTTTGCCCTTTGTGTTTGTACTTACATTAGAATTCTGAATGATAACTAATACCATATCCGCTTCCTAACCATTTCCATATAGTCTCCTATGGTGTTTGGAACTGGAAAGGACCTTAAAAAGCATCAACTCCCAATTCCTCATTTTATAGATGAGGAAGCTGAAGCCTAGGGAGATAGAATGAATTATCTAGTCTTACAGCATGTCATATTCAGCCTCAGGTCTTCAGACTCCAAATCCAATACTCATTTATTGTATGCAACAGTAACATCATTGATAGACAAAGCAACTAGAGAGAAAAGTACCACCCAAAAAACTGGAAGAATAAATTTGATCTTAAATGTGAGCCAAAACGGCAGAGAGGTAGGAACTAGTATGGCTTGAGCTCTCCTCCACAAAACCCCTGCAAACAGATAGAGCAAGTGTACCAGACCAACTCCTGATGGGGATATCCAGGAAGTTCAAAAGCTACCACCAACAGCTGTGTGACTCAGATTCCAGGCACAGAGCAAGATTCCATTTCTAGCATCTAGCTCAGTCAGCAGAGGAACCATCAAGGGGAGAATCCCAGATGAAAGAGGAGCCTAATTCTGCTGCTGTGAATCCACAGAGCTTTTCAGCTGGCGGATGGCAGCCCTTGCTTAGATTCAAATCAAAGGAACTTGCAGAACTGGGGGGGGGGGGGGGGATGAGAGGGAAGGAGGAGAAGGAGACCAGAAAAATATGCAAACCAACAAAAAGAATCTGACCATTAAAAGCTATTATGGTGGAAGGGAAGCTTCCACACACAAAACCAAAAGATGAGAATGACCTTAAAACGTAAGTTAGCATTGCTTCAAAGAAAAACACAGCCTGAGTGCAAATTCAACTAGAATTCTTCAAAAAGATGAAGCAAGAGTTTAAAGAGTTACAAAATGTTTTCACAAATGAAATGATAACATCTGAAAAAATTAGGTATGAAATTGGAGTTATAGAAGAAAAAAGGAATTAACTGTTTGGAACAAGAGGTACAAACCCTTGCTCAAGCAACAAACTCCCTGAAAATTAGAATGGACCAAATAGAAACCAATGACTTCATGAAGCAACAAGAAATATTAGTCAGAAGACTGGAAAACACAAGAAAATGGCCTAATAACAAAAGCAACTAATCTGAAAAACAGATCAAAAAGAAAATATTTAAGAATCATTGAACTGAGTGCCAAGAGCAAAAAAAAAAAAAAAAAAAAAAAGAGCCTGGACAATCCTATTTCAAGAAATCATTAACAAAAACTGCCCAGATTTCTTAGAACCAGAGGATAAAGTAAAATAGCACGGATCCACTAGTTACCTCCTGAAAGAGACCCCCAAATGAAAATTCCCAGGAACGTCATAGCCAAAATCCAAAGATTCCAGGTTAAAGAAATCATACATGATTAAGCAGCTTCCACTATTAAGAGAGAGCTTGGAGACAACATTCCAGAAAGCTATGGATATGTGGTCCAATGACCAAGAATGATGCACAAAACAAATGGTAAAGGGGAAAAAATAGACCTCTGTGTTATCTAAACTGGCCAAAAGAAAGAAGAACACACACACACACACACACACACACACACACACACACACAGAGAATTGGGTACACAAATACATTTCAGTCAACAGAAATATGAGGGCAAAGGGGAAGGGGGAGGAGTAACATGAGGGAAAGTAGAATAAGGGAAGTATTAGTCCTAAGCAAAACAAACTCTAAAGAAGGACAAAAATATTCGTAGCTTTTTAAGGCACCAAGGAATGGGAAAATGAAGGGCTACCCATAAATGGAGAAATAGATGAACAAATTGTGATAAATGTGATGGAATACTAATGGTCTTCTCAGTTGGGGAGGAGGGATGTGATAAACAGATGAGAAGGTGAATTTTGGCTGATGAAAACATAAAATATTTTTCAAAAACACCTTAGCTTCTTGATTTCATAAATTCAAAGGAGGATCTATAGCTTGCTCATGAATTAAACACACATATACAACCCCACTCACCCACATACACACGCCTGCAGAGACTTGCATCTTCTCTGCAACAGCACAGTGGAATAAAATTTTAAGCAATATTTGATGAACACAGTTATTTAGCTAATCTGGATTACTTAGACCAAGAAGACTCTTTAATTAGTTGGTATTAGTTTGTAATATTGAGTTGGTAGACTAGAACCAATGAGAACATCCTAACCATTGAGAACAATGGAGGTTTTGTTGGATCTATAATGGTTCAGTGGGAAGCTGGGATAAAGTATGTAGTTAATTCAGTGGAGGCTGGGGGTGTAGGGTGGGGGGATGAAACCCAAACTCTCCTACTGAGAAAAAGAATTGAGGGTGAGTACTATGAAGACATCATAAATCAAGCCTACTAGGGAAAGGACAGGTGAATGTTTATATCCTTTGGATCAATCAAGTTGTTAACAAAATTGTAATTTTCAGGCTTGTGACTGAATTTGACTCAAATGTTTTTCATTAAAGTTTTACAAATACCCTCAGGGAATTTAGATTGTATTGGGAAGAAACAATGTATACATAAATAAGTCATTGTGCACAGTTAGGTCTCACCAATTTAATTAAAATTACAATGTTAATAATTAAATTATTTTTAAATTAATTATTAATAAATAATTTTTACAGATGTAGTTCTAAGTCACTCTAATTACAGAGGGTATACTTTATAAAGCTGGAGAAAATAAAAGCTAAAATTCAAGTAGAGAAACAAAAGGTTTTAGAATATCAAGGAAAATAATGAAAAAGGAAGGGACTTCCAGATCTCAAATTGCACTATAACGTAATAATCATCAAAAAAAATTGATATTAGGTAAAAAATTGAAAACTAAATCAGTGGCACAAATTAGATAAGGAAGAATTTTTAAAAATCTAAAAAAAAAACCCTGAGAACACAAATAATTCAGGGGTATAACTTCCTCTTTGAAAAGAACTGCTAGAAAAAGTCAGAAATTAGGTTTAAGGTCACATCTTAAACCATATAGTGTAATAAGTACAAAAAATGAATATGAAAGGTTACAACATAAATTAGAAGGAAATAAGATCAAGTGCTTTCTACAGTTATGGTTAGGAGGAAAATTCTAAACCAAATAAGGAATACAGGAGATTACAAATGACAAGAGACAGTTTTGATTATACCAAATGGAAAGGCTTTTTGCACAAAGAAAATTAATGCAACTATGATAAGGAAAACCATCAGTGGGGGATTGGAAGAAGTTTTCCATCACATATCCAAGATAAATAGGGAATTAACACAAATTATAAGGCCACTAACCATTCCCCAATGGATAAGATATCAGTGAATGTGTGTGTGTGTGTGTGTGTGTATGTATATGTGCTCATCCTTTCTTGCCGAAGAAGACCATGCCATCAGAGAAATAATATGAACAGTTCTCAAATGAAGAATTTCAACTACTAACAACTATGTGATTTCTTGAATCATTAGCAGTAAGAGAAATGAAAATCAAGACAATTCTCAGATTTTACCTCACACCTAGCAAATTGGCAAAGATAACAAAGGATGGAAATATTTCTGGTAGGGCTACAGGAAGATAGGCACACTAATATACTAGAGCTATAAATTAATCAGTACTAACTTTCTAGAAAGAAATTTGGAATTATGCCTAGAAAGTAACTAAAATTTTTACTTCTTTTGACCCAGAGATTCCGCTCCTGGGCATATTTCCCAAAGAATTCAAAGACAGAAAGGTATGATTAGATACGGAGGGCAAAGGAGAGTAAGGAGTAAAAAATGACTCCCAAGTTTGAACTTAGGTGATTGCAATAATGATGGTGCCATTTAAACAGGAATGCGAATTCTTTCTTGGAAGACATTACTCAAATATCAGAGAAAAGTTCCGTTTTGAATATATTGAATTAGAAAGGAAGCCCCTGTTAGAGAGATTTTGGGTGAGTTGCTTTTCCTCTCTGAAACTTGGTTTTTTCAACTATAAAGTAGGAATAATACTTAACATGACTTTACAGGGTTATGATGAAGAAAGTATTTTGTACACATTAAAGTGTCATATAAATGTAAACAATATCCAAAAAGAAATACAACATGACTTGATTTTCCCTTTCTCTTAAGTAAGGAGCAGAGCATCCCCTCAGTCAAGGGAGTGGGAAGTTCCTTGCCTACCATGTAAAAACAATAATTAATATCAACAAGCATTTATATAGTACTTTAAGATTTGTAAAGTGTTTTACAGATATTATCTTATTTGATACTGATGAGCACATTAGGAGGTAAGTACTACCATTATCCCCATTTTATAGATGAGGAAAATAGAGGTTAAGGGACTTAAGCAAGGTTACACAGTTTTAGTAAGTGAGGTCAGATTAGAACTCAGGTCTTCATGACTCCAGGTCCAGCTTTGAGCCATGGTATCAACTAACTACCTACCAATATGTGATTTATACTTTAGAGTTTAATTACTAGCCTTCTTCAGATTTCACATGGTCAGCAAAGTAATTCAAATTCATGAAACCACTCTAGGCAGAGGGGCTAACTACAGTTATAAACAGCTGGCTCCCATTCATCAGGTGATTTGGCATGGAGTCATTTTTTAATAAGGGCGAAATAAATGGCTTATGTCACAGAAACATGCCAACTGTTGGTTGCTTGGCTCAGCAAGCAACCCTGTGTCTATAGAAGGCTGAATTAAGACCTACCTTAAAATAAATATTTGTGATTCTGAAAGCAGCTTTTGCTTTTTAATGTCTGTCAGTTTCAGGATGCTTGGAGTCTGCACGTTGATTGATGCTTGTGTTTAAAGAATAGAGCCCTGGGTTAGGATAGTAATTGCTTGCAGGAATTGGTAATCTTGCTAAAGTGATGACAGGTTACTTTAAAAGCTTTTGCAAAGCATGGAAAATGCCTGATTTCACAATTAGGAACACAGTTACTTTCCTTTGACTTCCCACTGATGAATACATAACACCAGTTCATGAAGGGGAAAAAACAAACACTTCTTGACTTTTAGGAACACATATTTCTGATGTGGTGTTATCTCTTGTTAGATAACCAAAGACAACAGACTTTGGTCTGTTGGTTTTCTGGACATTGGGTCAAATATGAGTATTCAGTGAAACATGGGTGAAAATGGGTCTGGTGGTTATCTACCTGTAGTTAGATGAATAAATTTGAATTAACCTTAAAATTGATAACTGATAGTGTCAATTTTTTTTCCAATTTATTTATTTTTAGTTTTCAACATTTACTTCCCTAAGTTTTAAATTTTCTCTCCTTCCCTTCCAACTCCCTCCCTAAGATGACATACAATCTGATATGGGCTCTACACATACATTCCTTTTAAACACTTTTTTATATTAGTCATGTTTTGTTTTGTTTAAAGCATTCTATGGCTAAGTTGGAAAACCAGAGATCTGAGTTCTAATCTCACCAGTGGCCCATAAGTGCTTGGATGACTTTGGGCAAGTTATTTCAACTCTTGACATGAATTTCATCATCTAAAAAATGGTGGAGCTGGACAAGAGGGTCTTCAAAAGATTTTCTAGTTTTAATATTCAATAAATCAGTCTATATCATTTAGTACATTTCTTCCATGTAAATTGATTTTGGTAAATTGCAAAGCTTATAACAATAATAGCTAACATTTCTATAGATCTCATTACTGTGTGCCAAGCACTGTACTAAAGCCTTTACAAGTATTATCTCAGGGCTTAAGTTCCTCCTCTGACATCAGTATATTACATTGCACCCTTGATATTATTGGTAGAAAGAATATAGGCATATAGTTATTGGTATTTTCTTGATTGTCTTTTTTTCAGTAGTAATATCTTTGTTTTTCCCCCAAGTATTTGATATCTTCCCACTTTTCAGATGTTTGGTACTCAATCCTTCAATGCTCTTATAACCTTAAATATAGACCTTCTCTGCTTCATTTTTCTAGTCTATTTCTACCTCCTCATACAGCACATGGATTTTGACATCCAAGTCCAAATGTGAGACTCCCCTACCATTAATAGAGAAATGAGTTTGCTCCAAAAATCTCCACAGGTCTTTCCATTTTTATCTGTTATTCTACTTCTAGTTTCATTTTTAAGTGTGTTCAGCATAATTTGTCTTGGGAATTCTCTACAGTATTCCATAGACTTGTTTTTCTCTGTGGATTTTTACTGTTTAATGAGATAATTTTCTGCCATCCCTCTTGACAAGATGGTTTATGTTCTAAACTACTGTTGTCCTCAGCTGCCCTAATTGTCTACTTGGAAAGAAGATCAAATATTCTCTGGGTCAGGCAGTTACAAGGCTTTTCTGGTTCTACAATTGTGGTGGTTGGTTTTACAGCAATTACACTTCCTCAAGAAATTTTGAGTCTGTTGATACCTGCTATTATTTTCATTGTCAGGTTGGAGTTCATTTAAAGAGTTTCTTAAATGCATGCTACATTTTCTCACTTTTTGCTTTTAGTTTGGTCCTGATTGTGACCCTGGGAAATTACTTAATATGTTTGCCTCAGTTTCCTCAACTGTAAAATGGGAATATTAATAACAACTACCTTCCAGAGTTGCTGTGAGGATCAAATGATATATTTGTAAAGCATTTAGCACAGTGCCTGGCACAGAGGAGACACTTAATAAATCTTTGTTTCTTTCTCTCTCTCTCTCTCTCTGAATCTCTTTCTCTGTCTCTCTCTCCCCACCAGTCACAGACAGGATGTGTCAGAGGAGGTGTTTAAACCTAGGACTTCCTTACTCTGAGACTAAGTGTTTAGCCATTATGCCATGCTGTATATGTATATATTTTTATATATGCATATATGCATGTGTGTTGCATCATGTTTGTATATATGTGCACATGTGTTATGGTATACATATTTGTAGTAATCTATATGTACACACATACACACATGTGTATAGTATACATTTGTGTGTATATAAAGCTATTAAAGCTTAAAACTGAACTACCACTTTGGGGACACTTTGTCTATATAAAAATACACATGTGAACAAAGAAGTTAAAAAAAAAATCCTATGAAGACATGAAGGCAGGTAGGATTGTTTAGAGGCATATAAAGATAAGATAATTCCACCATTTATTGATGGTGGAATTATAAGCTTAAAGTATTTTTTTTATTTCTATGTACATACATTATATGCATGTATATGTATAATAAATACGGAGATGTGTTTCTCTTTATAAAAACTACGGTAACTAACAAATACATTTGTTTGGTTACACACACAAACGTGCACATATATATGAAGAGGAGAAAAGGGAGAAAGGACAGGGGAAAAGAAGAGAAAGGATAGAAAGAGAAAAAGAGAAGAGAAAGGAAGTGGATAGAGGAGGGAAAAAGAAGAGGAGAAAGGATAGAAAAAGAGAAGATGGAGAGGGGAGAGACAAAGACATGGAGACAGAGACAGAGAGAGATATAAGAAAGACAGAGAGAGGAAAGTGAGATTAAACATGTTGGAGAATGTTGTTCAACCCTAGAATTTCTGCGTTTGATTGGTCCTTTGTTGAACTCGTCTCTTTGTTTTATTGTTAACCAGACTAATTTAAAGTTAGAAGGAAGCAAGACTGTAAACTATTTTTGTTGTATTGCTTTATTAGCAGTTACTAAATATAGATTCTTTTATAAGTAAGGATGTAAGCTTCATAAAAGTAAGGATTATTTCTTTATTTTTGTGTCCTTAGCACCACATCTGGCACACAATCAGCACTTATTAGATGTATGTTGATAAGTATCCTACCAATCAGTTTCTTAAACACCTCTTGGGTACATATACACCTTACTATTTGTATGATTTCAGCCAGGAAACCATATGTACTAAAATATACATTTATTTATACACATTTGTATCAGAATCAAATAATTTTATAGTTTGAAGCAGACTCAGAACTCATCTTCTCCACCACAACAATATTAATAACATTTATATGGCATTTTAAAGTTTGCAAAGCACTTTACATGTATTCCCTGATTTGCTCCTTACAACAACACTAGTTATTGAGGTAGGGACTAATATTATCCCCATTTGACAGATAAGGAAACTGAGGTTGTGACTGGTCCAGGATCACAATGGTAATAAACACCTAAGGTAGGTCTTTTTTGACTCCAAGTGCATTATTTTATATGCCATGCCACTTAGCAACTTCTTGGTAATTCAACAAATTGTGAATCAGCCTTTTCTGTAAAACCCTCGATAAGTCAGCACCCACTGCCCCCAAGGAATTTCATTTTACTTATGAATGGCTCTAAATATTAGGAAATTTCTCCTTCCATCAAGACTAAACTTGTCTTATGGCAACTTGACCCACTGTTCCTAGTTATTTTCTCTGGGGAGCAAAAAGAAATCTAATTCATGTTATTATTGATTGACCTTCATTTTCAGAGGATCAATGATATCGGGGGTGATTTTTAAAAAAATTTTAATTATTTGTTTTCAGTTTTCAACAATCACTTCCATAAGTCTTCAATTTTATCCCCTTCCCTCTCCCCTCCCTCCCCAAGATCACATGTGATCTTATATGGCTCAGGAGCGATATGTTGACTTACTTGAGAATTGGGTTTAATGAAGCAGTTGCACAAAGTCATCTGCTTCACTTTCTTACCCAGAGTCATTGAAGTCTAGTAGGAAGGCAGAAGTCAAGTTGACTGGCAATAGCCTGGAATATAGCGCATAACCTTGGTGTCTTTCCATGTCTGATCAAGCTCCAAGCAGTCCACAGCACCTACTTCATCAACCTTCATGAAACAAATGGTTCTCGTCCATACGTTCCATTCATTTGATAAATACTTAAAGACAGCCATCATGTCCAGGACGTAACCTATCAATCTTTTCGTCTCCAAGCTAAATATTGCACTGTTTTATTTTCATTCTACAGTTGAGAAAACTCAAGCAACAGAGGTTAAAAGACTTGTTCAGAGTCATACATCCAGTAAGTTTCTTAGGCTGGATTTGAATTAGGTCTTCCTGATTACAGGGGCAGCACAAAATTGCCCAGTTTTCTATTCAGCCTGTGGTCTCCAGTCTCATCCTTACCTTAGGAATGTTTAGGAACATCTGGTAACATGGTAAAAGGCTATGACTTGATTCCATAATTACCTGACTATCCAGAGTAGGTGGAATTTAGAAATTCTATCCATATAGCAGTTAGTGATTGGGCCAAAAGCTTTTAGAGAACAAGGGAGAGTGAGAAATCAAAGCAAAGTCTGGCTCCCAGCTTTCAAGGACAAAACTCCTGCTATGTCAGTCTATGGGTGCAAAGAATATAAATATTACATGCTGAGATCTCAGCAGACCTTGTTAAAAACAGCCGAGTACATGGTATTATAAACTGAGAATGACTGGAATTAGGGCCCTGATACTTTCCTCTTGGCTTTAGAGACTGGTAGAGGGAGGTACAATGACCAGTTCCTGACTTTTCTTTCCTTCTCACCCCAGGAAGGGTATAATTTTAGTAAGATAAAAGGCAGTCTATAGGTTTTTGATAACAGAGAAAATCACAGACCATTCTCTTGTGTGTCCAGACTTATCTGAACCATTAAAAGAATCCTAATTATTGGAGAGGCTGCAGAGTCAGAGGATTATACCCATAGACCTTAATGAACTCTTCCTTTCCATCTAAAAAACCTAGAAGGCATTCAGCCCATGTCCTCCTTGTGATTTTTGCTGATGTTTGGGTTTGAGGATGGGACTATATTTTAGGGTAAGGGTGGAGCTCATGGAGCACATCAATCATGTCACCCTGCTTATATGAATTATATGAGAAAGGCTCTAACACCTAGGTATTCCTTAACGAGTAGTTTGTGCGGTTCCAATTTTTCTAGATGATCTAATAAAGACTTTAAATATTGGGTTCAGGGGAAAAGAAAATAATTGTAGTTCAGCCATTTTTCAGTTGTGTCCCCAGCAAAGATATTGGAATGGTTTGCCATTTTCTTCTCCAGCTCATTTTACAGATGAGGAAATTGAGGCACACAGGGTTAAGGGACTTGTCCAGGAGCCAGATGTGAACTCACAAGGAGGAATCTTCCTGGCTTCAGGCATGGTCTCTATCCCCTGTGCCTACTAGCTTCCCCTCTACCCCCAATTACTACATTGCTATGAAGAAGTCAACTAGTGCTTTGACTTGCTCTTAGATTATACACAAATGCTAAGAATGAGAGTGAACTGATTAGGTTTACGCCCCCCTCGCCCCCCTCCTCCCAGAAAAATATACCAACACCCAGCAGCTAACTTATCCCTTGGTTACAGGCGAATTTTACAAAATATGCCCACTTGATGAATTTAGTTTCTCTACCCTTTTAGTTCCTTTTCTGAGTTCTTTATAATGTGTTTGCCATGAAAAGCACTTTTTTCTTATTCTCAGAAGAGGTGCATGTAGTTAGTCAGTGTGGCTACAAAACAGATACAGGGGAGTTAAATGCCCTTGGAACCGAGGATCACCAGGGTGATGGAGAATGTGTTGTCTCCATCCCGAAAGCTGTAGCTTGTTTTTGTCTCTGTTGTCATGGGGTTAGCACGAATGTTCTTCCTGCAGTAGCCTACAGGAGTTAGGAGGTTGCCAAGGAAGGCTGTGGAATCTCCTTCCATGGTGATTTTTGAGAAGGGAATGGAGCCAGTTCATGGAAGTATTTATATGGTGGACATTGGATACACGGCACGATAGTAGATGCTATAGGGAAAATAGGATGATTTTTCTCAAGTAGTTTATATTCGAGTTCAGTCAGTAGGCAAGCAAACACCCAGGACGATTAAATGTATACAAAGCTAGATGGAAGTTGTATACATAGACTTTGTATATATTGTGTGAAGGAAAGATACACACTGGTGGAACTCGGTCTGGATAAGTGGTTTAGATTCTATTTGCTGAAAGAATGAAAAATAGGATGTTTAATATTTAAATATATGTCAGGTGCTGGAAAATGGTACTCAGTGTAAAAAGATGATGCCCCCCCTCTGCTTTGTAGCCAGTCAAATCGGGGTGGAGAAGGCATCAGAATCTTGTAGTCCAGTTTTGAGGTGCCCATGACCTTTGTCCCTGGGAGCATAACTTGGAGGGGGAGTAGTGGGAGGAGGGGAACTGTCCCAGCTATAATATGGCAGGGGGTACAGAGCTCTAGCACAAGTGAGGGCAACCCACCTTCTAGCTCAGATTTTTGGTGTGTGGCTGTAATTCTTTTCCTTTGATTTACTCTGTGAAAAAGAACATTCTGAGTCACTATGAAAAGGGGCTGCTTATAGGGGGAGGAGAGGGAAGGAAGTATCCCATAAAGCCTGAGATTTACAAATGCAGTTAAAATGCCAAGATTATTTCCCCAGGGTTTTAGTCCATAAATTGGGGAAGCAGTTTTTGGAACTTGTCCTGGGCACGGAAAGACTCCGTGCTGCATTCTTTTGTCCCTTCTCATTTTTCATTTTCAAATGAAAAAGACAAAATAAAGCCAAAAACCCCACCCCAAACCTGAAAAAGGACACCTATTCACTGGATGCTATGCTGCAGAACTGCTTTAATCGATGATGGTGTTCTCAGAGAGACCACAGTGACGCTACTCTGCTTTACTAAGATTCCTGGTCCATCCACACTTGGTAATATCAAGGATGATGAGATGGCACAGATATATGGAAGAAAGATGTGTCCAGGACCTCTCCCAGGCATAGAACATCCAAGACCTGAATTAGCTATGGAAAGGATGAAGAAGGAAGAACAGCCACAGACAGTCATGCCTTAAAGGAAGGAAAAGGAGGGGGAATGTGGAAGGGAACGGAAGATGTAGGGATGACGAAAATACAATAGAAAGAAAACAAACCTACATCTCTCCCTGCTTGGCTGAGCTAGCCATTGAGTAAGTTTGTCCCCATCTGACAATGTTTAGGACTTTCTCTGGTAGAAAGAGCTAAATTTCTAAGGCCTCTTGAACAAGGTATGGGGGAACCTGGGAAAGTTACATGGGAAGGAGACAAATGGGGGAAATGAGTTGGTAAAGGTGTACAGCCCATTTTCTCTTCCTGCTAAATTTTTTAGATTTAGACTCTTGACAGTAAAGCTTGAAAGTAAGATATTTTTTTCAGTGATATTCCTGTGTCCAGGGACATCCTCAGCACCAGGTGTATTAATACACACCGCAGGTACTTAATAAGTGCCTGTTGACTGATATTTTGATTACAAGTATAAGCATTCCTTTTCCGTGGCCCTCTTCATTTAGTCACCAGTTCCCAGTTAAGGAGAAGACACTGCTTTTACCTTCAAGTAGAAGTAAGAGTGCCCAGTTTGCAGGTCCGGAAGGCTCATCTTTGTGAGTTTGAATCTGACCTCAGACACTTATTAGCTATGTGACCCTGGGCAAGTCACTTAACCCTGTTTGCTTCAGTTTCCTCATTTGTATAAGGAGATGGAGTAGGAAATGGCAAACCGCTCTAGTATCTTTGCTAAGAAAACCCCAAATGGGAGCACGGAAAGTTGGACACCACTGAAATGACTAAACAACAATTGCTTTTTCCTAGCAGTTTATCTGAATTACTACGTAACTTCAAACTCCAATTTAGGAAGTAGACAGTGACAAGCTCAAGGCAGGTACTCATTTTCATAGACCAGTGACTTTACAAAGGCAGTATTTCAAGGATCATTTCAAAATAAAGATTTATAAGTGAATTATCTCTAAAGCACTATCTAGTGAGAGAGAAAATTTGTATCCTTAAATAGCTTTGGTTGAAGGTATTAGAGGCTTCTAAAGATTCATCAGCTCTTTGAGGTCACCAGAGCAGTATTAATTAACATATGGACCTTAGAAACATTTTCTAGGTCAGGAAGTAGGCTGCCTAAGGCTTAGGAATTTTCTTAGGGCATTCTATTACCCCCTACTATCGAGTGTCAGAGCTAGAAGTAAGGGACTTGAGCGGTCAGTCAGTCAGCAGGCATTTATTAAGCATTTACTATTCCAGGCACTACATGGTAGGCTCCGGGAATCCCAAAAAGTGATCCAAATCAGCTCTTGCTTGCAAAAGCTCACAGTCTAATGGGGGAGCAAAGGAGCAAATTTTTACATACAAGCTCTCTACAGGATAAATAAGAAATAAAAAAGACAGAGAAGAAACTAAAATTAATCTTTTTGGATAAGGCCTCTGCATGTATAATATCAATATAGTACATATTACATAGTATGTAATATAGTATCAATATAGATCAGCATCTACTCTGCAGCTTATATGGTTATCCTTTCACATAGCAAAGGTTAGGGGCATAGCGCCCTGAGCTCTGGAAAATCAATGTAAAAATTTTTGGCTTTCCCTTCATACCAGAGAAGGTCTGAATTTTTTCTTTTTTTTTTTTTTATGGACTGTTTACAGTACCTTACTGTCAAATTTGAGTCAAGTATTTGGTCATAGACTGGCCTTTGTGTGTCATCTGAGGCTTCTGCAAAACTCCCCCCAAATTTTCATTTAATTTCTTATGCTGACCCATGATACATCACAACTGGACAGGGAAAGTTTCAATGTGGAATGGATAACTGTAGTCTTAAAGTGTTGCCTGGAGCAATGAGACTTGCCCAGGGTGGCAGAACCAGCACGTGGCAAAATTAGGACTGGAGCCCAGGCCTTTTTCAGAGGCACCTAACCATCCTCTATGTCTTGCTGCTGTTCTTTTATAAATTCTAGAATGCTAGAAATAAATATGAGCTTTTATCAATTTTAAATGTTTAATAAAATGTCTAGTCTGAGTCATGTTTGTAATCCTTTCAGAATATAACATGTTGCATATATAACACTAAATTACAGGCTGGAATCAAGAGTGGGGACAAAAGATTTACTCGGGTAACCTGAGTTAGATTACTGCTAAGTAGTCTGTATACTCTCTGGGCTTAAGAAGCTCTGGGAGGTCCTGGAAACATCTTCTGGTAAATTCTCTGCAACCTGATTGAAGCAATGACTTCAATCCTTTATGAGTCAGAGGATTCTCTCGCGGGCTTGGAGAAATCTGGATCCTTTGATCACGGGTTCTTGTCCCCTGAGGACCACTCTTAGTGCTTCTTGCCATGGGATTGGTTGTTGGCCTAACCACCCACTCTCCTTAGATGCATTTGTCTGTGTTTCTCTAAGTCCCAGTGATTTCTACTGTTTATTTTATTTTTCCCAACTATGTAAGGAGGCCACATTTGTTTTTTCACTTTTACTGCCCATAATCGAAGTCCAGTCATGTCATAATTTCATGACTGTGCTTGGCTTCTCCTTTTGACCTTCAAAGAGAGACATTCCAACTGTAACAGACTCATCGTGACAATCAGATCACTCTACATTGTAAAGACAAGAACTCTGCTCCGTGCAATAACCAACAATAACTCCAGAGGACTGACAATGAAGCTTGCTGCTTACCTCCTAGCAGAGAGATGATGGATTCAAGATGCAGACTGTGACATGTATTTCGAGACATGGCCAAGAAGAATTGGAGTTGTCTGACTATGCATATTTGTTACCAGGATTTTGTTTGTGTTTTTCTTTTGTCAACGGAGAGGGAAGGCGGCAGGGAGAGAAAAGAAATTCTTATTAATTGAAAGTAAAATAAGAAACTATGACTGTGCTGTCCAGATGTCCATTCCTAGAGGGACAGTTGCCCAACACTTCAGAATGGAATTTATCGCTTGAATATTAATATGTGTTTGCAACCATTTTTTGGATTTTCTTTTTCAATGCCCCTTTCACAGTTACGAGGTTTTCTGGGATGAGGCTGAACCATCTTGAAGGATTACACATGACCAAATTCATTTCACTCTGGATGACAAATTGCATTTGAATGCAAAGGGTGGAAAGGCCAGTGCTGTTATCCATTAAGTTGCCCAGCCTTCCCTAAAGTATTTCAATTATGAGAACATGTTGGAATCTCCAAATGCTAGATGTTGCTGCCTATTCCTAACATAAATGATCTTTATGAATATAGAAATCTGCACTTACTTAGAATCCTAATTACTTGCTCTACCAAAATGAAACAATCCATGAGTTATGACATTATGGCCAGGGAATTAACAGGATAAACTTCGCAGTGCCTAGTACGGTGCCACTCACCCCAAGGGCACTCCATAAATATTCAGTGATCATTAGGAATTTTCAAAATTATTGGTTTCATGAGCTCTAAAAATGAGATTTGTACAGAGAGAGACTTCAGAGCTCTACTTTAGTCTTTCAGGACCAGAACAAAATTATAAACATAAGACATTTGGCACAAAGATGTATTAAGAAACCTGAAGAGGTAAACAAAAACGTATTTCCTACCTCGATAGCATTTAATGAAGAGGAATAAATTATGAGCTTTAAGAGGGTTGAAGGTTATTTCAATTGAAGTTGCCTGCAGGCCGACCTGCCCATCATTCCACATAGCTTTTGTTAGAAGGGCTGTTTTGCTATTAGGCTAAGTCTACATTGTCTAGCTTAATTAATAATGACGGAGAGATCCCAGGATGCCTAAATCTCTACAAGGCATTAAGTGCTACAGTATATATGAGTATGTGAGCTCAGAAACAGCAAAATCCGATTTGATTATGAACTTGTGCTTAATTCAGAATTTCGGATCATGTAGATTTGGAGATTACCTAGTAAATTGTCATTATCTTCAAGATGAGAAAACTGAAGGCCAGTGGGGCAAAGGATCACACAGTAATAAGTCAAGACAATGGCCTTCTTTTTCAGTTACATGAGACCAGAACTTGTCTCTTTCCCAAGATCAACAAAGGCTTTTTGCCTTTCAGACAAAAGTACCAGTGCTCTCTGTCTAGTTCTCAGATTGCCAACATTCTAACCGATCCCACACTGGGGCTGGAAATGTTCTGTTCCTTACAAAATCTTGAGGTATACGTAACATCTGAAAATAGCAATAGCATAGTAAACATCAAGATTTAACACCATAAAAATGATTAAAGCAGAACCCCAGGTAATTATCTTAGGGTATCATACAAGAGATATGCCAGAGATACAGTACAGTGTAAAACACAGATTATTAATTTTTTTCATGGACCTCTTTGACGGGAGACACTTTCTCATAATAATGTTTTTAAATGCATGAAATCAGACACATAGGGTTACAAAGGAGATCAATTATGTTGAAATAATTTTATATATGTATACGCACATGTGAATTTATAATTGTAAAAAACCAAGTTCATACACCAGGTTTAGAACCTCTGGATAAAGCATCACTTGACAGACTGTGTTGTATCTAATGTAGCTTATTTTTATATTGCATGCATGGCATATAACATGTGCATTGCATGATAATACATGCACACCCAAGCTAATAACAGCAAAACAGACATGAATATGCCTACATAATAAACACCATAAGCATGAACAATTATGCAAATAAACAAACAGATAGTACTGTATGACTCACTGGCAAATGAAGCTATAGTCATGTATAGCAGTGGCATATAAGCAAATAAATGATACATAATAAAATAACTATACTTAAAACATGACATTAATGACCATGCTCAGTACATGCGAAGGACACTTTACATTGTTAAACTTAGTATTGTCTCTTCTCTGATTTCTGCTGTGATATTATCAAACAGACCTAGCTCTCTTGTGGCTTATTGATCTATTTTCTCCTATAACTGAACTAATGGATGATATGGGCTGATTACAATAGTCATCCCAGCCAATGGAAATGCATTCCTAAATTTGAACTTACGCTTTGTAAGTTTTTTCAATGTTAAATGTTCTAAGTAAGAAAACTATTTCTTCTAGGTTTAGTCTTTTCCTTTCTCTTAACTGACATTTCCCTCAGTTCCAGGAGGGGGTTGTTGGGTTATAATGCAAAGTCTTTTTCACTTGAAATCCCATTTTCTGAGGTATTGTTTGGCTCAAACAGTCTCTAGATCACTAGTAGGTGATTTCTTCTACTCAGCATATGACAAACTAATTATTCACCAGTTCTAGTCTTCTCCTCATCAGGGAGTCTAACCAATTTTTCTATGGGCAATAAGTGGTTGGGGATTAATTGCCTTGACAGGGTCCTTGACATTCTCTGGTACTATTTGGTAAATAAGCAAGTTGTCCAGTCGTTCCACTAGTAGGTATGCAATAACCTTCCTTGTACCTTGGAGGTACAAGGGACTTGTTTGTCCCTGGAACACCAATATTTCTCCATGTTCTTCTGACTCCTTATGAAAGTTTTGATAACAAACAAGGGAATCTTAGGGGGTCTTGCTGAAATCAATGAGGTCCTTAAGGTACATAAACATTTCCAAGTAGCTCATGTCTCCAACTACACTAGAAAAGATATATTGGTAAATGTATTCTAGTTGCTGTTTAGACATCTCTTGTGAAGGATCCTTGGTAATAAGTTGAGGTAAAATCTATGCCTTAGTTGTAGATGTCAGTGTATTACAAGGTTGATTGCAAGTACTATTCAATAAACCATATTAACATGTATCAGGTATGTATTGATTGGAATCAAGAGAGCCTCCTCTCCTGAGCAAGAGCTTATTTGTCTGTGGACCATGCAAGAGATAAAGGGACAAGTATGAAGAAAGATATGGAACACTTAGAAGTGTGTAGTCATACTAAGAGAGGGCAGGAGTAAGACTAAGAAGCTGGTAAGAGAAAGGGAACTGTCCCTAACACCCAGTATTATCTGGAGACACATTAATGAATGAGTCACTGCTCACCTAGAGTTAGTCACAAAGATACATAAAAGGATAAAGAGAAGCCTCATATAGTTACTAGCCTCAGGATATACGATATCCTTCATAACTCAGATATGCCATTGATTGGGGCTATGAATTTATGAGAATTTTGAACTAAACACCTGTGGAAGGAAACAAATCTGTGGAAGGAAAATGTTTTTTGCTTTACTAAGGGCTTAGATGCGAGTACTTTTTGTATTTTTTACTGTATTAATTAAATCTGTTTTATATTTAAATGACTTTGTTAGCCTGAATGCTTGCAAGGAACCTAGAGACCTTTTTAGAGTCTGGGACTATATTCTGATATTCCACAGGATACCCTAGGTAAGTCATTTAAGGTGATAGAGCAGAGGTTCAAGCAATTAAATGCAGTCCATTTTGTAAATGGTTGTTACCAATAATTTTTAATGAAGAGATCAGATTTTAGTTCAAATAAATAAGTAGAAAATAGGAATATAAATAGGATTCTAATTAATGCATTTTAAACAGATTTTCTTAGTCTGCTCTTTGGTATTTAGCCATCATTTGATTAAGGAGGAACCTGAAAGTTAATAATTCCATTTTCATTGCAGTTTAAGATTTGCAAAACACTTTTCCCCCCCAAAACAATTGTGTAAGATAGGTCTTTTGGTTTTGACCTGTGATTTAATCAGTGTATGGAATTCCCTTCACCAATAAGGATCAGCTTTATTGATGATGATCAGCCTATCCGAGAGCAGAATCTTGGAGTTTGGGTCACTAAAGATGTTGAGTTTTGCCCAAAGCCACAGAGACAGTATATCTTAGGGGTAAATGTTAAACTAGATCTTCTTCACTTCAAGGTCAGTGTTTTTAAGGATCATGCCATATTGATACTTGTGAAGTAGGTCACCCTAATATTGGGGTGTACTGGTGTTCAGGGAAGACTAGTATCTCTGATGTGAGACTGCTCAGCCCTTCTCAGGGTTGCTTTCCACTTTTGCTATCCATCTGTCATCCAACTCTCCAAGTTGACTCCAAGAAGCTGTAGCATGCACAACAGGCAGTAAACAGTTTTGGCAGGTAGGTTAAACCAGGTTGAGGTAACTGATGGGCCTCAAGCCCATTTCTGAGTTAGAGAGGTGATGACTTGTGATGTGATGACTTCCCCCAATGGAATGGACAGATGTGAACAATTTGTTTTAACAGGCCATTAAGGCTGTAGAAGGTACGGAGCACTTAGACCTTGGTTAGACATAGAAGATGCCAAGGTCATCCATTGCACATAAGCCATCATCAATGGAGGTCTTTCTTGAGGTCTTGACTTTTATCTTGAGACTGGATTGCAATGACTCTAGAAGAAAGAGAAAAGGAGGCACAACTCTGCCTCACTCAAATCCAATTTATGCCCAAGTAAATAGATATCACTCATAACATTGTTGTTATTTTTACATATCTCCAAGTCCCATGACAATGAGCAAATGATGAAGCAACACACATGGTTACACTGGGAACTCTAGTCACAACCCTACACAAGGGTAATCCAGACCAGAGGGTCATCTTCTCATTAGACTGATGGAGCAGTGGGATTCGGTAGCTTCCTGGGTGTCTGAGAAGCCTTTTTAAAGGACCACACTGCTCACTTCCTGGTGCTCACACGAGGGGTTAGAAAAAGTGCCCTAAAAATTGTCCGCTTCACCCAACTATCCCTGGCCTTACTGTGGTAGGAGGAGATTCTACTGCAATGTTGAAACACACAAAAAAAATGTACAAACACTTGGGCAAAGATGATTCCTCTCACTATTGATACATGGAATGTGTGTATATTTATGGACAGCATGAAATCCAGTAGACCTGAAAGATGAATAGTTATTGTTGTGAGAGTACTCAGGAGGTATGGCATCCAAATAGCAGTCTTGAGTGGAACAAGGCTGGCTATGGAAGGTCAGCTCACTGAAATCAGAGCTGGATACACATTTTTCTGGAGTGGCTACAGTGATGGGGAGCACCATGAAGTTGGCATAAGTTTTGCAATCAGAACTAATCAACTAGTCAACAAGCTGTACGTCTACCAAAAGTAGTGAATGATAGACTCATGACAATGCAATCGCCGCTTACAGGAAAGCTCCATGTCACCATCATCAATACAAATACTCTCACCATGATGTACTCTAATAAGGTCAAAGAAAAATTTTTACGAAGATGTGGAGACCCCCATCATCAATGTGCTGAAAGGGGATAAGCTTGAAATTCTGGTGACTTTAACGCAGATGTCATTTTAATCCTCTTCAAGCAGGGACAACAACCAATAATAATATTCTTGTCACTTGAAGATAATGAGAAAGTTAGATGAGAAAATTGAGATTCTAAGAAATTAAATTACTTCCTAAGAAATTATCTAGTAAGTATCTGTGGTGTTATTCCAACTCAGATCTTTTCATTCCAAGTCTAGTGCTCTCCCTACTAGATAACACAAAAAAAATATTAGGGCCCTGATACAAAACCATGGACACCAAGTAAACCTGGTCTGTTTGAAGGTGTAGAGTGCGATGTAGAAGAAAGAGCATTTAATTTTGGAGTTAAAAATCTGGTGTTTGAGTCTTGGCTCTGATACTTACTGGTTAGATGATTATAAGTAAGTCATGCAACCTACCTGAGTTTTGGTTTCCTTATCTATAAAATGCAAGTCATAATACTGGCACTGTATAATTCATCAAATTATTTTGAAGGAAGTACCCTATAAACTTCAAAGCACTACCAGAACATCATGTTTTTGACCAACATGATCAGCAAGATAAAAGACAGGCATTTTTTTTCTAATTCTCATGCTCTCTCAAACCTTTTCAAAATAGCAATTTTCTGCTAGAGATAAAGTAACTTCAGTTGTTTTCATGATCTAGGATGCCAACAACTCAAACAGGGCAAAAGCTTGATGAACAATAGAAAGGCTAATCTCTAATCCTGAATGTGCTCATTCAGTTCATTCATGCTCATCCTCCTTCACCATCCACCATGCTCCCAACAACAGTGCTCCATAAGCTGATATACTGGCTTACAACAAAACTGAACTCCATGCCACAGGTTCACTCCCCGCCGGCCCCCCCCCCCCCCCCCCCCGATCAAGTACTGTGGAGATGCAAATGAAAAAATTTGCTCAGGCTGCAATACCTGAAGTAGTAATTCTCTGAGTCTTAACAGAGATTGGCTAGAGAACAAAGGAACAAAGGAGAAAAGGGCAGGATGTGTGACTGTGCCAGGAATAAAACTTAAATCTGTACCCGAATCTCCCACCTATTCCCGATGCTACGGAGACTCAAACTCCAAATGGCAGAAACTGGCTCAGGCTGTAATAGCATACTGATATGTGCTGCCCAACCAGAGAACTGAGAAACAGAGGGAAAGGGGCAGAATACAGGATGTGTGGCTGTGGTATGCCAAGCCTTAGGGAAAGCACCTAGCATCTGACTGGGCCACTTCTTTTCCTCTAGAAGTCACTTGCAGGGCAGAAACTGAGGCTGGTTAAACATGACTTGTGCAGCATGGGAAAAGGCTGAACTTGTTGAGATCCATCTCTCAGGGAAACTTTCATCAAAAGGGAGGGAGTCAGAAAGTGAACAGTTGGGGTAAGTAGGAAAAGGCTCTTTTGGATGAATGATAGAAGCTGTGTTATAGTTCTCAGTCATATCACAACTCTCAGCAGCATTACAGCTCAAAGGAGAATTTTTGCCACCAAGGATTCTCCTCTGCTCTTGGTACACCTTAGCACTATACACAGTCCCTTATGATAAAAGGTTAAGCAAGAGCTTTGTACAAATATTTTGCTTTTTATTTGTTTTCTAATATCATTCCTGATGACACCCAATATTTTGATGTGGCATCATTAAAATAATAGAGTTTTGGGAGGATTCTATTGGGGCCAGAAATGACAAGCATCTAGACACCTCCATCATAGTGGCAGCAGTGACCACTGCTTTGGGACAATGACAGAGAATGGGAGCCCAGGGCCCCTTCTCTCCCTTGCCCCCACTCCTCTCATGCTGTGTACCTCCTGCCACTGCCCTGACCTGACCCCAACCCCTGGCTGGACAATGGTGAAGTATTTCTTGGGTTACAGCATGTTCTGGAGCTCTTGAGACCAAGTATTTGCTGCCTTCTGGAAGTGTTATCCCAAGCACTACGGAGGGAGAACTTTGTGCACCATAAAGTTCAACAGGATGTCCCTCAGATCAGAGTGCTTCTTTCCTGCTAATGTAACCCACTTGGTATATATCCTCTAGGACTCTACAGTGGACCCCCAGAACTAGACCATGACCAATTCACTTGGAACATCAACCATGCCCAGCTGATGATGGTGGAGGAAAAATGTGTTTACTGTGCGAAGCTTGAAAACAGTGACCAGACTGAAATCCAACTGGAGGCCTGGGTCTTTTTCAGTTTGTTTGGGGTTTCCAGAGCTGGACAGGAGTTTGGCTTAGCTAGATTCAAAACTAATGTGACCAAGAGCATCATGTACTTAAGTAAATCTTGGCCAAGCTGCAAGATGAAGCTCCTTCTAAGACACTTTGTTGAAATAATTAAGGAAGCAACTGAAGTTGAAGTAAGCTGCTACTAAGAAGGCCAATGACCTGGCCAGCGAAGCCTCCACCAAGAGGAAGTAGCAGCAACAGCAACTCTGTTTAAAAGAGTCACTCTCCTGTTTCTCCTGCAGCAAAAAGGCCCTGCTGACCTCCCACATCCCCAGTCCCCAGGGCTGAGAGCTTCTTGGCAAGACCTGGCATTGGGCCCAGAGGCCAGCCCCTAAGCCCACAGCAACACAACCAACAACAGCACAATGCACGTCCACAGACGGTCCAGCTCTTGTCCTATTATCCACCCTGTGTCTGAGCTGTAATTTATTATTAAAAATTGATTTTCAATCCTGAAAACAATAATAACAGTTTTGAAGGGACCTTAGAGATCTGATTCCAACTTCTTATTTTATGAATATAATGGGGCTTTGTGAATGTTTTGAAGATAAAGGCATCCATGTGGGAAGTGGCAGGGACCTGATTTGGGAAGAAGACATTCTCCTATTCCATGTAGGTGGGAGTAGCCTCTTTTTACTGGCTTAACACACACACACTCTCTGTCTCTCCATGTCTCATTCTGACTTTGTCTCACTCTGACTTTGTCTCTGGTCTCTCTCTCTCTCTCTCTCTCTCTCTCTCTCTCTTTCTCCCTCTCTTCCCTGTCAGTGTCTGATAGTAAAGGTCCCACTGACGCACAGCCCGGGCACCATAAATTAAGCTGAGTTAGAGGAAGAGGGAGGGTTAACTTTCTCCTCTCCCTTTTAGGCTCTGTGGCCCCAAGGAACAGGTTTGGTTTAGGTCTGTTTCATCCGTTCCTTTCAGTTCCAGTTGCAGGTGGTGGTGTCCCTGATCCAGGAGATCAAGCCTTGGTGATTTTGGAGGCAGGATTCAGGATGACTACTGCTTCCAGCCCAGCAGGGTGGCCTTAAGAAGCCAGGACACTGTTGGACTTAGAACTTGATAGAAACATGCTTTTGGTTGTAATTGTTCATCCTTTGTTTTGAAGAGGATCAACGACATGGGGTGATATCCTGACTCACCTGTGAATGGGATTTAAGTGAGGCAGAGTTGCACAGTCATCAGTCTCTCTCCCAGAGTCATCAATGTCCGGTGGCAAGACAAAAGTCAGGATGACTGAAGATTTCCTGGGAGGCAATGGATGACCTTGGTGTTTCTGATGTCTGGTCAAGCTCTAAGCACTGTACAGTACCTGCTTCAGCAGTTTTCATGGCCTCTGGAACAAACTGTTCTTCTGCACATTTGGCTGAGGGAAGACTTCACATGCTAGGGAGTAGACAACTGTAATGTTAATGGGATTTATGGTAATGGGAACTAAAGATTTTCCCTGACCACTCATTGGCCTCACATGGAGTTCATTAGGGGAGGAGCTTGTTTAAAGGGAAAGTTTGCTTATGGGGAGGTTTGCTTGCTTGAAGGCTTTCACACCTTTTGGTAACTAGACACTGAAGCACGAGAGTTGTGATGCCTCCTGGCTCAGATGTAGTCTGAGGTGAGGTTTTGCTTTGGAACTTACTCTTTGGAAGAAGGTTCCTGTGCCAGATGAGACTCTGGGTAGTCATGTGCCCTGCCTCCCCCTTTGAAAACCCAGATATTTGTGCTTTCTCTCTGGTAACTGTGTATGTATGTAATGGTCAGACAGTTGGATCTGTCTGTTGATCTGTGATGTATGTATGGCTTATGGTCAGACAGTTAGAAGCCCTGTCTATTGATCTTTACTTCTCTGCTTATATTTTCTCGGTTGGTGAATATAATTACAGTAGATTGTTGACCCTCTTTAAATTGCTTTCCTAAGAACCCATGCCAGCAGGTCATCTTGGATACTTGTCAGGGTGCTTACTGTTAAAACAACTCGCCTAACTCACCTATGGGTTTGAAATCTGTTGGTTACCCTCAGACTGGATTAGCCCATTTACTCAGATGGAACACTCTATATAGCAAGTGAATTAAACTGTGAACGTAAAGCCCCTCATCTGCCCCAGAGATTGAAATTAATTCCCAGGAGGGATGTGTGTGTGTGTGTGTGTGTGTGTGTGTGTGTTCTTGCTTTACCTTGAAGGAAATATTTCTTTGTAAAAACTAATATAACTGTTAAGTAGTTAAATGGAACTGGGGTGTAGGGGACTCCTAAAATCGAGAGAACACAATCAATGAAGGCTTGAGCTTAATGGCAAGGAGACTAGATTCCCCTAAACCTCTGTAAGAAAATTGGAAAACCCTGGGGGCAGTTAATGTAACATCCCTGACCTAGAGGCTGTGGAGGTCTAAGTACTCACAGTTATACAAATAAGGAAGCTGTGAGAAATTATTCATTTGGATCTCTATTCCAATCAGTATTAATCAGTTTGACATTTTACATAAATCATATAGGGATAATTAGATAAGACAGATTCTTATAGTAGGCCTTTATAACAGGCCTCGGACTTTAATGTCATGTTCACTACTTGTTTACCACTTGTGAAGCTTACTTGCACAGTCACAAGAATGCTGACAAAGATTCTCTCCATCCTGCTTTGCTCAGATTCCATGTCTAAATCCAGTATGCCTTGATTCTATGAAAAGTCTCCCAACTTATTTTTGTACCTCTGGATTGTTCTCTCTTGTCCAACATGAGTAGATGACCATCTTACGACCAAAAGTGGAAATGCTCTGTGCTTTACCTAACCTGTGATCACCCCTCACCACCACTCCCAAACATCATTTGGGGCCTTCAAGAGCAAGGCCAATCAACCGATGAGGTTCTGTATTTTACCTTGCCTCTTTTGCATATTTGGGTATCAAACCCTATAAAAACAAGGTCCTGGGGACCAGGGGCATCTCAGATCATGAGGAAAATCTGAGATCTAGATTCATGAGAGGGGACCATGGACCCTTTAATAAAGGGCCAGTGACTCAGAGTTCAGGGGTTTTTCATGCAAATTGGGCAATTATAATCCCTACAAAGCTGAAACCCAGAGAATTTAAATGGTTTTCTCAAAGTTACAAAACAGTTAGTGAAAGCACCTGGATTAGTACCCAGATTTCATGACTTCTGGTCATTTTTCATTTTTATCTCAATGTCTTTATTT
>CM053773.1:13825621-13856122 GCA_028658325.1 Potorous gilbertii | reverse complement strand
ATTGTTCTTGCTACTAGGAAATAAGAAATACAGGTAATGGGGAATAGAAAGTTATCTGGCCCTACAGGACAAAAGAGAAGATGGGGTAAGGGAAGGGAGGGATGATAGAAGAGAGGGCAGATTGGTGATATGGGTAATTAAAATGTCCAGTGTATTGGGGAGGGGGGAGGGGACAAATGGGGAGAAAATTTTGGAACCCCAAATCTTGTGAAAATGAATGTAAAAAGTTGAATAAATTTATTTTAAAAAAAATTCACTTATTCCCTCTCACCTTCCCACTCTTCCCCTCCGTTGTGAAATCTTTCTCTAGCCTCTTTTATGTGAGATAATTTACCCCATTCCAATCTCTTTCTCCTCCCAATATCTTCCTCTCACCCCTTAATTTTATTTTTTTAGATATCACCCCTTCATATTCAACCCACCCTGTGCCATCTCTCTCTCTCTCTCTCTCTCTCCAACTAACCCAATACTAAGCAAGGTTTCATGAGCTACAAATATTATCTTTCCATGTAGGAATATAAACAATTCAACTTTAGTAAATCCCTTATGATTTCTCCTTCCTGTTTACCCTTTCATGCTTCTCTTGAGTTTTGTATCTAAAAGTCAAATTTTCTATTCAGCTCTGATCTTTTTAGGAAGAATGCTTGAAAGTCCTCTATTTCATTGAAATTCCATTCCCGCACCCCCCGAAGTATTATACTCAGTTTTGCTAGGTAAATGATTCTTGGTTTTAATCCCTGCTCCTCTGACCTCTAGAATATCATATTCCAAGCCCTTCAATACCTTAATGTAGAAACTGCCAGATCTTGTATTATCCTGATTATATTTCCACAATACTTGAATTGTTTCTTTCTGGCTGCTTGCAATATTTTCTTCTTGGCCTGGGGACTCTGGAATTTGGCTACAATATTCCTAAGAGTTTTCCTTTTCATAACTTTCACATTTATAACTATGGTGACTGTATTTCCCTCTATCTTGTTTTTCTCCTGTTTATTCTTCTTTTTCTCTTACCTCCACCTTGTCCCTCCTCACAAGGTTTTACTTCTGATCACCACCTCCCCCAACCCACCTTCCTTTCTATCAGTCCATATCTCTCCCTTCTCTTATCCTTGTCCCTATTTACTTCTCCATGGAGTAAGATAGATTTTCATATCCAATTGAGTGCATATGTTATTCCCTCTTTGAGCCAATACTGATGATAATAAGGTCTAGGTTTTGTCTACCTCCCCACCCCATCTTTCCCTCCATTATAAAAGCTCTTTCATGCCCCTTTTATGTAAGATAATTTACCTCATTCTATGTTTCCCTTTTTCTTCTCCCAGTGCAATATTGTTTTTCACCTCTTTATTTTGTTTTTTGGGGTATCATCTCATCAAAGTCACCTTATATCCACACCCTCCATCTATGTATAATCCTTCCCACTGTACTTATACTAATACAGTTCGTAAGTTATAAATACTATCTTGCCATATAGGAATGTAAACAGTTTAACCTTATTGAATTTCTTAAGTTTTCTCTTTCTTGTGTTTTACCTTTTTTATGCTTCTCTTAAGTCTTATATTTGAAGATCAAATTTTTCTGGTCTTTTAATTAGGAATGCTTGAAAGTCCTCTATTTCATTAAAAATCCCCCCCAAACGATTATACTTAGTTGTGCTGCGTGGGCAATTCTTGATTACAATCCTAACTCCTTTGCCTGCTAGAATACCATATTCCAAGCTCTCTGGTTCTTTAATGTGGAACCTGCCAAATCTTGTGCAATCCTTACCGTAGCTCCATTATATCTGAATTGTTTCTTTATGGCTACTTGCAGTATTTTCTCTTTGACCTGGGAGCTCTGGAATTTGGCTGTGACATTCCCAAGAGTTTTCATTTTGGGATATCTTTCAGGTAGTGATTGATGGATTCTTTCAATTTCTATTCTGCCCTCTGGTTCTAAGCACTTTTCCTTGATAACTTCTTGAAAGATATCCAGGTTTTTGTTTTGTATCATGGCTTTCAGGTAGTCTAATAATTCTTAAATTATCTCTCCTGGACCTATTTTCCAGGTCAGTTGTTCTTCCAATGAGAAATTTCATTTTTTCCTCTATTTTTTATTTTATTTTGTCATATCCTGATGTCTCATAAAGTCATTAGCTTCCACTTACTCAATTCTAATTTTTAAGGAATTATTTTCTTCAATGAGCTTTTCTACCCCCTTTTCCATTTGACCAATTCTATTTTTAAGGTGTTATTTCTTTCAATGAAGTTTTGCATATCTTTTCCCATTTGTTTTGTGTTTCTTTGACCAAGCTATTGACTCTTTTTTCATGATTCTCTTATATTAATTACTCTCATTTTCCCAATTTTATCTTCTATTTCTCTAACTTGCTTTTGAAAATCCTTTTTAAGCCCTTCTAGTTCTTTTTGGACCTAAGGCCAAATGACATTTTCCTCTGAGGTTTCACATGTAGCCATTTTGACATTGTTGTTGTCTTCTAGATTTATGCTTCTATCCTCCATCACCATAGTAACTTTCTACAGTCAAGCTTTTGTTTTTTGCTCATGTATGTGTACACACACATACACACACACTTTCCTAGTTTGTTATGTGGTATTTTTATGTGAGAGTTGGGTTCTGCTCTTTCACTGTTCCAAGCTTCTTGTGCCAGGGGTCAAGGGTCTTGCTGCAGAATTGGTTTGGAGGCAGGGACTCTTTGCTGATCTGCCCCAGGGACAGACTGTTGATGTTGGCTGGTTCTGGAGATATGGGTCACTGCTGGTCAGAAAAGGGGGTAAGGCCTCACTGTGGCCAATGCTCGAGATAGGGATGCGGAGGTGAGGCCTGGCTGTGCTGCACAGACTCCTGGCTTGCCTGAGGGTGGGGCCTCACTAGTGGATTGTCCAGGGACTTAGAGCTTTGCTGCAGGCCCTGGCAGTGTTGCCTGCAGCTGCTGCCCTCCACCTTCATCCCTTCCCACCTGGGTGAGACAGACCTTTCTTGCTGTGCTGCTAATCTGCTTCTCCACTCCTAAATCAATTCTGAAAGGATTTTCAATGTTTTTAGGGGAAATTTGGGAGAGTTCCAGGGAGTTCCTACCACACTCCACCATCTTGGCACCAGAAGTTTATATCCTTTCTTAATAGTTTTCAAAGTAACATTTTTTACCCTTCCGCCCATTCCCAATTTACTTGATACCCTGTGGACGTCATAATTGCTGGTCTACCAAAGGAGAAGAGATCTGAATCATCTGGCTCTGACTACATCCCAATATATCTTTGTCAACACCCCATTACTGAAATATTCATAGGGTTCAAAGAGTAATTCTAACATAACACTCATAGGTTAGCCAGCATCTGAGAACTTCAGTTTATCTTTCAAGTGTTTTGGAATAGGTTCATCATGTTTCTGAACCATATCACTGAGCAAGTCAACATTTCTTAAAAAGCCAAAATTCAGGAATTCCTTTAGGGTGTTTTTTTTCTTCATCTTTTTTCTCCTCTTCAAGTCTAGCCTTCTCTTTTATCTCTTCTGAAATTTCTTCATTATCATGTGGTTTCTATTCATATTTCACTTCTGTGGGTTCACAAATTGCATTAATTTCATTTCTTTTATCAAAAAGTGGGTGGTAAAGAAGACCATACTTTGAAGGGCACAAACTTCCCCATAGAATGTGACTTCTTAAAACTTAAAACCTAAAGTTTTCTGAGGGCACTGACACATTGCTTAATTAATTTTGTCAAGTTTTCAATGTAACCAGTCCATGTTTCCACCCAACCATATAAAATATTTTAGAGGACAGCAAGAATTTGAGGATTTTGCATCACCTGAACAATAAGCTGATGAACTTTGCTATTTATATCATTACAAGTTTCTTTTTCTCCCACTTCAACTTTCTGGTCAAGTTCAGATTGTTCTTTGTCATCAGTGTCTGCCATATTTGATATCTATGGCAGCTATGGGGATCAAGGCACCAGAACAGCCCAGGATAATTCATAGCAATGGTGGCAAGGAAAGAGAAAAAAGAGAAAGAAGAAGAGGTGAAGAAGGATTACATATCCTGAGCAAATAGTTCTTTTGAAAGGATAATAGCCCCTTTCCCCTGTTCAAACCTCATCTGGAATAGCTTATTACAATCTGACTACCATTCTGAGTTTATAAAGGACATGGATAAGCTGGAGAATGCCCAAAGTAGGATTATTAAGATGGTAAAGGGCTCAGAGTACACATATCATAAGAGGATCAGTTGAAGGAACTGGGCATTATTAGCTTGGAAAAGACTCTAAAAGAACATCATGATAGAGGTCTTCTAGTAAATAAAGGATTAGACAGACAGCATTTATACAGTAATTTAGGTTTGCAAAGTGTTGTCCGTATGCAATCTAATATGATCTTTACAACACCCCTGTGAGGTAGATGCCATTACTACCCAATTTTACGGATAAGGTAACTGAAGCACAGAGAAGTTAGGTGAGTCCCTGAGTCACACAGCTAGTAATTGGGGCAAGATCTGAACTCACATCTTTCTGTTCAAGTCCACTGTTCCTACCCAATGTGCCACCTAGCTGCTTTGTGGAAGCTGTCGTGTTGAAGAGGTAGTATACTTGTTCTGTCTGGCTCCAGATGGCAGTTAGAATCAATGGGTAGAAGTGTGTAGAGGAAAATTTGAGGAAGCTACATGGTACAGTGAATAAAGCACTGGACTTGAAGTCAGGCTGATCTGGGCTTGACTCTTTGTTTGACCAAGTTTGACCAAGTTTGACCAAGGCTCAGCTTTCTCCAGCTTCCGATGAAGGTGCAAGTCTGCTGTCACTGCTTCTCAAGCCCTGAATGTCAGAGGGAAAAACAAGCTCATGGTAGACAAAATATTATTTGGGGGACAGCTGTACCAACTGTCACAAATGTTTTCTATAAGTATGTTCTATAAACTTGAAGCTTCCCTTAAGGAGGAAACATCATAGTGGTCACAAGACCATCTTGTAACAAAAGTACAGAAGCATGGCTGTAGGTGAGGAAACTGCCATCCAAACAGTTGTCTGTAGAGTATATTTCTTGGGAATCAAACCCCTCCTTCCCCCACCACCACCCTGCATACTTTTTCACATAATTTTTCAACTTCTGCTCACTTATTACAAGTTCAAGGAACCATTATCAGCTTCTTGGCCTTAAGATCAGAGAATTAATTTCTAGCTTCTATGACCTCAGAAGGAATTATGGAGATGAACAGGAATTTAGTGATCTTAGGGCAGACTTACTATCCACAATGTAAAGCAAAAATGTTCTTTTTCTATATTATCCGTCCTTAAATTTAATCTCTCTAGAACTCAGTTTCCTTATTTATAAAACAAAGCAGTTGGACTAGACGACTGCTAAAGTCGTCTCAATTATGATCCTATCATCTTCAAACTTCCAGGGATGCACCTAAGTAAGTATGTCAGAAAACATATACTATGTGCCAGGCAGGCAGTTAGGTGGTGAAACAAATAGAATGACAGACCTGGAGTCTATAAGACTCTTCTTCTTGAGTTCAAATCTGGCTTTAGACTTGTAGTGCTGGATAAGTCATTTAACTCTGTTTGCCTCAGTTTCCTTGCCTGGACTGGAGAAAGAAATGGAAAACCACTCTAGTATCCTTGCAAGAAAACTCCAAATGAGGTCACAAAGAGTTGGACATGATTGAAGTGAATCAACACAACAATAAAAATATATGTTAAATATTAACTATGATTAACATTAAGCCTATTTGGTAAGAAAACTTCCTAGCAATTAGAGCTATCCAAAAGTGGACTTAGCTGATGCAGAAGGTGATAGATCCTCATTCCTTGGAGGTAGAAGGTGATAGATCCTCATTCCTTGGAGGTAGAAGGTGATGGATCCTCATTCCTTGGAGGTATTCAAGTGGAGATTGGGAGACCACATGCCAGGTATGTTTTAGTAGAAATTTCTTTTGGGGTACGGGTAGGCTAGATAGCTGCCGAGGTCCCTGTCAACACTGTGATTCTGTAGTTTCAACCTTCTCTCTGCCTGGGAGGGTCCTTCTGCATAATGGTAGCAAGTTGGGCTTATACGTATAAAACATGGGGTTAATGGTAGCAAGTTGGGCTTATACGTATAAAATATGGGGTTGATGGTGTCAAAGCAGATTTATAAAGCTGAACTAAGGCATAGGTGCTTAAATATTCTCAGGTTTTGACATTATCTGTTTAGGCATCTGGAAGGAAGAGGTGGAAGGTCCATATTTCAGACTCTGGGGATCTTTAGCATTTGTAGCATTTTGGATTACAATTATAAAATTAAGGCAATTAAAGGAATGGCCCACCATATTTGCAGCAGATTTATTTTTCAAGCAGATTGAAATTATCATGGTCAATTAATAGATAATAAAATAAGACCATTCCAGAGGTGCCACATCTTGAAATGTTACTTTAATAACAAGTCCTTCTTACGGATGGTATAATTCTATTCAGGGGCTGTAAGTCTAGAGGGGAAGTAGTCAAAGACTGTATTACTTTAGAAGTCTCTCTGTACTTTAAGTTCATGACCTGTCAGAAGGCATCACGTTTCATCTTCATTCTTTTGGGGTTCTGATTTATCTTATCATTATCAGAATTAAAGTCTTTTAAAGTTATTTTGAAAATCAAATGAGGGAACACAACCTGAAAACAACTCTATACAAACATGACACGTACAGGATAAACTGGGAGTAATCTCAGAAAAAGGCAGTAAGATTAAAAGGGACTAGGAAAGTTTTCTTTCAGAAGGCGGAATTTTAGTTGAGATTTGAAAGAAGCCAGGGAAGCTAGGGGGTGAATATGAGGAAGGAGATCATTCTGAGCATGGGGGGCTGCTGGAGTGCTGTCTATGAGAAACAGCAAGGAGACCAATAACACTGGATCCCAAGAGTATAGGGAGAGGAGTAAGATAGAAGGAGACTGGAAAAGCAGGAAGAGGGCAGACTGTGAAGGGCTTTAAAGGCCAAATAAAGGATTTTTTTTGATAGCAGGCATAATGGAGAGCCACTGAATTTGACTGAACAGTGCAAGAAGGGATCTTATGCTTAGGAAAATCTATTTGACAGGTGTGTAAGATGGAGTAGAGAGAGACTGAGGCAGGGAAGCCTACCATCAGGCTATTGCAATAACTCAAGAATGAGGTAATAAGGGCCTACACCAGGGTGGTGGCAGTGTCAGAAGAGAGATGGGGCATATATAAAAGATGCTGTGAAGGTAGAATCAATAGATAAGGGAGAAGGATAAGTCAAGAATGACACCTAGGTTGCGGCATAGAAGACTAGATAGATAGTGACGTCCTTGACAATAAAACAGGGAAGTTAGAAAAAGAGTAGAGTTTTGGGGGAGAAAATGAGCTCAGTTTTGGACAGGATAACTTTAACATACAAACAAGTAATCAATTCAAGATGCTTAATAGCCTATTGAAGATGTAAGACAGGAAGTTAGGAGAGAAGTAGGGCAACAAAGTAGATATGAAAGTCATCTGCATGAAGATGAAAATTGAAACCTGATGAGATCACAGGACAGAAGCTTGGGGGACCCCCAACAATTAGTGGGTATGAGATGGATGAAGATTAAGCAAAGGAGACAGAGAAGAAGCAATCAAGAAGGTAGGAAGAAAATCAAGAAAGAAGAAAATCACAAAAAATGAGAATACCAAGAAGTATTTTTGAGAGTGTCAACGACTGCAAAACTGTCAACAAGGATGAGGATTGAGAAATCCTATTTGTTAGGTAAGCGATCACTGGTAACTTTGGAGAGAGTTGCTGAGTAACAAGTTCAAACACCAGAAAGTAGAACATCAGGAAAATTGTAAGAGGAAAGGATGTAGTATATGGCTTTCTCAGGGAGGTTAGCTACAAAGTATTTAGGAACATGTTTCATATTATTTGTACAAAATATAAATACCTTTGAACATACAGGTCCTGTCTAGTAAGCTGCAGTATAGATAGGTCAAAGGACATGCATAACTTACTAATTTTTTAGTTATAGCTCCAAATGCTTTTCAGAATGGCCGGCTCTTCCAGCAGTTATACTACTACACCTCTTGTCTCACGGCCCCTCCAATATTTGTCATTTCGCTCTTTCGTCAGCTTTGCCAACCCGACAGGCGTGAGGCGGAGCCTAAAAGTTGCTTTAATTTAAATTTTTATAATGATCAGTTATTTAGAGCATTTTTCTTCTTGTTCAATGATAGTTTGGATTTCTTTCCCAGAAAACTACCTATTTCTACCCTTTGACTAAGCCCTAGAGAATGGCTCTTATACGTTGGAATCAGCTCCTTATAGGACTTGGAAATAAGACCTTGATCAGAGAAATTTGTTGTAAATTTTTTTCTAATTACCTGTTTCCTCTCTGATTTGAACCACATTAGATTTGTTAGTGTAAAAACTTGAAATCTTTTTTCAGCAAAATCTTGTTTGATCCTATCAGACTCAGTTACGACTATTTCCCTTATCCGTAGTTCTGAAAAGCAATTTCTTCCTTGCTTCTCTATTTATGATGTGACTTTTTATATCTAATTCATACATGCATTTGGATCTTACCTTGATTTACGGAATGAAGTATCATGCTAAGCCTAATCTCTGCCAGAATACTGTCAGGTTTTCCTAGTAATTTTTGTCAGATAGTAAGTCCTTTCCCCAGGAACTAGGATATTTGGGTTTATCAAAAAACATGTCACTTTTTGCTCCTATATGTGATGTATGTGTGTGCCACTTTTTTTAAACCAAATCATCTTAATTAGTGATTTATAGTACAGTTTGAGATCTGATACTGATGACCTCATTCCTTCCCCTTTTTTTTCATGATTATCTTTGATATTCTTGACTTTTTGTGCCTCTGTTACGAGGTATTATTTTTTTTTTAGGTCCATAAGATTTTCTTTTGAGAGTACAGTACAGCACTGGTGTAATGGTAATTTAAGGTTAATGGTGGGTGGGAGGAAGAGTTAAAGATCTTTCCCACCCATTAATAGGCCTCAATATCTTTTGTTAATTTCACTGGGCCAAAGGATCCTGTCCTCCGGTTCTGAAAAGTGTATAAATACTCTGAGGTGAGGTTTGTTAGGGGGCTTACTCACTGGAAATGTTTGCTTGGCCAGACAAGACTCTGGGTAGCTACCAGGAAGCCCCCCAGTTGAGCCTATCTGCCAAAACAAATCCATGGACTATATGCACACAATTACAAAACACTGTTCACACAAATAAAGTTAGATCTAAGTAAGTGGAAAAACATCAGTTGCTCGGGGGAAGACTGAGCAAATGACAATTCTACCCAAATTAATTTACTTATTCGGTGCCATACCGATCAAACTACCAGATAATTATTTTCCAGAGCTACAAAATATAGCATCAAAATTGATCTGGAAGAATAAACGGTTCAGAATATCAAGGGAACTAATGAAAAGAAATGCTAGGGGAGGTGGCCTAGCCCTACCAGATCTCAAATTGTATTATAAAGCAGCAATCATCAAAATCACTTGGTACTGGCTAAGAAACAGAGGAATAGGCCGGTGGAATAGGTTAGGTACTAGACACAGTAGTCAATGAATATAGCAATCTACTGTTTGATTAAATCCAAGGACTCCAACTTCTGGGATAAGAACTCACAGTTTCACAAAAACTGCTGGGAAAACTGGATAACAGTGTGGTGGAAACTGGGCATAGGCCAATGCCTGACACCATGAACAAGAAAAAAGTCCCAATGGATACATGATCTAGATATAAAGACTGATACTATAAACAAATTAGGGGAGCAAAGAATAGTGTACTTGTCAGATATATGGAGAATGGAGAAAATTTTGACCAAACAATAATTTTGATTACATTAAGTTGAAAATTTTTTGCACAAACAAACCCAATGCAACCAAGATTTGGAGGGAAGCAGAAAACTGGGAAAGAATTTTTGCAACTAGTGTCTGTGGTAAAGGTCTCATTTCTAAAATATATAGAGAACTGAGTCAAATGTATAAGAATACAAGTCATTCCCCAATTGATAAATGGTCAAAGGATAGGAACAGGAAGTTTTCAGAGGAAGAAATTAAAGCTATCTATAATCATATGAAAAAGTGCTCTGAATCCCTGTTGATCAGAGAGATGCAAATCAAAACAACTCTGAGGTACCACATCACACCTATCAGATTGGCTAACGTGACAAAACAGGAAGATGATAAAGGTTGGAGAAGATGTGGGAGAAGTTGGAACACTAATTCATTGCTAGTGGAGCTGTGAGCTGATCCAAATATTCTGGAGAGCAATTTGGAACTATGCCCGAAGGGCTACAAAAATGTGCATACCCTTTGACCCAGCCATATCACTTCTAGGACTGTATCCCCAAGAGATTATAGAAATGGGAAAAGGTCCCATATGTACAAAAATATTTATAGCAGCCCTCTTTGTGGTGGCCAAAAACTGGAAATCAAGGGAATACCCATCAATTGGGGAATGGCTGAACAAATTGTGGTATGTGAATGTAATGGAATTCTATTGTGCTATAAGAAATGATGAACAGGAAGACTTCAGAGAGGCCTGGCAAGACTTATATGATCTGATGCTGAGTGAAAGCAGCAGAACCAGGAGAACTTTGTACACAGCAACAATCATAGTATGTGAGGAATTTTTCTGTTAGACTTAGAACTTCATTGCAATGCAAGGACTTAAAAAATTCCCAATGATCTCTTAAGACAAAAGGCCTTCCACATTCAGAGAAAGAACTGTGGAACTGGATTGCAGAATGAAGCAGACCACTTTCTTTTGCATTAGGTTTTTTTTTGGTTTTGTTTTATGGTTTGTCTCATTCACTTTAATTCTTCTATGCAACATCGCTAAGATGAAAATGCATTTAATAGGAATGTATGTGTAGAGCTTACATAAGATTTACATCATCTCAGGGAGGGAGTGGGGAGAGACGGGGGGTGGGGAAGAAGAGGAGGAAGAGGAAAAAAAAATCTAAGATATATGGAAGTGATTGTAGAGCACTGAAAACAAATAAAATACCTTAATTAAAAAATAAAAAAAAGAAAGGTATCATAAAAAAAGTCCCCCAGCTTTGAAAACCCAGATATTGGTGCTTTTCTCTCTGATAACTATGTAGTATGATCAGACAGCTGGATCTGTCTGTTGATTTGTGATGTATGGCCAGACAGTTGGAAGCCCTGTCTGTTGATCTTTCTGTTTGTAATTTCTATTTGTATTTTCACTGAAGTTCAGGGTGCTTACTTTTTCCCCTGAACTAAATGAATGATATATGTGCTTGATTAAAGTAGATTGTTGATCCCCCAAGAGCTGCTTTCCTTTTAGAAAAGCAGATCTAAGAACCTGTACAACAGGCCCTCCTGTGTATGCTGGGATCCTTGCTGTTACAACTGGGTAATTAAATTTTAGTAATATTGTCATGTTATTATCCTGGTTTGACCTACCCATGAGTATTTAATATTTCTCCAATTATTAAGTCTTATTTTACACATAGTGTTTTGTAATTAGATTCATACTTCCAAGTATTTTATTGCTTCTGTAATTATCATTAATGGAATTTCTCTTTCTTGTTCTTCTTACTGAGTTCTGTTAGTCATGTATAGGAATGCTGATTATTTATGGGGATTTTATGTCCTTCAACTTTGCAGAAGCTATTAGTTATTCCAACAAATGTTAGTTGAGTTTCTTTCAAAGTACTATCATATCACCTGAAAAAATCTTTTTCTCTTTGTCTATGCTTATTTCCTCTTTCTTTATTATTATTGTAGCTAGCATTTCTAGCAATGGATTAAAATAGTAGTGATGATGATGGTCATTTTTGCTTTTAGGCAGTGCCTAAATTGAATGTTGTCAAGTGTAACCAAAAAAATAACTTAAAAGAGCAAATGAATTTAGCTACAGTTAAGAGGAGAGGAGGGGACAAATAGCTCAAAGTGATATTTAAAGTATGGATCTCCAGTAGTACTGGAGTACTTTAAATATTACTCCATAGTCAATATATGTTTTAATGTAGTATTCAAATGATAACTGCTAGGGACAACATTCCTGGGTAACCTAAACTACTTTAATTCATTCTCTAGCCAGTAATCAGGAATTCAATCAAGGAGTTTCATTGCTAGAGTCCTGTTTCAGAGGTTCAAGTTGTTCTGTTCATTGTGAAAGTTCAAACCAGGAAATGAGAATGATTATAAATAGACCTGGTACCTTGGACTCCACAGGAGGAAAAAAAAGGCAAATGTTCCTCAGGAGCCAAGGACTGAAGTTAACATACTATTGATTCTTTTAACCTATAAAGACATATGAGTTAGGAGTGCAAAAAAATCAGTTCCTATAAAAGCAGGTGAGTTAACAATGATTTGAACAAGATTGTTAACTCTGCTTAAGGCAGAATAAAAAAATCTTAATAAAATTTTAAAATCTTTATTTAATTCATAAGCCTTCAAAAATGAGTAACTCTAACTCCATATTTCTGAAAATACTAAAAAGATTAAAAAGGTATCAGTTCATGTATAAAGTCTGAACATACTAAGCTGACATTGGTATATTAATGAAAAATCTTTTAGGTTAATGTAAGAACACTAAAAAAAACATAGCATCAAGAAAGATGATTAGCAAGAAAGACAAAAAAGTCTTTAAGCTCTTACTGAGGAGTAACAGAATCATTAAGTGGAATTCACATAAATAAACTAAAAACACCTAAGGTTTTAAAAGTAATCTCCATCAAGTCATCATGCAAACTCTTACTTATTGGAAAGTCCTTGAATAAAAAGTGCTAAGCCTCTCCCTAAGTCAATTCTCAAATTTAAAGGAAGGGAAGGACGAAAGTAGAAAGCCAATGAAACTTTGCAGAGAGGTGAAACCTGTCCAAGTTTCTAAAACTAAGACAAAACATAGCCTACCTTTTCTTTCTCCCTAAATTTTAGAGGAAAAAATATTCACTGCTGCTGTCTGCTCCCTGGTCCTTGCTTGTGGCCTTGAATGAAGACTACAAAGTCAAAAAACTTTCACGCTGGAAGGGATCTTACAACTTTCAATTTTGCAGATTAGGAAAGCAAAATACACAGAAATTAAGTGACTTAATCTAGGTCACAAACAAAAGCCACTAGCACTATATAAACACCGACAGAGGCTTTTCAAGTATTTTGGGGGGAATGGACAAAGTGGAACAAGTGTTAATCAAATAAAACTCTAAGACAAGAAACTAAAATAAGTAGCAGCAAACAGATTAATAGGAAGGTCAAAGAAGTCATCAAGAGGAGGTAGCATATGAGTTAAGCCTTGAAGAATGGGGACAGGGCAGAATTCACTTTAGGTATAGACAAAGGTATGAGCAAAAGCAACAGAGCCAAATAGGGACCAAGAGTAACGCTGTTTAGCTAGAAGGTAGGGAAGGCAGTGTGGTATCAGGGAAAGATTTGGAGCCAGAGGACAAAGGCTATCCCAGCTTTGCCACTTACTACTTTTCTGAGCCCTTAGTTAACCTCTCTAGGAATTGGTTTGACCTACAGTTTATTCCAGCTCCTCTGGTCTTCAGGGGAGGAATATGAAATATGACTGGAACTAGATTGTGGAGGTTCTAGAACAATAGTGACACCTGGTGCTTGGAGAATTACTTGGCCTAAAGCCCTTTCCCAACAACCTCCTGGAGGACTTTGTAAATGCCAGTTTTCATTTCTCTTGCAGCACTCAAGCTAAATCTATTTTAATAAAGCTAATCTATTTTTCCACAAGCACTCTGAAAACCCCGCTTTCCTCTTTTCCTTTTCTTGCCAGTTACTTCAAAGCCATCCCTCTCCCTCTTCTCCCTTTTATGGATCTAAAAATAACCTTAAATGTGGTTCCCACTAAATTCCTATTCTAACACTTCACTACAGTGTGTGGGTGATCCTGGGTTCTCAAAGGCTATCTTCAGTAAGCCCAAGCTCTGGAAGGTCCTTCCTGCCAGTGGGAAAAGCTTGAAGTATAGGTTGAGAGGAGCTTTCATGTCTATTGGCCCTACCTAAGATCAGAAAGCCTCATCATCAGGCTGACCATGTAGCGAAAGATTATAACTCTCAAAGACATCTACTTAAGAGAGCTGAGATCAAACAGTGGAAGAAATACCTGCACAGACAAAATCATGGTTTTTAGGGCATTTAAGATATTATGTAAAAAAATAATGATAGTATATACTTGTCTTTAAAAAAAAAAAGCACACATTTTTAAATGAAATTAGATTTACTAAAGAGTAAATATAAATTTCTAGCCTTTGGAAGTACCCAAAAGACCCTTGGAAATCTCCACAAAAAATCCCCATCTATCTCCTTATCCTCCCATCTAATTCAACTTGCTTTTCCTCAAGCACCAATACCAATATGAAGAAAACCAAATATTTTTTCTATTTGTTGTTTAACAATATTGAAACTATTGGTTTTTTCTTTGCAAAAAATGTTTCAGCTTTTGCAATCTTAGAAACCTACATATGGCAATCCTTTCCTAATTCCAAACATATAATATACAGATGATGTACCTACCTGTTTGCAAGGAGACAAAATCTTTAGAAGCAGTATATATAAAATCTATGGAGGTTTGAACAACTTTTTCTTACATTAGTGCCTGATTGATATTAGTACTTCGTTTGATAAATTTTCACTTGGTTTTGCTTTAATGTTGGTGGACATAAGGGGTGATCTAACTGGCTTAAATCAAAAGCACTGAAATTTATTAGAAATTTCAAAGAATCAATTATTAAATATGCTCATTTAATTTGAGACATATGTATATGGATATATGCAGCAGTATAGTATATATGTAGGTATATGCACATGTATTTTTTAATGAATCAACTTATGTTATAAAATGTTTTCCTAAAATTTTGGTCTATTAAAAAAGAGTTCATTACTATTTCTTAAGAATTTAAAAACATGGCAAATAAGTTTTCTTTTCCTTCCTTACTAAAAAAAATAACATCACATCTATCAATGAAATAGTACAACTTAAAAAGGCAGGGTGTTGTAGAGCATAGTGCCAGACTTAGAGCTAGGAAAATGTGAGTTCAAATTCCAATTCAAAAATAGATATACAGGGATGATGAGATATACGTGTTTGTTGTTATTGTTCAATTGTTTCAGTTATATCCGATTCTTCATGACCCATCTGGGGGCTTTCTTGGTAAATATATTAGAGTGGTTCGCAATTTTCTTTTCCATCTCATTTTACAAACGAGGAAAATGAGGCAAGCAGGGGTAAGTGACCTGCTCAGGGTCACACAGCTATTAAGTGCCTGAAGCCCTATTTGAACTCAGGTCTTTTTGACTCTAAGCCTGGCACTCTATCCACTATGTCAACTGGCTGTAAACATATTCAAACTCCACTTCAGTTAAAGATTCTCATGTCTCTAGGTATATAAACTGTGAGTCTTGGCAAAATACTTAACCTCCCTTTTCTCTTCCACAAAACGGCGAGGATAATGATAGCATCTACTTCACAAGGTTGTTATGAAGTTAATATCAAAATTGCTTTGCAAACCTTATAGAGTTATATCAGCTGCGGGCAGTCAGAGTGCAGGGATAGAGTGCAGAGCCTAGCATCAGGAAGACTCATCTTCCTGAGTTCAAGTCTGGCCTCAGATACCTCTTAGCTGCTGAGCAAGTCACTTAACCCTGTTTACCTCAGTTTCCTCATCTGTAAAATGATCTGGAGAAGGAAATGGCAACCACTTCAGTATTTCTGCCAAGAAAACCCCAAATGGGGTCATGAAAAATTGGACACAACTGAAAATGACTGAATAACAATTATATTCTGAACTCCCATTGGATTGTAAGCTCTCTGAGGGCGGGAACTGTCTGTTCACTCTTTTTGTATCCCCAGCACTTAGCAGTGTCTGGCATGCTTCATAAATGCTTCCTGACTATCATGCTACATTTGAGGTTGTGCTTTAAAAAGTGAGTCAAATTCTAATGACTAGGCAGGGTCTACAGAAACAAAGTGAAGTGGAGTACAGAAGCAAACGTCTTTATGATTAATAGGTGCAGAGGAAGAAATCATACGTGGACCACCTAGATGTTTCAGATATGAGTAGTTTTAAGATGAATCATCTAACACTGAAATGTCATTTTATACACTAGAGAAATAAGGTTCCAGATGGTGCCCAACAGATTGAAAATTTAAATACATATGTCAAATGTAGAGCCAAGAAATAGTTTACTTACCTTGGAGAATCTATAACATTATATTGCAGTAAACTCGAGCTGAATTTCCTGTATAAATGAATCAATCAATTAATAGATATTTACGGTAAATAGATATTTACTATATGTAAAGTACTGTAGATAGATATAGCTGCTAGGTGCAGCTATATAGAACATAGGACTTGGAGTCAAGAAGTTCTGAGTTCAAATCCTTCCCTAGACACTTACTAGTTATATGAGCTTAGTTATTTAACCTCTCTATGCCTTAGTTTCCCCATTTGTAAAAGGGAATAAAGATAGTACCTACCTTGCAGGGGTCACTGTGAAAATAACTTAACACATATAAAGTACTTTAAACAACCAAAGTGCCTACAGATACAGATAATATTAATTACTGTTAATACTATTATGATTACACCTAGCTTTATGGAACAAATTGGTACAAGACCATGCCTACTCCCATACTACACCTGGCTCAGCCATTCATCAACTGATAAGCAACCTCTCAGTTTCCAGTTCTTTGCCATCATTAAAAAGCTGCTAAAAATATTTACATGACTAGGAGTCCTTTTCCTTTTCTTCTGATCTTCTTCCATCAAGTAGTATTGCTGAGTCAAAAGGCATGCACAATTTGGAGTATTTTTTCATATGATTATTGATAGCTTTGATTTCTTCCTCTGAAAACTTCCTGTTCATATACTCTGACCATTTATTGAGAAATGGCTCTTATTTTTATAAATTTGGTTCAGTTTCCTATATGTTTGAGAATTGACATTTTAATAAGAAAATTTGCCATAAATTTTCCCCCAATTTCCTGCCTTCCTTCTAATTTTGGCTGCATTGGTTTTGTGTAAAAACTTTTAGACATAATGTAATCGAAATCATCTATTTCACCTCCTGTGAATCCATCTTTCTTTTGTTTGGTCATGAACTCTTCACCTAGCCAAACATCTGACGGATAATTTTTTTATCTCATTCTCCTAATTTGCTTACAATATCACCTTTTATGTCTAAATCATATACTCATTTTGAGCTTATCTTGGTATATGGTATGAGATACTAATCTATGCCCAGTTTCTCACAGACTACTCTCCCAATTTTCCCAGCAGTTTTTGTCAAGTACTGAGTGCTTGTAAGGCAAGGGTTCTTAAACTTTTTTGTATCAATAGCTGATGAAGGTTGGTAAAGCCTATGGATCTCTTCTTTAAGCATAATGTTTTTAAATGGAAAAAAAAAATACATAACTAGAAAGGAAACTAAATGAGTTATACTGACATATAGTTATCAAATGTTATGACTAGAATTCTATTCTCTGTGCATGTGTAATCCCAGCCACAGGATAGTGAGGGGACTCAATACCATATTTCATCAGAACCAAACAAATTGGAAGAGCTTAAGGTTGGAAAAGAGAAGGCTAAGCAAGGAATATAATTTCTGTTACTATTCAGTTTTGTCAGACTTTTATGATTCCATGAACCACAGCACACCAGTGCTGTCTGTGACAAAGATACTGGAGTGGTTTGCCATTTCCTTCTCCAGCAGATTAAGGCAAACAGAGGTTGTGACTTGCCAAGAGTCACATTACTAGTAAGTGTCTGAGGCTGGATTTGAACTGAGGTCTTCCTGACTCCAGGCCCAGCATTCCATCCACTGAGCCACCTAGCTATCTACAATCGGCATAATAACATTTGAAAAATATTTGTAGAACCATCAATTCCAAGAAGAATTAAATTTATTTTGCGTCAGAGGAGAGAACTGGTACCAACAAGTAAAAGTTACAGGGAGATGGATTTCAGCTCAATGTATGGAAGAACTTCCTAAAAAATGGAGCAATCCAAAAATGGCAATAGGCTACCTAGACCCAGTGCATCAATAGAAATTAACAAAAGGTACTAAGGCCCATTAATGAATGGGGAAGATCTTTAACTCTTCCCCCCACTCACATTAACTTTAAATTACCATTACAATGAAGTGAAGTAAGAGATATACAATACCACTATGATATGTGGGACAGCAAGATGTGAAGGTTCTTAAAAGCTAGATCAATGAGTTCCTATTTTATCTTAGAGGCAATAGGGAACACCTAAAGGTCTGTGAGTGGGAGAATGACATGGTCAGACATTTTCTTACAAAGACTATTTTGGCAGCTGTGTGCAGAATGGATTGAAGAGAGCCTGGAAGCAGAAAGACCAATAAGGAGACGGTTAGAATAGCACAAGTGAAAGCTGATGTCTTCATGTGCAGAAAAGAGGGCAAATGTAGTAGAAGTCATGGATGCAGAATCAACGAGACTTGATAACTCAGATAAGAGGAAGGGAAAAGTCAAAGATGACTCTGAAGATACAAACTTGTGTGGATGCAAGGATGGTTATGGCCTCAACAGACAGGGGACTGTGGAAATGGGCAGGTTTAGGGCCAACATGAAGTTCTGTTTTAGACATGTTTAGGTTGAGGTACCCATAGGACATCACAAAATGTCTTCAAGCATTAAGAGACCTCGGATAACCTTGATCTTCTTAAATAAGTGAGAGATCAGGTCATCTGTTTCAAGTGTGGGAGTAAAAGCTTGAGGAGAGGAAAAAGATTTATGACATTGGTGTAGGGAATGAAATAGGAGTTTGGGAAAGACAAAAGCAAAGGACTCAAGAGTGGGAGCTAACAATCATGAAGGTGGCTACAGAGAGGCGTGCAAAGTCAAAAGGGAGGAAGCAAAACTGGAGCATAATGGGAGGGTGGGGGTGAGACAGGAAACCAGAGATCATTATACAAGTGAGAAACAGCTTACTATCAGTGAAAGGGGAGAAAAAATGGAAAGATGGGAGGTTACTGTCAGAAGAGAAATTCTAAGATTCTATCATACAGTTTATAAGATAGTGAGGTCATGCAATTTTTAAGTGTGTGACTGCTATTAGTAAGATCAGTCAAGATGGGAGTAAGAATTCCCTGAAGTTAAAAAGGTGGAGGAATTGTGTCAGTAGGGTGTTAGAAATTTAGTATCATATTTCTGAGGAGAATGGCATGGGCTTGGAGTGGACAGGAAGATCAGCTGCTTATGTCAGTGAGAAGGTCAGAAGAATGACCTGGGGATCAGCAGATGCTAGCTACAAAGATGGGTTGAGGGTGGTATAAGTGGGTTATTTTAACTTCAAAAGAGGAAAGAGTATTCAGGGAAGATGGTAACAGAATTCTCAAGGGTATAGGGTGGGAGTAGAGAATGAACAATAAGTACATTGATCCCTTTTAGAACAGTGCATCAAGGAATCAGAATTAGAGTGAGAAATTACCTCAGGTCATTTAACATAAGGGTCTAGCCCAAGGTCATATAGGTGTGAACCAAGTCTTCTGACTCCAAATCCAGGGAGTTTTTTTCACTATACATTTCTTTCCACTCTCAATTGGCAAAAATAAATTTGAAAGCTTAAAGTTTAAAAAAAAACCCCAATGACTAGATGTTAAACATTGTGTTCTAGCTCTTATATACAATTTATTTGCAGAGCCAGGTATCCATATTCTTGTCCTTTCCATTGTAATGAGAAATGGACACAGTCAAAATGTTGGTAGCATGATAGCACATCTACCACCATCTGAACTCTAGCTAACAGTCTCAATTTATAATCCGAACAGTCTGAATTTAGAATTAAGATTTTTTTCTCCTTCATGTGGGGAGAAAAAAGAATCCTGGTCATATATACCAGGATTTATGTAATTCAATGAAAAGGACGAATCCTCTGACCTTAAGTTCCTTCTGATTTCAACAACATTGAGAATATAAACACAGTGTAGGCATTTATTCAAAGTAAAAAATTTTATGCAAATAAACTTGTTCAACAATGTAATATTTAATAAATCACAACACACAATGCTCACCTTCTTAGACTGCATGTGGACAGCAAATAATTTAATTCTGATGGGTATGATTCTAGAATGTAAAAATATAAAAAAATATTTCCAAAAGACATAAAATTATAATTTCTCTATTTATAGCGACAAGGACAAAAATTCTGTGCTCCACACCTAGCTTCACTAATCATTAGTTGGATATTCCTGTCATATTGGTTTAATTTCATTCCAGCTCAGTTCCCAGGCCCAGCTGGATGAGTCCTCTGAGTTCATCTAGTCATCTAACCTGTATCTGAAAAGGAATCATCACCGCCAGTGATGGGGAACCTATTATCCCCTGAACCAACTTATTATAATTTTGTACATGTCTAACTGTCACAACGTTTTTCCTTAAATCAAGTCTAAATCTCTCTTCAACTTCTACCCCTTACTCTTAGTCCTGGCCTCTGGAACCAATCAAAACAAATTACTGAAATCACAAAACTTCAAAATTTGAACAGAATTCAGTGACCATCCAAGTGTAAAACATATCTGCAGAAAGAATCCCCTTCACCTCTAATGAGGGAAGATCCTATCCCTTGTCATGAAAACACATTCCACCCTAAGATAATTGTAATTGTTAGGAAGTTTTTCTTTACACCTGGCCTAAATCTGCCTCCTTGCCTAAATATGTACACCCACTGCTCTCCATTCTGTCATCTAGGGACAAGCAGAATAAATTTAATTCCTCTTTAATTTGACAGAACTTCAAATACTTGAATATTATCATGTGCCCTTTAAATCTCTTTTTCAGATTAAATATTTCTAATTACTGAAACCAATATTCACATGGCATGGTCTCCATGCCCTTCACTATCTTAGTTGTAGCCACCTCAGTTCTTTATGAGTGTCCTTCCTAATATGTAGTACCCAAAATTGAACAAAAAACTCCTGATGTGGTCTGATCAGGGCAGTGTATAATGTCACTATCAATTTCTGTTCAAACATGATGCTTCTTTTAAAATGCTTAGGACCACGTAAATTTTTTTTGTCTGCCAAATCATTCTTCAGGTTAAGTTTTCTTACCTTAAAAAAAAAAAAAAGATGGTTTTATTTTCTCTGAATTTCTGGGAACTTCAGATCAAAGGGATAGAAAATGCCAAACATTTACTATTAAGTAATCATGTGATTAATTTCAAAACATTAGATATCTTTTGAAGTCTCCAAATAACAGAACAGATTCCAAACTAATATCATGTTCTAGTAGAGTTGTCTGTTTTACTGAAGAAAGTTGTTACTTTTTTAAAATGATTAAAAACTGATGAGAATTCCTCATTACTAAAAAAAATAATAGAGCTTTTTAAATTATTGCCTAATCCCAGAAAAATAACAAATTTACTATACTTCTTGCTACAAGTCATCTTCAGTCTATTTAAAACATATAGGAAAATTCAGTTTTTTGCTTATTGTCTAAATATCTAACTGTACTTTTTTGTATAAGCTAATAAGTATTTATGGTTTTAGAAAGAGGTCAGTGTTAAAACTTTCTATTCACAAAGTAAAACAGGATGATAATAAGACTGTATTTGGGGGAGGGACTTGAAGTAATCAGGGTTATGTGATTTGCCCAGGGTCACTCTGCAAGTATCAAGTGTCTTGAGGCAGAATTTGAACTCAGAGCCTCCTGACTCCAGGGCCAGTACTCTAGGCACTACACCATCTAGCTGCCTCATACTGATGTACTTCTCAGAATCAATGGAAAGATCACTGGACTGGAAAGGATACCTGGGGTCTTGGCCTAGATCTACCATTAACTGAGCAAGTCATTTCACACCTTTCTGGGCCTGTTTCTTCTTCTTCCAAATGAGATAGTTGAACAAATTGATCTAAGATACCTCCTAGTTCAAATATTCTAAGACTCTATGGTTATTTCCTTTGTGCCCCAATCTCTGAGTTTAGCTTCTGAACAATAGGTAATATTTGGCTTTTACATACCAGGATTTGCCAGGTTGTTAAAGTTACAAAACAGGATACATTTTTATATCTGCCTCCCTACAAAAGCAACCTTCCCAAAATTATACAATTGATCTAATGGAAAGGGTGACCCCTATTGCAAGAAAAAATATCCATTCTTTTAATACCCAAGTCTTTATAGTTCAGTCATACATTTAATGACTTAATATAAATTAGAAACTTAAAAAATTAGATAAAACAAGATCTGGCAGTTCAGGAAACTGCCTGAATCAAGTACATCACATCAAAACAAGCTATAGTTCACTACTTCCCAGTAGTTCTGACTTTCTTAGCTTTTACTCCTATCCAAAACTTTCCTCAGTCCCATCCAAAAACACCTTTATTTGTCCCTGAGATGGATTTGTCTGTTTTACCCCATGTTTGTACATCTGTTGTTCTCAGGGCTTTTCTAACCTGCTTTCTCCACCTTCTGTTCTATCTCTCCAACCATATCTCCTTACATCTACTTGTAGCTATCTCTCATCCCAATTTAAATGTATCTAAAAGTGTCTCCTGAAATCTACTCTTGGTAAGCCACTCCTTCATGCCATACTACTTATACCTTGGGTATGTCATCACAGATTTACCATACTCACGAACTTCCCATAATTCCTCATGGACATCACTGTCAATACCTTAAATGTTATTTCTCTGTAATTTACTCACCAATCCTCACACTGACTTATTTTTCTTCTAACTAAATTCACCTTGCCAATTATTTTTGTCTATACTCCTTTTAGACACTTGTATCTTTCTTCCCTCAGTTCTAACTTGGACTTTCTCCTCTAAACAATGAACTCATTTCTATAGTGCTACAGAACCACCTAATGAATCGAAATTCTCCCAAACCTATAGGTATCAGAACTTGATTTCCCCACATTGTTAGTGTTGCCCTGTCACCTCCTGACATTTCCATCTATCTATGGACAGCAGGGCTACAGTTTCCCTTTCTCCAGGCATAGGTCTTTTGGAAGGATAGTGTATCCATTTGGGGCTGGGAAGGCACTTGCAGCGCGTGGCGGCTGTTCCCCCTGCGCCAGCCCCTCACTGGATAATCCAGCTGAGCCTCACGAGTCAAGAAGACCTTTGGTGATTCCTGGCCGTGCTGCAGAAGCTCCCTCAAGCTCGGCCGGGGTCTCCACACTGAATTCTGCTACCTTGTTCCCCATTCACTCATGACCAAAGGTCACCAAGGCGTCAGCGGAGCACCGAGGAGCCGCTGCAGCCTCCAGGGCTCCCCTTCACCCCGCCCCGACCTCTTAATTGACCGTCCAGGCTGGTGAAGGGGCCGGAGCCTGCAGGATCTCACGTGGGACGTGGCCGGCGATCCGGCATCACCCGAGAACTCGGCATCAGGCCCTCCGCGCTTCCAAGCCGGCCGCAGAGCCCGGGCCGCCCTAGTTCCCTCCTCTGGAAATGAACTGGGACTAACCTGCAGCGGCAGAGGGACCGCGTCCGGCCGGGCAGGGACTCGAGCTCGCCCCGCCCCCGTCTCCCCCCCTTCTAGTTGTGCCCCGCCCCCGCCCGCACTCACCAGCCCCGGGGCTCCACCGGGAGCGGTCGCTCCGGCCCAGCCCGCCGCCGTCTCCGGCGGGCAGCCCGGCCCCAGCAGCCATGGCCGAGCACACGCTCAAGGTCTCCGCTCCCAGGGCGGACATGCCCCCGGGCCGGCGGCCCGGGGCCCCATGGGGAGGGCCGAGACGCCTCCCGGGGCCCTGCGTGTCCTCCCTCACCCCCAGCTGCGCTAGAGCCGACCCCCGAGGGGGCGGAGACAGCGGCCCCCGCCCGCAGGTGGCGGTTCCGCGGGCAGGCGCCCACGCCCGCCGCGCTTCCCCACCACCCCCGCACAGCGCGCGTTGCTAGGTGCCCGGCGCGCGAGGCCGGGGGCACGAGCGCGGGAGGGCGGGAGGCGGGGCCCGGGCGCCGCCGGGGCCGCTTTAGGCCGCAGGCCTGAGGACCAATGAAAGGCGGCCTCCGGGGACCCTGGGAGGGCCGGGCCAGGCCGGGCCGCTGGGGCTTCTCCCCGCGCCTTACAGATGTTCGGCCCTGACAGCCCGAGCGGTACCGGGCAACCTCGGCTGAGCGTTCGACTTGGAGGGGAGAAGGGCTCCCCGAAATGGGGCGACTCTCCGTGGTGCTTCCGGGACATCTGCGCGGAGACCCCGAAGTTGAAGCTGAAAAAGCTGCAGTCACAACCAACGGCTGCCCCGGGGTTGGAGTCTTTGGACAGAGTGGGCCAGGGCCGCCCTTCGGGTCATCTCGCTCTGCTCTGTAGCCCGTCTCTCCCAGTCAGCTCCGAAACGTAACTGGGAGAAAGACAGATGACCCTTCCCAGAAAGCCAATGGCCATCTCCCCTAACATCCCATTACTGTAAACAATACAAACTCCTCCTCTGGCCCGAAAGGCCTCTGGTTCTTGGATGTCTGCTCCAGGCCCCCAAACGTGGCACCTTTCCCAGGGATGCTGCGTTTCTTTATAATCTTCGGAGGTCTCCTCTGCAGATGACTTGGGAATCATCTCATGCTTCAATGACTGAAATCAAGCAGTTTGCTAATAAGCACCTTCTGTGTGCCAGGCACTAAAAAGACAAACCCAAGCCTGTCCAGACCTAAGATGAGTTTATGAATTATGGGAAACAGCGCTTAAGAATACCACGTTATTTTCCACTATGCCACAGTTAACAACTGGAGAGGTGAGGAGATGGCAAAGGTCTCTTAAGTGGCAACTTTGCTGAGAGATGAATACTATCATCTACAAATCTGCCTGCCCCATTTGTTATTCATAATTCGAGTAGAACTGGAAGGCTTTAGGCCATTTAGTCCAAACCCCTTTTTTCAGTTAAAAAACTGATGCTCAGAGGTTACTCACCCAAAGACACACAGGTGACAAGTGGCAGAGCTAAGGTTCTATCCTAGGACAAGTCAAAACCCAGCACTTTCCATTATTTCACTGTCCGAATCTTCTGCTCCTAGGGCCACTGACTGGAGACCCAGCCTCCCAGAACATTCAAGGACAGCACCTTCCCTAGCAAACTATTTCCTACTCATCCCTACTACTCTACCATGCCCCTTCCTCAGTCCAACAGGTACCCTTCACTGTTTCCTGAATCCTTTTGTATGTTTTCTTCCATCAGATCATAAGCTTCAGAAAAGATGTCTTTTGCCTGTTATCTCTAGCTCTTAACAGTGCCTAGAACATAAGACACTAAATATTTATTGACAAGTATTCCAGATTATCAACACCTACTTAAAACTGTCCTCAAATCCTTGATATTCTGCCATTCAACTTTATAAGGACACCAGTAACAAAAATCAGGTTTTCTTTTTAATTGTCCCACAGCCAACCTACTTAGGGCTCCCAAGCTACATGTCTTCCCCATCCCCTCCAATCCATTCTTTCCATGATCAGTTTTCCTAAAGCTAAAACATAAGACTTTCTAATAGAAAACCTGGCCACGAGTCTTGATTCTCCCATTTAAGTCTTGCAGCATGTTATTTCACTCTAGTTTCCTTAGCTACAAATTAGTTTATCAGCCCAGGCTACTCAATAGGAGTGGGCTCAAGTGGCATGTTAAATTAAAACATTTTGTAAACAACACTTTATGACCTTATATGACCCATGTTATCTACTCCATCATAAATCTTGAATCACTTCCCATTAACTAGACACAGTTCTTAATAGGGTGGTCAAAGCCCTCTATAATCTCTTAACTTACCCTTCCTTCTCACAACATATGCTGATATGGTTCTTGTGTCTTACATCCTCTCTTTGTCAACTATCCCCAAATCCATTCTTTTAACAATTAATCTTTGGCTTCTACAGTCACTGTTCCCTTCCATCTAATGTTTTTGAGTACCTATCATATTTTAAAAAAATGTGCATAAGAGATATATAATTCCCCAATTGATAAATGGTCAAAAGATAGGAACAGGCAGTTTTCAGAGGAAGAAATTAAAGCTATCTATAGTCACATGAAAAGGTCTAAATCTCAGTTGATTAGAGATGCAAATCAAAACAACTCTCAAGTACCACATCACACCTGTCAGACTGGCAAATATGACAGAACAGATGATAAATGTTGGAGAGGATGTGGGAAAGTTGGAACACTAATTCATTGTTGGTGGAGCTGTGAGCTGATCTAATCATCTGGAGAGCAATTTACAACAAAATGTACATACTCTTAACTCAGCAACACCACTTCTAGGACATATCCCCAAGAGATAATGGGAAAGGGTGCCACATGTAATCGAGGGGATGCCCATCAATTGGGGAATGGCTGAGTAAATCGTGGTATGTGAATGTAATGGAATTCTAGTGTGCTATAAGCAATGATGAACAGGAAGGCTTCTGAGGCCTGGAAAGACTTATATGACCTGATGAGCAAAAGGAACAAAACCAGGAGAACTTGTACACAGCAACAACCAGTGTTTGAGGAATTTTTTTGCTCGACCTAATACTTCATTGCAATGCAAGGACTTAAATAATTCCCAATGGTCTCTTAAGGAAAAATGCCTTCCCCATCCAGAGAAAGAACTATGGAATTTGATCGCAGAATAAAGCAGATCATTTTATTATGTTTTTGTTTTATGATTTCTCCCATTCATTTTAATTTTTTAAGATGAAAATGTATTTACCTTGTATAGGGTTTGCTAAATGAATGAAAAGCTAAGTGCCTACATAAATGTGAAGTAAGAGTAATGGACCTAAGACAGAGACCCAAATAAATACAATTAAAATTATGGGTTAAATGTTCAAGGGGTCCAAAATGCTAAAGGAGTTTCCAAGGTTACTTCTGGCAAGTGCAGTATTCACTCAGAGAGTTTCCAGTTTACCATGTCAGTTGGGCTAAGGGTTCTTAACCTGGGGTCTATAAATAACACCTAAAAGTTCATTTTAATAAAACTTTCTAAATAAGGAGGATATTTATGTCAACAATGACATTGTCAAAACATTCCCTACAAATAAAAATTACGTTTTCTCCAGTAACAGCTAATCACAGTAACTTCTCAATAAACATTTTGTTGTTCCAAATGTGTGCCTGGAAGTAAAATGATGATGTGTTCTTGGTGGTTTGGATCCATTTGCCACCAAATATACCCTTACTCTATTTTCCAGGGTTTCATCTCTCTAGGTCCCTAGCCCTAAACTTTATTCAGCTTTAAGAACAAGGCCAAAGACATAACCTGATTAATCAGAAATAGGTGCAATAAAAGCAAGTATCAATTTTGTCACAGGCATTTTATTTAACAGACCATTAGAAAAATAATCATGGCAGAGACCTGAAAATGGAGGGGAAAAAAAAGACATTAAAATTTATTCAAACACATGAACTCAAATTAGCACTACAGACTAAATATATCAGATTTAAGTGATTTTTAAGGAAATATTCCCACCAGAAATGTTTTTCTCTTAAAGAAAGTCTATCCCTTTAAGCATAAGACACTAAACATGATCTAATAATGCAGCAGTCACAACTACTCCTTCAAACAAGACCATCTGACTTAATGATCTCTACCCAACTAAACAATTAACTTATTCACAGAAACTGAACTAAGAATAGTCTTACTGCTTTTTGCCCCAAAGGTTTGAACCATAGCCCTCAAATCTAACAATCAAAATGTAAACCCAAAAATTTCCTTAAAATCTCTGACACTCACCTTTAGTTCATTCTTCTAATAAGCCTGTTGATCTGGTCTTCCCTGTTACCAGCATCTCCTCCTTCCACAAAGTGTGTAGTCTTTTTCTTCATTCCACCTCTTGGAGAAGACAATTTGAAGGGCCACAGGAAGTTGTTGGCAGCTTTGAAGTGCTTGCCAACAGTGTAGATCTCATGGATCAAGTCCTCCATGCAGATAATACCATATTTACCTGAAATTTATTTGAGTTATTACTTTTATAAGCTATGATCCATTTATTCAAGCATATATTCATTGTTACTTTTAAAAGTTCAAACACATTAAATTTTTACGCTTGAAAAAATATCAGTAGAATTCACTGGTGAAACCAACTCAAAACACTTTACTGGCAACATATAAGTATAGAGTCCAAATCTTAGTCTATTGGGAAGAGTACCAGATTTGGATTTCTCTTGCACACTCAGTTTTGTCTTCTGTTAAAATGAACCAATAATCCCTTCTTGCTCTAAATTCTACAACAGTCCCCCTTAAATAGTCCAAACTTACCAAGAGATTTTGCAATAAGGGCATTATCCGTCAGGGCAATTCTCTGTTTCTTGATCTTGCCATAACCACGTTTATAAATCAAGTCATTCACAGACTTCAGGTTTGGGTAACTGAAATAAAAAAAAAAAATGAGGTGTGTGTACATCAGTAAAGAAATTATTTCATTAAAACAAATGAAATTAGAATAGGAAGAACTCTTTACCCCCATGCAATGTATGGTTCCACAATTCTCAGCATGTTAATGGAAGCCTTGTTAAGCTTAACAAAAGTGCCATTGAAGATTTGGCGAAGACGAAGAAGCTGCAATACTTTTCGGACCTTTGGACTAACACCATTGATACTGGAAGGGAAAAAAGGATTAAAAAACTGATCAGGCTTTTAATTCTTTTAGCACCCCATAATTACAGTAAAACAATCCGTTTTAAAGACTCAGAGAAGCAAGAATACATGTTTCAGTCCTATTAAGGTTTTTATCTGATTGTTTCCTGAGCCAAGAAATCAAGTTGCCTGAGATTGAGAGAGATGCATCTCATGAATTAACATTAACTCCCAAGTAAGAACTCAACTTACCCTCTGATTCTGATCACAAAAGCTAACTTGGGTTCAGCAGGTACATAGTAGTTGCCAGCTTTTCGTGCCATTCTAGCCAGTCGGATCTCACTTCTGTACATCTGTCTGTACTCCTTATGATAGGCTTTAGCTTTTTCATAGATAACTTTTCTTCGTATTTTACGGAGCTGAAAAAGAAATATCCAGGTTTCACTAAATCAAATATTATATTTCAATCTGTTAACTAATAATACTATTATCCTAGTATCCAAGTGCTTAAAAAAATCACATTATATCATGTCGCTGAAGTCACATTCAAGAAGATTCTCTATCAGTTCAATCCAAAACTGTGGCTCAGAAACTGTCTCAACCCCTCCAAAATAAATACGTTCTGTCTTCTAGGTGGTGAAGCTATGAAATGCCTTCCTTAAAATCCAACAGTGAATGAGTAAACATAATAGTGCACCCATTTTAAAATTCAATCCAAGTACATGTCTATAGCATTCAGAGGAAAAAAATTTTTTTTAATCAAATAAATAAAAAGTGCTGTGCTATTACCTTTTTTAAAGCCATCTTCTTCTTCAAGCGTTTTGCCTTCAGTATCGCGAAAGCCTTTCGCTTTTTCAGAAGGGATTCCGGAACGGATGGTAGCTTCTTTTCTCTATATTAAAAAAATAATTCTAAATAAATGAAATCTAATAATAACCCCAACTCCAAATACAGTTACATACCAAGGCACACAAGAAGACAGTAGAGTGGATAAAGTACTGAAATCAGGAAGGCCCAAGTTCAAAAACTAGAGTCTAGACACTTAAACCAGTTATTTGACACTGGACAAATCACTTGTCCTCTATTGCCTCAGTTTCCTCATCAGTAATATGGGGATTATAGCAGAACCCACCTCCCAGGGTTGTTGTATCGAATAAGGTAACATTTGAGAAGAATGTCTGACATATAGCAAACGCTATAGACATTATTATTATATCTACAATATTCTCAAGTTTATTTTAATATCACAGAATTTTCAGAGTTGAGATGTCAGAAGTCCTCCAGTTGAATGCTGGCCTGGAAAGGAAATCTACGGTGCCTTTAAGGTAATCTTTACAAAATGCTGTAAGGTAGGTGTTCTTATTGTCTACATTTTATAGCTGAAGAAACTAAGGATGACAGACGAAATGGCTTGCTAAATAACACCTGAGCTTCCTCAAGTACGAATCCAGCACTCTTTCTGTAATCATACCAAAGTGGCAAGCCTTGGAGCCAGGGATCAACGGCTTCCCCACAGGGCATGTCACCAAGAGCAAATCACTGAGCCTCTCACTGCTCTAAACATACTTAAAACCACAGGTCCAGTTCCTGTAACAGGTATGTTTTACCATAGACATGTAATTCCAAATCAAAGACACGTTATTCCTTCAACTTACTAGCATCCAATAAAATAAGCACTTACTATTATATTACTCATGTGCCGAGCACAGAAAGTTCAAGCACTACTTTCAATCAGCTACTCAGTTCATCAAAGGAATACACACACACACACACACACGTAAACACACAAGAGGAATAATACCGCAATAGGGCAAGAGCGAACACTAGGAAATCACTATAACGCAAGGCAAAAAGGCCTAAATTCACCCAGGGCAGCAAACGAAGAACCCAGCATTACTTTCTATGCGGGATCCCTTCCAAACAAAGCAGTTGGCGTTTAATTTTTGCTTCTCGCAGACCACGCTGCGGCTGGATCCCACGTTAACAACGACTACGTGCCCACTACGCGCAAGGCATCGGACGCTACCTTTTTTT
>CM053773.1:13796151-13825121 GCA_028658325.1 Potorous gilbertii | reverse complement strand
TGTACCTTTTGGCTTAAGGAAATGAGAGATTGTTCTTTTGACCCTTTTTGGTAGGAAATGTAGCTACATTCCATATATTAAGGAAAGGTTATCTGGGTTGAACTAGAGAAGAAAAGAGGATAATTAGAAAAAAATTACCAAAAGGCAAAAGATAAAGGTCATCCAGATCTAAACATGAACCCTAAAATGAAAAGCATAGATTTTGCTTCCCATGAATTGGTAATTAACATACTGCTTCCAGTATTGAAAATTTTGAATGGTATCTTTTCTGTAGGTGAATTAGATGTAGAAATAGAGAAGCATGAGATATTAGGCTACATTTGAAAATTTTCTTTACTGATTTTTGGATTCCTCAGTACTTAATGAACAATATAACTTTTGTTCCAGCAGTATTTAATTGCTACCTTTCGGTGTTAAATCACCTTCATTTCCAGATATGTCCCATAAGAGTCAATTTTTCTAATAAAGAATTAAAAGGCTAGATGAGATGCATCAGGGACAGTTAAAAAAAGATGCATTACTATTGATGAAATATCTCTAGTTATCAAGGTTGCTTCTGGAAGGAGTTAGAAGATTCTATTCTAACATCTAGAAACCTTTTGCTAGGCCTCCCACTATAATAGTAAGTTCTCCATGCTTCATGCTAGCATAGCTATATTTGCCTATTTCCGAGGAAGGCCCTCCCATTTCTAAATATCTAATACATTGCTCAGTTAAAACATTAGCTAAAGAATTCTTTTTCATTATAGTGCTCACTGTAGTTCATATAGTTTCCATTTCTTTTTTTTTTCTTCCTATTTTGGGGGGTTGGAGAACAGTGGAGACCAGACCTCTGATTTTATATAGAAGAGAAGCCTGCTATCTTCAAACAGATCTGCACCTTCAACAAGCATTTGTTTTGAGCCCTACTATGTGCCAGGCACTGTGCAGTCACAGGTTAAGTAATTTACCCAGGGTTATATAACTAGTACATGTTAAAACAGTCTGAAAGTTGGAAATGAAAATTAGCCAGTCTACAGAAGTAAATGTCAAGCTGCTGTCAGGAATCAATCGACAAACATGCATCTCTCACTTACTGTATGCCAGTTCCTGGGCTAGATGCTAACAAAAGTGAAACAGTCCCTGCCCGCCATGAAATTGCAGTCGGCAAGGGGAGAAGAAGTGTCCATAGAAAAGGATATACCAGATAGTTTGGTTGGGGCAGGTGGGAAACACTTGCAGCTGGGAAATGAGGAAAAACTTCTCATTAAAGCTAGTACTTGAACCAAGCCTTGGAGAAAGCTAGGAATTCTGACAAACAGAGGTGAAGTAATCCATTTCAGGGATGGGGGAATGCCAAAGCTAGGGCCTGGAGATCGGAGATATAGTATCAATATGTGAGAAATGGCAAAAATTCTAGTTTGTCTGGACTGTGGATATCATGGAGAAAAGCAATGTGTAATTAGTCTGGGAAAGGCATTCAGTGATTACTATGTACCAGTCATTATGCTAAGTGCCAAGGATACAAAGAAAGGCAAAAACACTAACCCTGCCCTCACACAAACCACATTCTAATGGAAAAGACAACATGTAAAATCAGTGAAGGAGTTCTGTTTGCTTCCCTTCAACTCGCAAGTCATTTTAGGTCTCCCCTATAAACAACTGAGTAGGTAATGCTGAGATTTTCTACAATGTCAAATATGTCACAGTTGTTATCTAACTTTGCTAGGCATGAACTCTAGTTTTACAAAAATTCACTATGCGTGTTGAAGTATGATAAATTGGGCAAGAAAAAGTGAAGGATGCAGCAGCTTTTGTTGATTGGGAAAGGGAAATTTCAATAAGCAATGAATCTTATGTTGGAAGAAGTAGGTTATATAAATATTTATCCCAAAGTTTTTTGTTTGTTTTTTTAAGGGTTTATTTATTATAGTGTGGCAGTATGATTTTTAGTATATTGCTCTGAAAAAAGCTAAGCCTTTAATCTGTTACATAATAAAATCTTAAAGTACCTTGTTGATAATTCAGTCCTAATTCCCAGTAACTACTTATACTTTATCTTATGAAATCGGCTTTTTTTTTTTGCAAAAAACAAGTGTCACAAGACCACAAATTTCTAAAATTATGAATATTGTTCCAATAATCAGGCTTATCCTCGCATCTGTTTTAAGAGGATTTTTTTTTTCTTAAAATGAAGGTCATTTTGAGAGTAGGTACACCTTTTTTGTGTGAGAGAAACACCATCAGCGAGTTGAGGTCCTCTAATATTGAAATGGACATTCTCAAAGACCTATCCCTAGAATAAAATTAATTGGGCAGTATTCCAGGAGGCTAAGGTGATTGTGCTGGGATGAGATAGGAGAGGGGAGATAATAAAGAAGAGTTTTACCAGCTAAAAAGGAATGGGACTGACAAGTAAACACTAAAGATCCTCAGCATTTCCAAAGTCTGCCCTTCCTTCTGCACTGTGCTCCCAGGGTTGCCTCTTGTCCTTTTGTGACATTTTTTTCACCTTTAAAACTATTAATGATTGATTTTAATCTGATTTTTCTCTTTTAGAACTATAGTCTCATCAGTGTGATTGATTATTCCCTCTAAGCAATGCAGATCACAACCCACTCATACTTGCTTATGCTGTGTGTGGTTCATGTGTTTTCCCATATGTTTGCTCCTAGGGGAGGGAACAAGTTTTTCCAATGTAGTTAAGCACCTTCCTCATCCTCTTGATGTGTAGACATGAATCAATCATGTGAACCATCCTTTGGGTATCCCACAGTTTTGCCATGTGATTGGCTGACCTTTTCTGATTGCTCATCTTTTATACTACTTTTCTGGACTAATTCCTTGTTTTTAATGTGTTGCATCCTGCTGCTCGAACCCTCCATGTATCATATTTCCCTTTGGATCATCCTCACTTTAATTCTTAAGAATGCTTAGTATTACATGACTTGTAACTATATGATATCACCAGAAGAATACGGATGGTAAAAGGTGAACCTTTGCTTCAGGTAAAAGCTCAGGGTCATTAAAGGAATTGTGTAACTTCCCAGAACCTGTTTATGCCTATATAAAAACTTTGACGAGACAGCACAGTGTTTTCCTTAGGGAAATACTATATTATCTTTTCCTCAAGAACAGCCTTTGTTCAGATCATACTCATGTTTGTGTGTAAAAGTGAGTACACAACACTTGAAGTATTTAACAATATCCTCTCATCTCCCTCCACTTTACTGTAAACCAACCCATTTTCATGTGATCTTCCAAACCAGGGATATGCTAAATCAAATCACTTGGGCTCACCTGGATCCTCCTAAAAGATAGCATAGGTTTCTAAGGGTAAGAGAAGGGATTCCCTTCAGATTAGTGTTCATTTGCCTGCTTTTTGCTTGGTTATACTTTCCTTGGATAAATATGAGGCATCTTATGCAAAAAGTAAAGCCTTCCTCTTAGAAACAAAATAGCTAATGGAAATCCTGATGAGAAAATTGTTTGCAATTTAGACAAGATGAGAAACTTGCTGTGGATGAGAAATTGGCTTTGTATCTTATTAACAACATAAAAATATTTTAGCAGTTTATGGCAGTCTTAAATACTGGAATATAGCCACAGTTCTGATTGTTAACTGATTAATAGTGATCTTTTTACTGTGGTTTTCCTATTTGTTTTTAAAGAGACTTATGAAAGTAATAGAGCAATAGTAAACATATGAGAACAATACCCATTATTTACCAGACAGACTGAATATGTATTACTGATTTTATAAACAAGCTATCATTTTTTTAGTTTTGTATTAGGATTGTGATTGTATGACAGAAGTCATATAAACTGAAAATTATGTGCTTCAATATAGATTTAAATTCAGATTCTTTTGTCAGAAGTTCTAAACCTCTGGAAAAATAATGTGAAAAACTTGGGCTATGAAAGAAAGACTTAAGTTCCTTCACTGCTGCTATGAATTTACCATCTTTGGAATTCTGAGAAAGAGCAATTGTATAACTATGGATAGTATTGGACTTGGAGAGATTAAGATCTGAGTCTGAATACTGCCTTAGGTGCTTACTAGCTCCGTGACCCTGGGCAAGTCACTTAATCTCTCCCAGCCTCATTTTTCTCAAATGTAAAATGGGGATAAAAGCCTGTACCTCCCAGTTTTATTAGGATTAAATGAGATAAAATATATGTAAAGTGTTCTGCAATCTTTTAAGTGCTACATAAAATGCTAGCTGTTGTTACAAATGCTTCCAACAGATACAAGTATAAATGAAAATGATCTTTTTCTGGCTTAAAAAATAGAAATTAATTGGGGGAAGGGGTGTTAAATTTTACTTATATCTGTCACATCATTGATACTGGTTATTTTACTCTTTGAAAACCAGGAATTGGCCTACTTTCTTCCCCAACCCCTCAAAAGCCCTAAATGCCTAAGGAGGGCACCCCTTTTTTTAAGCCTTGAGAAAGATCTTGTAGAGTGATGACTATTAAAGAAGTAGAAAGAATATCAAAAAAGTAGTATATAACCATAAAAAGGAAACACCTAGTAATTTGCTACTGATTCCAGAGGCAAGAGGAATAGAGAGCAACTTCTCTGGCTTGAACAAAGTAAGCATATATCCATGCCTAAGATAAATGATTATTTATAATTAGAGTAGATCCAGTGTTTACACTTTTTTGGAAACCTGATTAAAGTTCCTAAGAGTTGTGTCCTGACTTTGGGTTACAGAAAAAGGAGTCATGATAATCTAAGCCCTTTACCCTAAGAAGCTGCTCTGAAGGTTCAAGAATAACCCTGAGGTGTGCAGGGAAGAAGGGGTTAGCTTGAAGGAAAAGAGATCTGAATAGCCCCCAGATTTAATCATTTTCATACTTCTTGTATCAGAGGAAACAAACATGAGATCATCCAGGTCCAGCCCTTAAAATAAATAAAAAGTTAAAAGATCTGGTATTCTATTCTTGAGGTATAATGACATGGTTGAAAAGGAAATAAGATTTCATAGTGTTAAACATTAATAGTTTTGACTGACATAATTGCTATGATCTTGATAGAGAAAATAATTTGATTCTCAAATTATTAGTGATTTCTAATCTGCAGATTGAATTAATGATCTGATTTACCCTGTCTCCTGATTATAAGTAGATTTGGGACTAAGTTCTTTAGACAAGTGACTTATCTATTGAGTTTTAGTTGATACTGATGTGCTGTACATAAACTTTCAGAATCAGAAGATTACCTACTAAGCTAAAAAAGGGTAGGAAGAACATTCATAGAGTCCTTGAGCTTCTAACCTGAGGGAAAGGACTGTTTTTTCCTTTTCTTTATATCCCCAGTACTGAACACAGAGCATGTCACTAGTAGGAAGACTTGCTGACTGACAGGGAAATATGAATTCTAGTTGCCAATGTGATGAAAAGAGAGAAATGATTTTTAAGTCATTATATATTCTATTTACTGGTTGCCAAATGCTAGCAGTTATCTTAATGGAATTGATACCCCATGAAGTCATCCAAAAAATTACAAGTGTCGCTCTAAACTCCATTTGGTGTTAAATTTTCTCCATAATTCATTACACTTATGTTTGGAGCCAAGCAGGGGCTCTGAATGTTGCTTGTATCATGCACCTCTTGGGCAGTCTAGTGAAACCCATAGGACTCCCTTTCAAAAGGTTTTTAAATGCATAAAATAAAATGAATAGACTTTGAAAGGAAACTAATTATATTGAAATACAGTTATCACAAAAAACCAAGTTCATCAACTCCAGGTTAAGAACCCCTGATTTAGTCCAACCACTTAATATTATAAAGGAGAATATAGTCCTAGAGAAAGTTAGTAATTTGTCCAGAGTCACAGGGTAAGTTAGTTAATGGTAGAACCCAGGTTTCCTGAGTACATCCAAGTTCATCATGCTTTCCAGAGTAACATACTGCATCTCATAAAAATCATAAGCAGATTAAATTTTTTAAGTTAACATTTTATTGATTCCCTTTTTCACAGTCATTTTTGTTTTCCCACCACCACCCCTATCCCACGAACTTTCCTTTGTAACAAAAATGCTAAGTAAAATCAGCCAACATAGCAACCATATCTGATTTGCTATAGGATCCCTGTCCTCATTCTGCCCCCTTCACCATCACCACTCCTCCTCCTCCACATACACACACAAACAGACAACCACCTTTACAAAAAAAGAAGGGAGGAAATGAATTTCTTCCTCTCTTCTCCTGGGAGGAAAATGTTTATTGCAATTATTTAATAAGTTTCCCTTAGCATTCTCTTTATATTTACCTTATTGTAGTCTTTATATATTGTTGTGGTTCTGCTCACCTGGCATTGGATGAGTTCATACAAGCCTTCTCATGCTTCTCTGAATTCCCCTTTTGTCATTTTTTGTGGTGCAATAATATTGCTTGCATTGCATTAATATACACAGTTTTTTCAGCCACTCCAAAATCAGGCAGTTACTTTGTTTCTGGTTATTTATAGCTACCACAAAGAGTGGTGCTATGAATATTTTAGTATTTATGAGACCTTTCTTCCTGTTTTTTTTTAATCTCCTTTGAACATAAGCCTAGTGATCTGATGATCAAAAGTTATGAATAGTTGAGTGATTTATCTTACGTAATTCCAAACTTTTCCAGAATAGTTGAGTCAATTCACAGCACCACTCACAGTGTTTTATTAGTGAACCTGTGTTCCTGTAGCCACTTCAACACTATTTCTATCTTTCCCCACCTTTGCCAGCTTCATGGTTGTGAGGGTAAAACTTCATAGTTGTTTGAATTTGTATTACTTATTGCTGTCTATAAGCCATCTTTCATATGAGATTATTGATAATCTTTTGAAATTGTTTCTTATTATTTTGTCTTTTTCCTACTGGGAAAAGATTGAATTTTAAATATAAGACTTGAAACTGGAAATCAAGGGGATACCCATCAATTGGGGAATGGCTGAATAAATTATGGTGTATGAATGTAACGGAATACCATTGTGCTATAAGAAATGATGAACAGGAAGACTTCAGAGAGGCCTGGAAAGACTTATATGATCTGATGCTGAGTGAAAGGAGCGGAACCAGGAGAACTTTGTACACAGCAACAACCACAATGTGCAGGGACTTTTTCTGGTAGGCTTAGAACTTCATTGCAATGCAAGAACTTAAAAAATTCCCAGTGGTCTTTTAAGGCAAAATGCCTTCCACATCCAGAGAAAGAACTATGGAATTCAATTGCAGATTGTAGCAGATCATTTTCATTTATGTTAGGTTTTGGTTTGTTATATGATTTCCCCCATTCATTTTAATTCTCCTATACAACATAACTATGGTGAAAATGCATTTAATAAGTATGTATGTGTAGACCCTATATAAAATTGTATGCCATCTCAGGGAGGAAGGGGAGAGGGAGGAAAAGAAAAAAATCTAGGTTGTATGGTAGTGATTGTGGAACACTGAAAATTAATTAATTAAAAAAAATATATATGACTTGAATTGGAGCAGTAGATATACTAGTACTATTGTGAAATTTTTGTAGTTCTGAGTCACCATTTGAGATAATATCATCCCATCCTTTAATAGCAGCAGTCACTGTTTAATGAGAGCACTTATTTTTGCTGAATTATTAGTACTGCCATCATTCTAATCGTATCCATTTAAAAAGTCTAGCTACTTCTTTATTAGCTTTTTGGCTGCAAGGCAACTATAGAAATGTTCTTCCATATATGTATTAGATATTAACTGCTTCTGCAATTCAATTTTAAATCTCTCTAACCACAAAATAACAAAACAAAAAATATAGGAGGGGTAACAGTGAAAATTTGACTCTTGGGCTTTTTCTATTCCATTTTCCTTAAATAATAGAGAAGGAACTATAGTGTGCCTTATATTTTTAAGGAAAAGATGTCTTGCCTTAATTCAGATATAAGTTAAAATGACCAACATATGTTTAGATATCTTAGAGGATGCTTCTGTGTTGTAAATCCCTTTGGCAATCTGCAAAACCTAGACTTCATCTCATAGTAATGTTTTTAAATTCATAAAAAACAAGATGTAGGATTAAAAAGGAAGTCAATTAGATTGAAATGCAATTTTCAAAGTGTTTTCTTAAAATTGCTCACGGACCTTGCCTTAGAGAGCTACCCCCACTGCTGTCAGTCTCAAATGTCTTGGGAATGTATCGCACAATTTGGTTAAGCCAAATTCTGTCACTCCCTACATGTCCATTTAGATAACTCTTGATTGCTGTCATTCAGTGGTATAAATTTCAAAATAGATGTTCATTAGAACCAAAATATGATTTCATAGTGTTTACATACAATTAAAGATTAGGTTTGTGTTAGTTAAGATTTGAAGATAACATCATACTTGAGAAGAGATTTTCTAAATACTTCCTATGAATGTAGTAAAATTTCAAAGTTTTGGTGGTCAGCATCTTAATATATTAACACTTGCAAATTTAAGAATCCTAGTCCATTTAACCACTATCCTTTTTTCTAGGTTCTCAGCTCTCTGATTTCCCTTCCCCCTTTTAAGCATTTGATTAATTTTTTCCTCTATTTCTAGAATATTATACTTAGTTTTACAAAGTTTTAGTGCCTTAAATAATTCTGCACCTTCAATACATTAAACTTTTCCACTGGAGATGAGAGAGATCGTGCTAAAAAAAAAAACCAACTCAAAATATCACCTTATGTTCATATAAGAAGGTAAAATTTCCTTCTGTATATTTTGTTTATGGATTTTTTTTTTGTTTGGGCACAAAATGCACTTCTCTAAAAACTCCCCAATAAAATATTTCTCCAAAACAGATAAATAAAACCTTTTAATTACATGATCACTAATGATTAGAGAAATGCTGGTTAAAGCAACTCTGAGGTACTATCTTACAAACCAATCAGATCGACTAATATGACAGAAAAGGAAAATGACATACACTTGAGGGGATGTGGAAAAATAAGTATACTAATACACTCGTGATGATGTTGTGAACTGGTCCAACCATGCTGGAGAACAATTTGGAACTAAAGAATTAGAAACTGAGGGGATGTCCATCAATTGGGGGATGGCTGAATAAATTGTGGTATGTGATGGTGATGGAATACTGTTGTCTGGTGAAGAAATGATGAGGGGAATGATTTCAGAAAAACCTGGGAAGATTTGTATGAAATGATGCAAAGTGAAGTGAACAGAACCAAGAGCATATTGTAAACAGTAACAACATTATTGTAAGGATGAGCAACTGTGAAAGACGTAGCTACTTTGATCAAGACAGTGATCCAAGTCAGTTCTAAAGGACTCATGAAGAAAAATGCTACCCACTTCTAGACAAAGTACTGAAGACCTCTGAGTGAAAATTGAAGCATCCTTTTTTTCATTTTATATATTTTCTTGATTTTTTTCTTTTTTGCAACATGACTAATAGGGAAATAAATGTTTTGTTTGACTTCTCATATATAATGTTATCATAGCTTGTCTTCTTATTGGATGAGAGAGAAATTGGAAGGAGGATGAGAATTTAAAACTCAAAATTTTAAAAAATGAATTAAAAAGGAAGAATGATGGACTAGAGCCTAATTATGAGGGCCACAGGGATTTTATTTTACTTGTCCTATAGGCAATTAGGGAGCCACTGGAGACTCTTGAACACAAGAGGGATATTATTCTACTTATGCTTAGAAATATTTATCTTGAGAGTTGTAGAATGGCTTGCAGAGGGAGGTACTCAAAGTTCAGTTAGAAGGCTGTTGTCCAGAAGATAGATGATTGGACGCTAATCCAGGATGATAACTTGGTGGTAAAGAAAAGAAATGGATACAAGAGATGTTTTTGAGGTGATAGGAATAGCAGTAAGATCTGGCAGCTCATTAGATATGGGTAGGTGAGCAAGGGGGAAGAGTGGGAGATACCGAGGTGAACATGAAGCCACTTAATGATATCTGACTGAGGAGACCAGACTGCGTGGTGGAAGGAATGATGGGTCTAGTCAGGAGATCTTTGAACTGGTACAAGTGTCAGAGAGACAAGGAAACTGGACCATAGTCATAAAACTAGTAAGTATCATTTCTCATTTATAAAACAAAGGCAGTGTTTGTTACCTAATTCACAGGGTTGCAGTGAGGAGATGGGGCTTTGTAAATTAAAAGCACTTCTTGTCTAGTTGATCAGTCATGTCTGACTCATCGTGATCCCATTTGGGGTTTTCCTTGGCAAAGAATACTGCAGTGGTTTGACATCTCCTTCTCCAGCTCATTTTACAGATAAGGAAACTGAAACAAGAAGGGTGAAGTGACTTGCTCAGGGTCATAGAACTAGTAATTGGTTGAGACTGGTTTTGAACTCAAATCTTCCTGACTGCAAGGCTGATGCTCTATCCATTGCATGACCTCGTTAGTTACTCTTTAAAAGCACTACTAAACATGTAAGCTAATGACAATCATATTCCTGTCCTGGAAGTACATTCTCATTATCATTTATCACATTTTTTTGCATTTATCATTAGTACACCTGCCTGCTTCTAAGAAGAGTTTGAGGCATCAAGGTATTTTTTCCTGCTCCTATCATAATCTCCATTGTGTTTTTTAGAATATTATGGGCCTAAACTTTGGATTCTTCCCCTGATTCATAGACAGCTAGATAATAGGGAATTAGCAAAGCTCTGAGGAAGGCTTTTTAGAAGTGTTTTCTTGATCAAGAGAATACTGAACATATACATTAAGAATATTTCTTCATTAGTATCCATTAATCTGATTTATTTACAAATAGAAATTTATGTATACTTTTGCCTCTGTCTTTAAAATGTCATCAGTCTCAAATTTTCAAAAACCTCACTTTGCAGATGCAGCATTTCTTTGCATTCTCATTTGTTTAGTTTTCAACTAATTTGTCCTGACACTGCAGCTGCAGTCCTCTTTGTGCTGTAAAATCTTTCATTAAAGACACCAAGAATGAACTAGAGGATTTTTGGAAAGGGGAGGGAAGGAGTGATAGACTGTTAAGAGTTAATTTGCCGTAAACAGATTCCTGAAGATGTGGCATAGCTTATAATTGTTCATTTAGTTTCACTCATGTGTTTAAGAAGTCATTAAAGACTACGCAAACAGGAAAACATGAGGTTTACAACTACCACTGAAAGTTACTTATGGGGAAAAAGAAGTTGCTTATGCTTTTAAGAGAAATGTTGCGGTGTTATGGAAAATGTGTGGAATATTTCACAAAATGTAGTAGCATCTATTAGAATTTCGGTGTCCATCTGTGCTCCTGTTTATACAAATCTTTCTGACTGAAAGATTTAGTAAGGGTTTAATATTGCCGCTTCTTGATAAAACTTCATTTCAGAATTTAACTTCTATAATTTATCACATTTAGCCAGAGTTGAAATATACAGTGCAATAATTTATGTATAGCTGTAGGTCTTTATAGCCAAAATGTTGTATTATATACTGCAGAAAGTGTAGATAACCTTTTAAGGTCCCTTCCAAATACAAAGGCTCCCATTTTATAAGTCCTTATAAGACAAAGCATTGGGCAGTTCTCTAGAATTTGAAAACCCCTAGGATGAGGGCCCCAGCCTTTTCCCTGATGTTCAGACCTACTTTGTATTTTCCTGAAGTCCTCTGATGGTTACTGAGAGCGAGTGCAAGTCTCTGCCAGTTGAACTCCCTGCTGGTATCCCCTGCCAGCTAAGGGGAAGCTGGCATAATGCCAGCAGCCAGCTTAGAGGTCTGTCCAGGTAAGTCTGAAATTCAGTGATAGACTACTGTGTACTGTTTGGGGATCCACTGACCTAAATAGTCACTTGTTATCATCTGGATAACAAAGCAAAGCTTCTCTCAGGTGGACTGTGTGGACTGGAAGAAATTCATCTGATAATTGTATACGTCTGTTGTTTTCCACGTTGGCAACACAGTCCTAGATTTGTATATAAACTATTGGATCATGCATTTCAAATATTTGCCCTTTTTTTCATGACTGTTCTGGAACAAGTGAAAAGCTCTTAGAACCTTAGTTTGAACTGACTGGTGTCATAGCAACTGACACTTCACCTTTTGCTGATCCCTACCTCATTCTTGGTGTAATATTTGTGTGCATTAATAATGCATTATGAAGTGCCAAATTTCATTCTGCCATCAAACTGTGTCAACCAGTAGAATACTTTGTATTAGTCATCTCATGTAGCATCTACCAAACTGCATGGGACAAGAATAGTTAGGAAAGAAAACTAGTACATAAAGTCAGACTGCTTCTGAAAATTACTGAATGTGATGCTTTCCATGTAAAATATTTGTAAAAATAAAAAGTACATAGAATCCTTTTTCTTATTTATGATAAGATAATTTGCTCTTGTTCTTGTGAATTTAAAGCCTGAGTTTATTTGTGAAAGCATAAACAACATAGTTGATTCCTTCCATACAAGCTGCTAAGGAAATGTTTAATGGAAACTTAGCACTCAGTCACATATTGTATTATGCTACAATGTGAAACCTAAGCCAAGGTTTAGAAAGGAGACTGATTAAGTGGTAATGATTTAAATGTCCTCAAACCAGTCCTTGCTGTTGGGTGTTCATTCATAGAGTAGTTTTGTGCCTACAAAATGACATTCTAAAGAAAGGCCTTCGATTGATTAGCCAAAGAATGTTTATCTTAGAGCTATAGAGAAAGCTATGGCAAATTTAGTCTTTTATTCACAGAAAGCCAAATTTATCCTTGATGGGGAACAGGAAAGGGAAACTGCTAACCAAAAACAAAGTTTCCTTTTTTAAAATGCCATTCGGTACAGTTTTTTGTTAGCTGTTAAAAGTGGGCCAACTCACTAAGTAGGTATTCTGGTTATATCCTCTAATTATATACTGTGTCCACAAGATGCCAGTGAAAAGCAAAAACCTCTATCAAACAAAGGTTGTTTTTCATGGATTTCTTGATGTTGGTTACTGTTAAGTTGGGGGGCATAGGTGTGGAGGGGGAGGGTTCTTTCTATATGACATTGACCTAAAATCATTGACTTTTGTGACAGATGGACATTTCCCAGAACGTTTGGCCCAGTTGCCACACTGCATAAAAAGATGCACAAACCAAGGGCTAGTTTCAAACAACAACAACAAAAAATCTGTTTAAAGTTGCCATCAGAACTGGGAAGAAGTTACCATTACCATTATCAGAATCTGAAAGCCAGTGCAGCAAAAATAGAACCCAGTTAAATTTCTCTCTTCTACCAGATGTACGGACGAAGAAATTATCTTCCAAGGCCTAGGGGAATGGATAGGTCATGTAATACCTATATGCAAAAATGTCTTATAAGAATATATAAGGATTATTAGAGCAAAACTATTTGCGTTTTTCTAAACACAAAAACCAGACACCTAGAATTGGACTGTAAACAACATTTGTATTTCTGTTTGTAGCAGACATGATTCAGAATGTCAGTTAACCAAGCAGCAAATGTTAGGATTTTATATCGTGTGAATTTCTCGGGAGTTAATGTTGGACCATTTAGCAAAGATATATGTAGAAATTCTTGAAATTGCCACCACTGTTTTGGTTAATTTAATATTTGGTTAATTTGAAAACTATAAAGCACTACATAAATAATAGAAATGCATCAGCTTATTTGTATAGTTCTTAATAACTTATAAAGCAGTTTCATATAATTATTTCATTTTGATCCTTATAGCAACCCTGTGAAGTAGAAAGTTCAGGTGACATTTTCATCTTATAGTTCAAGAAACTGAGACTGAGAGGTGTGACTTGCTTGTGATCACACAGCTAACAAACCTGTCCCCCAAGGGGCTCCAGCTTGGGTTCTCACAGACCTAGATTTACCTCGGGGGGAAGTAACTAGGTAAGTCTATGAAACAAAGCTTAGGTATGACTCATATTTAGGGTATCACCAAAATGTGGGGAATAAGGTCCCTTTCTGAAAACATAACATATGAATATTAGAGGACAGGTTTATTTTTTCTACCTTAGAAAATGCTTAACTTGTAAAAGACTCACAAGCCTGCATTAACAAATAGAGAAACATAACATTATAATATGTTCATTATATTCTCCTAGGAGGTAAAAATAACTTTGTATAACTCTCAGACAAATATTTCAATTTCCCATTCACTTTGGATCTGTATTGCATCCTGTCAGTACACGGGGTGGGGGGTGGCTGCTATCACAGGTTCTTTGATCTGCTTGTCTAAAAGGAAAGGCAACTTTTGAGGGTTTAACAATCTGCTTTAATCAAGCACATATATCATTCATTTAGTTCAGGAAATCAACAGACAGTGCTTCCAAACTGTCCAACATAAGCAATTCATATATCACAAGTCAACAGACAGATCCAACTGTCTGACCATAGTTGCCAGAGAGAAGTACCAACATCTGGGTTTTCAAAGCTGGAAGGCTCCTTAGCGGCTTCCCAATGTCTCATCTGGCACACAAAGCTTCTTCCAAAAACTAAACTCCAAAGTAAAACCTCCCCCTCTGAGTATTTGTACCTTTTTTAGAGCTAGAGAGCATCCCAACCTTTGAGAACCAGTGCCTCATTAAGAAAAAGTGTGGGCCTTCCTACAAATCTTCCCTAATCAAACTCCCTTTAATGGGCAGGCCCATTAATGGGTAGGGAAGATCTTTAATCACATTAACAATATGAATATATATGGATATATATATATATAGATATAGATATAGATATAGATATAGATATACACACACACACTGTTTCTAGTTAAACAAACTCTTGTTTCTGTACTTTACTCCTAGTAAAAACTCTTGGGCGATAAAGGCAAAATTCAGTCAGAGGCACTTGATTGTCTAAAACAAAGAACAGCAAAAGATCCTACTTTGGTTGCCCTTACACCTCAGTAGTTCACGAGAGTGTCATTTGGGATTTTCCACTGCAGGGTCCTCCTGGCTGGGGTCATCTTCCCTGAGAGCCATTGGGAATTGTCTCCTGATAGGTAGCCAACACTCAACTCAAAATCCAAGCTTTTTGACTCCAAGTTTAATAGTTTTTACATACCATGCAGCCTTTCTTGGCATATAAGAGATTGTGATTGAGCTGGATCTTCGAAAGAGATAATTAAAAAGGAGAACATTCCAGAGGCAACAGCATGAGTCAACTGAATATCAGTGGTAAGACAGAAGAGACAGAAGCAAAAGTTGTGAGTTAGTTAGTAGCAGAAGTTAAGAGGCAACAGCATGAGTCAACTGAATATCGGTGGTAAGACAGAAGAGACAGAAGCAAAAGTTGTGAGTTAGTTAGTAGCAGAAGTTAAGGTTGTTGGATTTTAAAAAATCATTTATAGGCAGTGGGATAGAGTAAACACAGTCCTAAGCTTGGGTGCAGATACCACTCCTGACAGTTACTAGTTGTGTGACCAAAGTTAAGACACCTAAACTTTCTCAACCTCCATTTGTCTATCCATAAAATAGGGTGTTGAAAATAGTCCATAAAGTTCTTTGCAAATTTTAAAACATTACATATATCAGTTGCTGACATAATTTTTAGGTAGTCTGGGGTCAAATTATAGAGGAAATTGAATGCCAAGCATAATATAGACTTTAGAGTATTCAATAAAGAGCCAATGAAGATTACTGAGGAGGTGAGAACATGATGCTTTTCCAGTAAAATTAATCCAGCAACTTATGAAGGATTTACTAGGAGATATGGGACACACTTCACCAGAATTTACAGGGGAAATTACACTGCTTTTGATGAGATACCAGCAAGGTTGTAGTGGAACAAGTACTGTGTTTGGAAGCCAAGGATTTGAGTTCAAAGCCTAACTGCCAATTATGATGTCTGAGATCCTTTCTCTGGGCCTCAGTTACCTAATTTTTTTTAAAATAGAGGGGTTGGATTAGATTTTAAAAGCACTTAGTTTGCACCTACAATGTGCTAGGCACTCTGCTATTCATTTTGGATAAAAAGACAGATATATTTGATCTGGGTAGACATGTACACATATAAGTATATTAAAAATATATAAAAACAAAAGGGTAATAGGAGGCAGGTAATCAGGTGGGAAGGAGGGAGTTAGGATAGATCTCAAGTAGAAGATGTCTCTTGAGATGAACTTGAGATGAGGTTCAGAGTGGTGGAGATGGGGAGACAGTTCATTGTGGGTATGGAATATGCAAAATGCAGTGAGATGGAATGTCACACTCATGATGACTAGCAAGGCCAATCAATGTGATGGGACTGTGGAGTTCTTGAAGTGGAATAATGTATAACAAGGCTTGAAGGTCTTTAAATGCCAAACAAGAATTTATCTTGTGAATATGTTCAAGAAGCCTATAAAATGAAGAGAGGCAGAGAACAATAGATATCACATGGAAAGGATAACTGAAAAGAGGATCAGTAAGTAATCTATATGAGACAATGTCTGAAAGCCAGCAGATTAAAGCTGTGAACTCAAATGTCCATACATAAAAAGCAAAAAGTATGGGTAATAAACAAGGTAAACTAGAGATACTAATGTAAGGAAACAAGTTTGTCTTCTAGGTATCCCTGAAACTAAAACTTGTGCCTGAATTTGGCTCTAGAAAGATAAGTCTTGTACAAAAGGAATACAATAGATAAATGAGGTGGTAGTGAAGCATTGTACCTACTAAGAAGACCCATTTATGAAGAAATTCAAGAACCTAAGGAGCCAGCAGGATGGAGAATGTTTCATTGATGCTCAAGACAATGCATTGATGAAACATGTAAGATAAAATGTAAATAAAATTTTTAACTCCTTGAGAACAGGGACTATTTTGGTTTTATATCTCTAAGACATAAAACAGTACCTAGAACAGTATAGATGATTAAAAAGTACATTTTGAATGATTAAGTCATCACCACAGGAGAAAAAAAGTGATATTGTCACTGAAGTCTACTACAGAACTGAAGGAGGAATTAAATGAGGAATTTGAGAAAAGGATCACAAATTCAGCATGAACGAATGATGTCCTAGCAATGAGAGATTTCAACACTGAACATATACTGGAGTTCTCTTTCTGCTGAAAGCAGAGTAGCTAAGAAATCTGTGGCTTGCCTTTATGGTAATTTCATCCTTCTGAAAGGACAAGACCTGAAGTAGAAAGGATAGGAACCTTTGAGTTCTTATACCTTATGATCAAGGAAAGGAAAGATATCACCTTAGATTGTGGCAGAGCAGATTTCAAAGAGTTCACAGTGAGGATAGGCAGAATCCAGTGGCCAAGGGGAGTTGGCCCAAGAAGGATAGAAAGCTCAAGAATGAAACCATGAACATAAAAAAGAGAAGTTATTCCAAAGAAGTTAAAAAGAAGAGAAATAAACTTATAAGAAAAACCCACTGGCCTTTCCAGTTTTTTAAAAGCTATATAAAATATGAAAGATGGAGTAGGTGATTGAAGATGAATACAAAAGACTAATACATTCCCACGAGAATTATTTTAGAAGCATTAACACCCAGAATGTCTGAGACTGATTAAGAATACTAAGGATAACAAAGGTTTCCCTGGGACTTTTTAAAAAGTTATGTTGAAGGAAAAGGAAATATCTAAGAAAGGACAGGATTGCTACTGCTTAGAGATGGTCAAGATAAGGCCAAGCTATTCAACTCTTATTTTGCTTAACGTCTCTTGTGCCAAGAATTGTTCTTTGGAGTGGAAATGATGGGGCTGGGTTTTTTTTTTTAAGTTAAGAGGGAGTTAAAAATGAAGTAAGATGATTATATAATAACTATCTTCACTGAATCAAGTCACCAGAATTAGATGGACTGCGTCATCTGGTACTGAAAAGAAGTAGGCAATTAAATTGCCAATGTAATTGAGTGATTGTCAGTGACTGGGGAGATGTGACTGGGTAGTAGTTCATTAAAGGAAAGTAAGAGCTGGAGAGGTTAGTAAACCACAAATGAATGCATCAACTCCTTTTTTTCAAAGATATATAACAATAGTGGCTATACTAGATTACATTAAGGAGAAGTTTCCAGAAGGAGAGGGGTCATTGTTTTTCTAATCAGACCATACCTAGAATACTTTCACTTCTGAAAACCACATATTAGAAATAACATAGACAAGGTAAAGCATATCCTGGTGGCGGCCAGGTTTTGGAAAACTGTGTTATGTGACGTTGGTCAGAGTTGGGTATGGTGGGGGAAAAGGGAAAGAGGAGGGATTTTCCAAATGAACATCTAACCAGTGGTTAGATTATGACTTCTATGAGCTGCTGAAGTTAGGTGATAGAGGAACCAGGGCCTGGTACAGATTTAAGGAATCTGAAACTGAATAGTAAAGGCAGCAGGGGTAATATTGGAGTATCAGGGAAGGTATAGTTACATTGACAGTAGATCTGTTACTGATTATCTTGAGGAGAATTAAGATTCAACCATCTTCCCACCCCATAATTGGTTGATCACATACCCCTTGTATCAGGCCATAGCTTGGCTCCACTTTGAAGACCACTGATCTAGACTGCTGCTTTTAACAGTTCTTACCCTTGTCTCTAACAGTGCCTCAGGATAGATGATCATGAATTAGAATCCAGTGAGCTGCAACTAGTTTCAAGTCCTTGCCATAGGAATAATACATTGTTGTATTAAGTAGATGTTTGCCAAAGTTTTTGTTTTTGTTTTACTGAATTGGGAAAATAAAAAATTTTGGAGCTAAAACTGGATTTCTGTTAGCAGTTTTACATTCTAGATGAGTTTCTGATAGCATTAAGGATAATTGTTGACACTCAACTTTCTTTTTCAGACCACTAAAGCTTTCCTTCCTACAATGCTGGAGATTAATCATGGTCATATTGTGACAGTTGCAAGTTCCCTAGGATTGTTCAGTACTGCTGGAGTTGAGGTTGGTCAACTACAAATCATTCTGTTCTGTTAAATCTGTATAGATTAAGTGTCAAGCCCACTTTTAGCAGTAGTGTTAACTGCTGTTTAAACAGTTCATAGCCCATCAAGGATTCCTACCACCCCCACCCTGAAGGATTTCTGATCTTGCTAGTTAGAATGAAAATGACTTTTTGCAAAACTTCCCTTAAGAATCTAAACTTTTATCAGAGCTGACAGCAGTTATTAGTACTTAAACCTCTCAACTGACAGAACCTTGTTTGTGCTTGTACTGGACCAGATAGAAGGACAAGTACTGATTCTTTCTGGGTGTCAGGGAGATTAATGGCCCTGATTTATAACTGCTAACACTAGTGGCAACAACAGAACCTTGACCAGAGTTTGCCATCCTGGGCAGGACATTTGCAGTCCCATCCAAACAGTATCTGTAATGTGCCAGTCACCATACAACACATTGGTGACTACAGAGAGCAAAACTGAAGCAATATCCTCACCCCCAGCCAATCCTCACATCCAAGGAGCTTATATTTTGACAGGGGTGGGAGGGTGGGGGATATAGCATGTACAAAAATAAATGTATACGGGATAATTTAAGGAAGTGGAAGGAAGCTCTAACAGTCAAGGGACCCAGGAAAGCCTTGCCATTGAAAGTGGTCCATAAGCTGACCCCTAAAGGAAGCTATATAGCAAAGAAACAGAAACCAAGTCAAACCCTTATTAAAATGGATGATGGAGGCACGTGATATCCCTGTTTCAGAGGATCAGAAGGGGCAGCAGCTATGGGAGATGGAAGGCGTAGCCCATAAACCTCACAAGACTACCTTTTCATTTAAAATGACCTTTCTAATCACATATTCATTTTATTTTTTTAAATATGTTTTTCAGATTACATATAAAAACAATTTTTAACAAAATTAATTTTTTAATTGATTTCCAAATTCTCTCCCCTCCTTCTTTTCTCCTCTCCCCCTCTCATTGAGAAGCCAAGCAATTTGATATAGGTTATACATCACAAATTAATGTTAAAGATGAGCACAGGACAGAGCTTGGTCTTATTAAGCATGTCAAAGGGCCACTGTCTTCCCTGAAGAATTCTGTAAGATAAAGTAGAAAACATAAGTGCAAATGAACATATTAAGAGGATAGACTGAACAAGATACCTTTCAATCCAGGTTTATAAAAATAACAAATTCTTCTACTCTGGTTAGGGGGATAAAAGTCCTGGTTCTGGTCTTCAGGTATGGGTAGTGAGGAAAGACATCCTTTTCTCTATGCTGGGGGTGGGAGTTTCCCAAATTAGCGTTAACTTGAAGTCAACCTACTTAATATATATTTTTTATTTGAACTTTAACTTTAAAAAAGTCAGAGACTCAAACAAGTTATACTCTTAGCTAGACTAGTCTGCTTTGTTCTAGCCTTAATTTAAACAAACTGGTTTTTCAATCTCATTTACTGAACAAGAGACCATTTGTAAACTTTCCAGACACTTCAAAGGGAGCCTCTCTCCATCTTTAACTTTAGCTTGTTAGCTTTCATAGAATCTTTGTGGTAACTTCCCCAAAGTAATGTGATCCTTAGTTGCTGTGGCCAAAAAAAAAAAAATGTTCATCTATTTCTGCTGTCACTTTGGAAATACTCTGCACTGACCCAAATCCAATATCTGCCTTGAAAATAGCTTCCTTTTCTTTGTTCATTCACCTGTAACATAGCAGACATCTAACTAAAGTTAATAGGACCAGTGCATCTAACCTGCTTTGACTTGGGGAGGCTACTTAGTATTTCTATTCTTGCCTCTAACACAGGATTATTGTGCCAGCAAATTTGGAGTTGTGGGTTTTCATGAATCCCTGAGCCATGAGCTAAAGGCTGCTGAAAAGGATGGAATTAAAACGACATTAGTTTGTCCTTACCTTGTCGATACTGGCATGTTCAGAGGCTGCAGAATCAGGTAAGAAAAGCCCACCTTTCTCCTTTTCTATAAAAGAGAGCAGGAAGTGAGGGGAAGGGGAAAGTCATCCCCACACTTGACACTGGTTTTTCAGACATTTATAGCCTACCTTGTCACCATGACTATTAGACAGTGATTGCTGCTCTATATAAGAAAGCTCATTAATGTGTATTCAAATGAAAGTGTAGGACTAAAGCATCACATTGATAAGCTCACAAAAGTTAATGTGAAATTATCAAATAGGAAAATAGAAAAGCATTCTCTATCCTGAAGAGTCAACCCAAGCATTAATGGTTTCCCTTACAGGTTATTTTTTTAAGGTGTCACCTATATTTTATTCAAAATTTCATTCCAAAGGATAGAAAGCACACCTATAACATCAAGACAGAATTTGTCAAAATGGCTCTCATTTTTGTTTAAACTTTAATGTGGGTTTTGATTGTATAAAAGAGAACTGATGACAGCAGAGTAAAATTGCACATTTCTCCTGAGGAAGCTGTAGCCTAGGTTGTAAGGCACTTGCTTTCTTAGAGAAAGGTGAGAGAAGAGACCCCTTCTCCCAAGTGAGTGCATCCATGTAGGGTTGCCCAGAAAGTCTCTGGGATGTCAGTCATGTGTGGAAAGAGGGACCTGAGTGACTCTCACTAACTTGAGTGAAGAATTGACCTCTACAACCCATCCATAAAAAGATAAACGAGAAGTTTGTTTAAATTACTGAGCAAAGAAAGACAACTGAACTTGTTGCTGCTTGGTCAGAGCTCATCCTTAACATGTTACTTTTTAACTTCAACATTCCATCAAAGCAGGTGGGTGCAAGACTATTGCCATGTTTACAAACCGGACACAGTTAAACAGTTTGTCCCCATTCTTAAAAATGAGAATGAACAAAGTGTAGGATATAAATAGGCTGACTCCTCATTCAATCCTGTTTTCTTTTGCCTTTTGTTAAATTTTGGTTTTGTTTTACTGTATTAGTACTTAGCTGATGCTGTGGGTCTGGAGAAGTTCCCTGCAGCATTGAGCATGGTGACAAGTGAAGATTTTATCAGCCTAATCAACTTCTAGTTACCCACACTAACAGAGGAAGGAAGAAATAGTGAATTCCAAGTAATGGTTCCTCCAAATATGATGCACATTCAGAGATGGTATGGACTCAAACATCCATAGGCACACACCAACCCAAACCCAACTTTACTTCATCAGCCATGGATCTGATGAGTATTGGTGGGGAAATGGATGATAACTTTAAAAAAAAGTACATCAAGCTAATGGTGAGAGCACTGGAAAAAAAAGCCTGAGCTCTGCTTCCAGCTCTGCCTCTGACCCTTGGTATGATTTGGGACAAGTCACTTCTGTTTTGTTTTGTTTTCTCTACTATAAAATAGGAGGAATGGATTAAATAACAGAGTAAATGTTCTCAGACTACTTAAGATAATATTCTAACATTGGTTCTTTAGTCATTTAAAGAAAAGTTCATCTCTTAGCACAAGCCATGCCATTGCTCTGATGACAGATATCACCTCCATATTTAGTGTTTGTATGTCACCTAAGTACAGCCTTAACTTTAGCCTTGACCTCCTCTAAAGGGGGTACAAAAATCATTTGAAGGAATGTTTTTTAGCTTTATGATTTTTATCAAAGTTGACTCTGTTGTACTTTACTAGAAAACAGAAAGCGTTGATTTTGTTCTTATTTCAGTTTTTTTTTAATATTCCATTTCCAGGAAAGAAATCGAGCCTTTTTTGCCACCTCTAAAGCCAGATTATTGTGTGAAACAGGCCATGAAGGCCATCCTCACAGACCAGCCCATGATCTGCACCCCTCGCCTCATGTACATTGTAACTTTCATGAAGAGGTAACTTTTTTAGAGTCTCTTTGCATGCAGCATTGTCAGTCTGGATGGCTTCTCTTCTAGATGTTTTCTGAAACTAAGGTCTTGTTTTTAAAATGATGATTGAGTCTTCTTTCCTTTGCAGCATCCTACCTTTTGAAGCAGTCGTCTGCATGTATCGGTTCCTAGGAGCAGACAAGTGTATGTACCCTTTCATTGCGCAAAGAAAACAAGCTACAAACAATAATGAAGCTAAAAATGGAATTTAACTATTCTTTGTCCAGATTGTCATTTGGTGCAGAAGACGATCAAAATGTTTCCAGGAGATGCACATCAGCATCTGTCCTGATGCTTTCTGGATCCTAAACCTGTAGGAACTTTTACAAATCAAACTTTTTTTATATAGACTGTAAATTAACTGACTAGAGTACTTGGAAAATGTGATAGGAAAAAATGAACGTAAGTAGCTACCAACAGTGTCCTTTGGTTAAGACATTAAAACCAGTCATTTTTTAAATAGAAATGCACTATGTGCTGTCTTCAGACTGTCATTGTTGCTAAAAATGAAGAAGAAGTCTAGAGATAGTAACTTTGGTGTATTTCAGGTATGTTTTTTTTTCAAAATTTCTCCAGGATTTATAAATTCATGCAGTTGAGAACTCTGTTCAGCCAACTTTTTGCGACTTAAAAGAATGGTGGCAGTAATATGCTCCTTATTTGTACTCATTAGCTCCAATTTGCAAAGGTGATGGTTGGGCTGTTTTCATATATGCATGTATCTTCAACTGTTTGCAGAACCAATTTTTAAATCTCCACCTATTCAAAGCTAAAATAATGTTCTTGAGTATTATGGTAGAAAGCTGAACAGGTCTCTTCTATTAAAAGTTACCATAAATTTTCTAAGCCTAATTCCAAATTTTATATTTGTAAAGTTTTATTAGGTTATCTATCCATCACTCTGAAGGCCTAGCTGTTTAGGAAAACTTTACATTTTTCTACCTATGAATTTTGCTGCATAAAGTGTCCTTCCCCCAGGAAGTTGCTGTATTTATATTTCTCTACCTGGACTCATGCCTAAAGTACATAGCAGCTCATCAAAGCAACAGTTTATATAAAATTCTCATTTTTGTGCCAACTATGATTAGTAAGGAAAAGAAAACTTACTCTCTGGAGTGTGAAAGGGTGTAAAGATTCTTTCAGAAGTTTTATTCAAATTGTAGAACAGCAGATGACATTTTTACAGTATTTTTTTGTAAAGCAAACTATTTTGTGCCTTGAATTTGGTATCTGTGTATTAGTGAAATATTGTAAAAGTGAACTTCTACCTCTGTATCTAAATGTGTACCATTCACTTGTAAATTACTATAAACTATTCTGTGATTACTTTTTTAGAATGTCTTGTTTAAATAGTGACCAATGTCTATGGCTATTAAAGAGAGCCATCTTTTATTAAATGATTGGGAAGATTTGTAAAAGAATGATTAAATTGAAAGAACTAACTTCCAGATAACTGACTGTATGCCTGTCCATGATTGGCCGTGCTGTTGGGAAACACTGTCTTCTATACACACCAAGTTCTTTCTACCTTAGGCTTTTTTAAATATTTGGGTGAGATGATTTTGCTAAATGTATTTGTTAACATCCTCTCTACTCAGGTCATTTTAAATATTTCATACTGAATGTAGAAAAACAGGAGATAGAAAAAAGAGTAAAATTCCACCAAACAGCACTCTCGTTACATGGATTCAGTTATGCTACAGATCAGCTTAATGGAACATGGGCCAGTCCTTCACCAAGGGCTGTGGTGAAGCCTTCCCCAAGACCAGGGTCAGAGAGGCCCTACTGAATAACCTCTATATGTATGTCTTTAAGAGCTACTATTAGCTATAGATGTATGTCTGTAAGATGCATGTCCTATACATATATATTTATTTAAATGATTACACATAAGTGCTGTCATGAAAGGTATTTGCATCCTCTGTATAACTTTAAGTCACTGATTTAAACAAGCAGTGGAAAAGTGGGATCATGCAGTTGAGTAGCTGCATCTTAAAAGGTCATTGTCACTTGAAAGTCATCCAAGACAGATTAAAATCTGCCTTTTTTTTTAATCTTCCAAAGGAAAACATTTTTACAGCTCACTCCAAGATATAACAAGTTTCAAAGTAAGGGAGGTCTTTATATTCAACACAATTCTTTCCCTGTAATTTCTTTAGCTTTCCTTTATTTCTTTGCTGGTCACCATCCTTGCTGTTCAGGGTTATTTATCAACTTTACCTTCTCTAAACTTGAATAATCCCAGTTTGCTTAACTTTTCCTTACAGATTTTGCTTTCTTACATGCCATACCATTTAATCACTTTTTTCTCTTTCTCCTCTAACCTGCCCCAGAGTTCTCTATATCCTTTTAGTGGCCTCTAACTGTTAAGAAGAAGCTAGGTGGCCCAGGTGGACCTGGAGTTGGGAAGACCACCGCAATTCCAATCTAGCCTCAGACACTTATGAACTATGTGACTCTGGGCACGTCACATAATCTCTCTCTGTTTCCTCAACTGTAAGATGGGAATTAATAACAGCACCTACCTGGTAGAATTGTTGTGATGCTCAAGTAAGATAAAAATACTTGTAAACCACTTAGCACAGCCCCTGGCATGTAGGTGTTTCCTTCCCCTTCACCCTCATTATAGAGTTTTTAAATAACCAAAGCTGAGTCTGATGGAAAGTCATGGTGGTCAACATGTTAGGCCTAGACTGAATGAGGAGGCCTCCTAGAAGTTTCTTGTCTAGCTTGAGGTTCTGTGGTTCTCTGCTCGGTCATCTGTAGCACTTCCACATGTTATACTATATATTTTTTCTCAGTAGCTGGCTTTACAGATGATACCACATCATACATAATTCTTCTCTCTAGTTGCCATCTTTCAGCCATCCTTGTCCCTGATCATGTCCCCACGTGTTAACATTAATTCTAATTCAGATTCTTAACTTCATTCACTGACTTTGTGTTTTCTATCATCTTAGTACATTAGTTCATTCTTTCTCAATATTTTAAATGAAACTTAGATGCCTTCTTTCCTGAGTCACCTTTTTTCCTAGTTAAATATAAAAACTGCAGGAATTCCATCTTCCTGGCCCTACATAACAAATGAGTGGAGCTATCTCCAATAATGAGTCAGTTAATTTGTACCATCTTTTTGATCAGATGAAATTATGAAAGTCAAAATTCCCAGGTAATAGGAATATCTAATAATCTCAGTAAAGACACTAATACAATCATGGGTTTTCTTCACGTCAGGAGCCCTGACTTTGAAAGAGATGTCAGTAAGACCAAGCCTTCTGTGAACTTGAAAAACCCGGGGGTCAGAGTCAGTTCTACTTCTTGTCCCAAGAATGACACAATTCTGAATCGAGCCCCCAACCCTTCCTCCACATCCTAAAATGAGACCAGATTTAAGACTCAAGCTACTTCTACCTTTTCCTGATTCATTTTCAGACTGAGTACTAGCAGTATTTTCCCCAACTTGACCGAGGCCCAAAGGCAATCCCTAATCTGACTAGGGTCAGTAACATGAGTAGATATAAGCCAAAACACTATTGTTAGGTTTCTAAGAACAGAATCTATTCAATTGTTACAAAACAACAGAAGGAAAATTACTTCATGAGTGGAACCTGGACATCTTTGTTGTTTGGTTTGTTTTTTTGGGAGGGGCGGGCAGGATTTGGTTGATTTTTCTGAAGCATACCTTGTTTAAATGGGAAGGCTTTGGTGAGAACCCTTTGGTTTAGGAAAATGTTTTTCAAATGTCATCAAATGAATATATGTTCAGTTTAGTGGACCACGTTAGTACTCTAAATGATGTGACAGGACCTGCCTCTATCAGTCTTCTAAAATACAATTTCCTATCAAGTTACTAGTTAAGTCACTAAAAGCAGCTTGCCAGGAGCTGCCCAGGGACAAATTTCCTACGATGAAATTTATGTCTATTTTACTCCCCTAATATCTCCCCCAGAGTAGGATGTATCCATCATCCTCCATCAGTGAAACTTGGGCTTGAATTTCATGTATTATGATGACAGCTTTAGTTTTGATTTGATTCAAAACACTGAAAATATTCAAAACTTTCTCCTTAGATGAAAGATACAAAGTGTTGCCACAGTTTTCAGAATTATGCTCACAAAATAATGGTTTCCAATATGAGTTCTTAAGTACATCATGAGCTTCCAGAAGCTTCTGATGAGAGTTCCAAGGTTTTTAGTTATGAGCATAGTAAAAATTTCCTATTCTCAACTAAAGGCAGCTGGCTAGTGAATAAACCTGAGATGAAGAAGGAAACTGACTATCAAAAGCATTAAAGCCTCTTTAGCCCTGACTCTTAGGTAATTAAAAACATATGGATATAATACTGTGTTTGCATAACAGTCATGCACATTCCCCACTTGCTGGTCATTCAGATTGGTCTACCTACTGTCCACTGTGAGCTCTTGACAGTCAAGAGGGAGAGGAGCAATCAGAGCCTAGTTAGCCACACCCACTCTGCCGCCATTTACGCACATCTTTCCTCCCTTTCCTTCATACTAACCTAGCATGTTTTTTTTCTTTTGTGGAATCCAGGCCTGGCTAGCTAGTCAAACAGAGTCTTTGTTTCTGAACATGGAAATAAATACACACTGTCCCTGGTGACTTTAACCCAAATGATGATGCCCTTTCATTTTTTTTTCTTTTTGAACCAAATCTTTGACTTCATTGATATGGGCACCTCCAACTATTCAGCGGGTCTCAGAGACAAAGCAGCAAAAAGTTAATTGACTTTCCCAAAGTCATGCAAGCAGGATGTGACTTGAACCAAGTCTTGACTTCAGCCAGCTCTTTCGACTGCACCACACTGTGTTTTTGCATATCACTGGATAATAAGATCACTTTATAAGTAGAGAAAATGGTTTGCCGCTGCTTTACCTGAGACAAGAGACTCTCCTAATTCTCCAGCTAGGTATCTTTTGTACTAGGGGATGCCATGGATAGTGTTACACTGAAGTCAGGAAGACTTCAGTCCAAATACAGCTTCGGACACTTAACTAGCCCTATGACTCTGGGCAATTCACTTAACTTCTCTCTGCTTCAGTTTCCTCATATGTAAAAAAGGAATGTTAATAGCACCTACACACTATGATTGTTGTGAAGATAAAATGAGATAGTATTTGTAAAGCAGTATATAATGCTAGCTATTATCCTTAGTATTTTAATATCACTTGGTGTTTGGGGCTCCTCTGTAGAAGAGGTGTTCTTGTAGGCCTTTTGATATTTAACACCAAGGTTCTTTTTTTATACATTCCCTTGTTAAATGGGGCAAATTTATCATGCAAAAAAATAAAATAAAAAGTATGTAAAAATAATTGCTCTTTTACCTTGCAGTAGAGCATTTCCCAGTAGACTGCTCCAGCAAATGCATAAATAGGAAGGTTTTTCTCAGTTCTTCAGAACAGCCAATCAATGAGTCAGTTAGGTTTTGGAAAGTTGTTGGCAAAATCAACTTTATCCATATTACCTCTACAAGTTCAGGAAACAAGTATTGGAGTTGTTTTAAATTTTTAAAAATCTAACCTGACTTGCCTCTAATTTGGAGAGTATTTGAGATTTGGAGTATCTGAGAACATGGTTTGATCAGAAAAGCTTATCCTTTTAGTAGGAAAATCTCCATTTGCTCAGCTCTTTCTTATAAAATGAGTTCTCTGTTTTCCAGATGCTTCATTTTATTTTTGGTATCTTTTTTCCTAACTTCAACAATGGGGAGGTGTTGTCGGTTTTCCTGGGACCTACCTCAGGAAGCTGAGCTGTCTCTGAAATTTTTGGAACTGGACCCAAAATGATTCTCTCGCAAGGGACCCCCTAACACAATCTGCTGCCCTCAGCATTCCTGACGTACAGGGCCTGGAGGATTGAGGGAGTTGGGAAGCAAGAAACTGGCTGGAAAGTACAAAAATGAATGCGGCTGTCACTGAAGGAACAACATGGAGCAAAGAGCTAAGCCCCATGGGGAGATTCCCTAACCACAGCTCCTCCAGCTGCTACAACTTCCTGCTCAGGCATGGCCTGGGGTTTGTCCCTGAAGATAATTCTCACAGCAGTCTGAAAGGCTAAAGAACCATTTCCTCTTCTTACCTGCTAAAGAGGCAATGTTAAATTCGAATGTGTGTTAAAGAGCTGAACCATTTGGCTTAATGTTTCCTTAGAGCTGCAAGGGACCTGGGAGGTCATCAAGCCCCATCCTTTCCTTTTCACAGAAAGGGAAACTGAGGCCCATAGCAGTGAAGTGACTTGCCTATGGTCTCACAGGTATCAAATGTCCTGTGAGCCTCAGTTTCCTTCTTTGGGGCTTTCTTTTTGGAAACTTGTGCCTGCCTCTGATTTGGGTTAAATGG
>CM053773.1:13783589-13795651 GCA_028658325.1 Potorous gilbertii | reverse complement strand
TAATAACCCTATAAAGTAGATGCTATCATTATTCCCATTTTATAGACTAGGAACTCAGGTTAGTTGACTTCTCTGGTATCACCCTACTTAGTAAATGTCTGAGATGGAATCTAAACCCAAGTCTTCCTGACTCCAACAGGGCTCCATCTGCCACATCATGCTACCAGTGACATTTAAAATGATGAGCCAATCATACTGGAAAGAAATCTGGAATTACGTTAAGAAAGGGTTTAAGATGCCCATTGACTCAGAAATCAAATTGCTGGCATATGCTCCTCAAGGAGATCAAAGACAAATACACTAAGATATTTATAGCAGCAAAAAAAAAATTTCAAACTGGAAAGATAGTAGATGCCAATTATCTAATTTTAAGGAATTGACTAAGGAATTAAGAAATGACCAGATAAACTGGTACATGAACTTAATGGAATGTCACTGTGCCTTAAGAACTTGATGAATATGAAAAATGCAAAGAAGAATGCTGAGTCTAATATGAATTGATACAAAGTAAATCAAGAACTAACAATGAACTATGTACACTATGACTAAACCAATGTAACACATAGATGTGCATACATGTGCATACATATATATTCACATAGACCCCCTAAATACTATGTAATTGCAATGACAAAGTTTGGTCCCCAAAAAGAAATTTAAGGCTCCTTCCCTTCTTTTGAGAGGTGGGGGACTATGCACTTGGGATATTACTACACCAACCCATTCCATTGATGTGTTCCATTTGTTTTTCCCCTTCCTTATTCTTTCTCAAATAGGATGACTCTCTGGGGAGGTGAGGAAAGATATATTTGGAAATGAAGATGCTACTTAATATACAATAATTTTTTTAAAAAATAAAGTAATAGGAACTGGGTTTCTAATTGTTTACAAAGAAGAAAAGCTAAGAAGGTGGTTCAACATCATATAATTTTGTTTAGCAATGCCTGTGAGGAGAATGTCAACCAAATAGAAAAGGGAAAGATTAAGACAGGGCTAGGAAAAAAACCCAAAGCTCTAACACCTTGGGTGATGGGCTTTGGCTCTGGTTATTTTACTCCCCCTTCAAGGGCCCAAAGTGGTGGCCAGGTTGACCACCCAAGGTGTGAAAGCAAGCAGGAAATCTGTATGAGTGTTATGCATACATACTTCTCCTGGGTTTGGGGGCTGGGAGTGAGGAATGGTTAGGAAGTTCTGTATGTGGCTATTTTGATGATTTTCTAACAGGGCTTATTGTGCCTTGTCTTGGTTGGGCTTTTATGATCAGTGCCCTTTTCTAATCCCATCTCTTATCAAACTGGTCCCAGGAGGATCTGACGAGGAGGAGAAGAGAAAGGGAATTAAAAAAATTTTTTAAAGATGAAAGAGTATCTTTCCATATGCTGGTGAGACTTATCTCAGAGAAACATCTGGAAGGAAGGATATCTGTATAGAAGCGGTTGGATCCATTAGAAATTTATATTATCTAATCTCACTGCTAGACAGAAATTCTTTAGTTCATCTCTAATTGATTCCCAATCACACTCTTCACAGGAGATTTTCCAAACCTACTTTTCAATTATGCCTACAAGCACCCTCACCCACCAAAAAAATCCTTATGACCTGGATTCTTATTTTACTGAGATTGAAGCACTTTGACCTCTTATATTTTCTCCTCCAAACCTCAAAGCATCTCTATACCCTTAGCCATTCTCCAGTCTCAGGACAAAATGATTCTTCTCTAGTGACCAGGGTGAGCGCCTCCCCTTGTCCTTGATCCTGTCTCCTCCCATTTCTTTCAAGAATTTGTCCCATCAATCATTCTCTCTACTTAACAATCCATCCCTACCTACTGGCTTGTTTGTCTCCTGTTGCATAAATATGCTCAGCTCTCCCCCATCCTTAACACCTCCCTAACTCTCTCCCTCAATAGCCATTCCCAGCCCCTTCCCTTGATCATGTCTTCTTCTCAAGTTATCACATGCTATATTTCTCTCCTTTTCACTGCTAAACTGCTAGAACACTTAATGCCTCTACTTCCTACATCCCTTCCAAACTAACCTCTAAACCCACCACTGACCTGAAAGTCCTTTCTCAAAGGTCACTAATGGCCTCAATGGCTATATCCAATGATCTTTTTTTCAGCTCTCCTCCTCCATGACTTCATCTTTTTGCAGCATTCAACACACTTGGATATTTTTTCTTTCCTTGGTTTCTGTGATTCTCCTGCTTCTCCTACATGCCTGGCTACTACATTTTGGAATCCTTTACTGATTTATCATAAACCCGTACCTCGAATGTGAATTTCAGTCAAGTCAGCAAGCATTTATTTATTTATTAAGTATTTATTTATTTATTTATTAGGTATCTAAGTGTGTGCTAGGCCCTGTGCTAAGTGGTACAAAGAAAGGCAAAAACAGTCCCTACTCTCAAGGAACTCACAATATGATAGGGTAGACAGCATGCAAACAACTATGTACAAACAAGCTACATACAGGATAAACTGGAGATAATCAACAGAGAAGAGGCTACGATTAAGGGGGATTGGAAAAGACTTCTTGCAGAGGGTAGGATTTTAGCTAAGATGTGAAGGAATTCAAGGAAGTCAGGTACCGAAGAGAGTCAGTGAAAATGCCCAGAGTTTGGAGGTAGAATATCTTGTCCAAAGATTATCAAGGAAGTCAATAAATACTGGATCACAGAATATGTGGAAGGGAATAAAATGTAAGTGTAAAAAGTCAGGAAGGAGTCAGATTATGAAAAATTTTTAAAGTCCTTCAGCATCAAATACAAAAAAGAAGATTTTACATTTTTTTACTGGAGGTAATAGGGAACCACTGGAGTTTATTAAGTGGTTACGGGGTGGTGACGTGGCCAGACCTGTGCTTTAGAACTGACAGCTATATGGAGAGTATACCAGAGTCAGTGAGATCAACCAGAAAGTGTGCACTGATGAGGGCCAGCACCAGGAGGGCAGCTTTGTCAAAGAAAAAAAGGGGACACATGTAAGAATTGTTAGGAAAGGAGAGGTGATAGAATTTGGCAACAGCCTGGAATGAGCAGGGGGTGGTGGTGAATAAGTGAAGAGGTAAAGTCGACACCTAGGTTGACAGTTGGGTGACTGGGAGGGTAGTGGTACAGTTGATAATGAAAGGGAAGTTAGGAAGAGAGGAGGGTTTGAGAGAAAAGATGAGTTCAATTTTGGATACGTTGAGTTTAAGATGTCTCTGAGACATCCAGTTCCAGATGTCCAATACACAGTTGGAGAAGCAAGACTAGACTGGAAGTCAAGAAGTGTCCCCAAAGCTTCTAAACTAGACTCTCAGTCCTCTACTCACTGCCTTGGTTGTCTCATCCATTCCCATGAGTTCAATGATCACTTCCATACAGATGATTCCCAAATCTATACCTAACAGTTCTCTTCTTTAATTACAGACCTGTATCAACTGGCTGCTCCTACATCACCACCAGGATGTTTCAGTGGCATTTTAAACTCAATCTCTGTCCAAATTGAATTCATCATCTTTCACCTTCTACCACAGTCCTGCCCCATTCTCCCAACTTCCCTATTTCTTCTGAGGCCACCACCATTATTCTTGGAACAGAGACTCAAAACTTCAATTACCTTTAACTCTTCCCTCTTTCTCTCACTCCCCTTTTCCTTCCCCCCAATCCACTTAATTTCCAGGACTTACTGATTTTACCGTAACTATATCTTTTATGAGAGCACAGTGGATAGAGATCTGTCCTCAGAGTCAGGATGACTGCACTTCTGACACATATTAGTTGTGTGACTCTGAGCATGTCATTTAACCCTGCAGTGCCCCTGGTAACTCTCCAGAACTATAAATTACAGAGCAGGTTCCAATCTCCTTTGGCAGAAGGATCTACACTCAAAGTTCCTTGTATCAATGAAATCATAGATCTGCATTTTTATAAAAGGGAGTAGGGAAAGAAAGGCTGTACCATCCACTCTCTCACTTTCATCACTTCTTATCCAGGTTACCTGATTAAATGGTCTCTGTCATCTCTCTTTTCTCTAAGTCATCCTTAGATACCAAGATAATTTTTCTAATGCAACAATCAGATCATGTCCTTCCTCTACTATCACCTCTAGAATGAAATGCACCTTCTTTAGTTGGGCATTTTTGAAAGGATTGCTAGACTGGTAAGTCTGGGAACTGCTATAGATATAATTCATTTAGGTTTTAACAAAACATTTGATCAGGTCTCATGCTATTGTTGTCAATAAGACAGAGAAAAATAGGCTATATAATTATATGTGAGTTCAGAATTGGTTGAATGGCTTTTCCAAAAGAATAATTGTTAGTTTTAGGTGAACTGGAAGAAAATCTTTATTCTGAGGCCCCAGTGATCTGTGTTTGAGTCTTTGATAATTTAAAGGGTTTTTGTTTTTTTAATAATTTTTATAAAATGTAGGTGTGGTCTCAAAACCACCTCATCCATTTTAGCCTTGATAATTTAGCTGGGTGAGAAATGTTTCAATCAAATCAGAACAGAACTTTGGATTACATGCTAAATGGTCTTTGACATTGCCGAAGAATTGTATTTGTGTTCAAGTAGACTTGCATGCAGAGGTAACTTGGCTGTGCCATGGGGATCATTTAGAAATCATCAACGGACTCAAGAAGTGATGGAACTCCAAAAATAAGAGCATATGGCTTTCCAGGACACTCCTTAAAGGAACCACCTAAGAAGAAGGTGACACCTTGATCCCTCTCCCCTCTCCCCACCATCACCATCTTCTATCACCTTGTCAGCCTCGAAGTGTCCAGAGGATACTGGGATTTTCTATCTACCCATTAATGTCCTAACATCCTACCCCTGGCCAGCTGCAGCCAGTAGCTGCCACTGGTCTCCTAAATAACATCTTGAGACCACCTGGCTTTTAGTGTCTACAACAAGAGCCAAGAAGAGAGTGGACTCACATCTCTAAAAGAAGTTTAGTAAAAAGAACATGCAAGGTCTAAGGAGAAACTTCTTGAGCACCTCATGAATGGGAGAAAAGGATGTCTAGCAATCAGGAACTGTGAGTTTCCTCATGGACATACGTGCTCTCTCAGCCTGAGTTCCTTATCCCTGAGTCTCTATATATCTGATAGAGAATGTGTTACAAATGTTAGAGGACAGGCAGATGAAAGGTGTTGTACCTTCCATTATCACCTTAGTAAACACCCTTTTCTGAAAGCTCATTAGCTTGAAAAGTAAATAGACCCTTTCTTCCCCCCCCATACACACACACACACACACACACACACACACACGCACACGCGCGCACACACACACACACACACACACATACACACACACACACACACACACACACCTCTCCTATCCTGCATTAAGAAAGCAAAATCAAAATCTCTAGCATAAACATTTATAGTTAAGCAACAAATTCCCACATTGGGCATGTCCAAAAAAAAAATGTCACTATCTGCACTGAGAGTCCATTCATTGTCTCTCTACCAGGACGTTTGAAGTACGTTTCATCATAAGTCCTCCAGAATTATGTTTGGTCATTGATTAATGGTCATGTTCAGAATTCTTAAGACTTTCAAAGTTGTTTTTCTTTACAATATTGTTACTATATAAATTGCTCCAAATGAATGAAGTAAATGGACAAGTGAATGAATGAAAAAGCAATTTATTAAGGCTTTATAATGTTCCAGGTACTATGCTATGCCCTGGGGATACAAATAGGAAAACAGAAAGTCCTTGCTCTCAGGAAGTTCAGATTTCAATGAGAGAGACAACACATTGAGGTGGATGAATGTTAATGTATCTAAAACCATAAACCACGTTTTACTAAAAAAAATATCCATTTCTGATGCTGAACCATTTAATGGTGCCAAAGATTGTGATTTTGAGAACTTTCTTTTCTGGGCCTTGGGTAGCTGTGGCTTGCCTGGTGACATGTCCACAAAGGTTGATTCCCTGGAGACATGACACAGGATGTAATGGGAGAGCCTGGCCCTTTTAGGCTAAGACCTTTACAGGTTTTCACTTTGGGTCAAGTAAGGCCCATTCAGTGAATAGGCCTCTTTAAGAAATGAGTCAAGGGATCGTCCTTTAATGGGAAAAAAGAAAAAAAATCAATGTGGGAGAGGAAGACCCTCAGGGTTGCTAGTCAAAAGAGAAACAGTTACCATTGACATTCACTTTGAGCCAGGAGGGCCCAAAATACAGCCATTAAGTGGAGCTTGGGCAGGGACCTGTTGTGGTCCAATCTACAAGCTTCAGAGAGAAGTGAGATGAAAGAAAGAGAGGAGAGAGAGAGAAAGAAAGAGAGAGAGAGAGAGAGAAGAGGGAGAGAGGGACAGAGAGGCAGAGAGAGAGGGAGAGAGGGAAGGAGGGAGGGAGGAAAGGGAGGAAGGCAGGAAGGAAGGAAGAAAGAAAGAGAATGAAAAGAGAAAAGAAAAACAAGAAGGCAGGAATCTAGCTAGGAAACCCTCATCTTCTCATAGTATAGTCCTACATAGATACACATGAATGTATATGTCTACGTATGAGGATGATTACAGACATCTAACTATATGTATATAAGTGTATGTATATGTATGTATATATGTATACATGTGTTTGTGTGTGTGATATATTTGTGTGTGTATATATATATATATTTTACATGTGTGCATGTATGTATGTGCTTAATTGTAACCTTCTTGGGGGAAGGGGAAGATGGGGGGAAAGTAAAAAGGTTACAAGAAAGAACAAAAGAAAACTCAAGAAAAAGGTTTCCTTGAAATAGAAACTTATTGCTATATATTTTTAATCCTCTCTTATGTTCTGCTGTACAAATGTCAATGCTTCATTCTTTTCTTAATTTGTATTTGTTTCAGTATTTAAGTTTATGCTTCTTTTCCTTTTCTTATTGTGTATTAAAATATTTGTTTAAATAAATTAATTTTTAAAAAAGAAAATAAATGATTTGGCAAAGTATTGAAAAAAGACCAAGTAGACTTACTTTAAATAGTATAAAAATTAATGCTAAAAATTGTCTTGATATGTAATTAGGGAAAAATACTATTAAAAATAATAAAACTGCTTTATCATTAAAAAAAAAACCATCCAGCTAGATGGTGCAGTGGATAGAGCACCAGCCCTGGAGTCAGAAGAATTTGAGTTCAAATCCAGCCTCAGACATTTACTAGCTGTGTGACCTTGGGCAAGTCACTTAACCCAGATTGCCTCCAAAATGCACATGTACATGTGTGTAAAAGGGGCTGAGTGATTCCTTGGATGGTAACTTCAAAGATCAGGCTAGAAGGAAAAGCCATGGAGTGGGTCACTGCTATTCCAGGAGCTCCCCCACTAGGATCCTCTGTTCTTTTGGTTCTTCGTACTTCACTTTGCCTCATTTTATACAAATCTTACCAGGCTTCTCCAAAACTGTCCCCTTCATAATTTCTTACAGCACAGTAGTATTCCATCATATTAATATACCATAATTTATTCAGCCATTCCCCAATGGTTGGCATCTTCTTTAGTTTCTAATTCTTTAGCATCACAAAAAAAGCTGCTATGAATATTTTTGTATATGTGGGTCCTTTTCTTTCTTTAATCTCTTTGGGGTATAGACTACTGGTATCACTGTATCAGAGGATTTGCATGGCTTAGTAGGTTCTGGGACATAATTTCAAATTGCCTTCTAGAATGGCTATAGAACTTCACAGATCCACCAACAGTGTATTAATGTGCCTGTTTTCCTACCAGTTCAAAGCTCCATAAACTGAATTAAAATAACTGTTTCCCCACAGCCCCTCCAGAATTTGTCATCTTCCTTTTTTGCCAATCTGATGGGCATGAGGAAGAACTTTTAGGATTATTTTGATTTTCATTAGTGATTTATGCATTTTTTATATGGCTTCCTCTGAAAATTACCTGTTCATATCCTTTGACGATTTATCAGTTGAGGAATGAGTTATATTCCTATGAATTTGAACAGCTCCCTATATATTTTACAAATGAGACCTTGGTCAGAGAAACTTGCTTGCAAAGATTGTTTTCTCCCAATATATCTTCCATTTATCTTCTAATTTTAGCTGCATTGGTTTAGTTTGTACAAAAATTTTAAAATTTTTATACAATCAAAATGATCAATTTCATTTTTTTGTGGCCTTCTCTGTCTCTGGTTTGATAATGAATTCTTCCCCTATCCATAGATCTGACAAGTAATTCCTTCCTTGGTCTTCTAACTTGTTTATGATATCACCCGTTGGGTCTAAGGCATGTACCCATTTGGAACTTCTCCTGGTTATACCATGTAAGATGTTGTTCTAAAGCAAATTTCTGCTAGATGGCTTTCTAGTATTCCCAAGAGATTTTGTTGCAGACTGAGTTCTTGCCCCAAAGGCTAGGATCTTTGGGTTTATCAAACACTAAGCTACTATGCTTGTTCTCTTTATTATTTTAGACTGCAATTATACATCCCTCAGTTTTCAGGTGAAAAATGACTATAGAAATTCATAGATCTTGAAAAAAAACAGACCACTTCTTCTTAAAATTATTTTTGCAGACATATTTGTCGATGCATTGAATGTTTAATTACTGAATCTTGTACAAGTATTGATGTGGATATTGAAAAGGGAGGCTTGGCTTTCTTTTCATTATATTTTTCTTTCCTTTATTGTTTTTGGGTTGGGTGATAGGATACAAAGTGATCTTAATGGACTAGAACCAATAACAATGTTAAATTGTTAACAGTGATAAAATTTACATTTGGATCAAAAAAATCCCTTTAGGGGAAACTTGTTTTGTAGGAAGGCCCACACCTTTTGTTAATATCTAATGAGGCCCTGCTTACATCGCAGATCAACAGACACATCCATTCATTGGATCTGTCTGTTGATCTGTGATGTATGTATTGTTTTGGTCAGACAGTTAGAAGTCTGGTCTGTAGGTCTTTATTTCTCTGCTTGTAAGAGCTCTGTTGGTGAATGTAATTAAAGATTATTGACCCCTCAAAAGTCACTTTCCTTTTAGAAAAGCAAATCCAAGAACCTATGTTAACAGGTCATCCTGGGTATGTCAGGGTGCTTGCTGTTACAAGCATGGAAAGGTAGGAAGGAGCTAGGTTGTAAAAAAAAAAAAACAAACAAAAACTGCTAAATGGAAGACTTTCTATTTGATCCTAGGGACAATAGGAAATCACTGGATTTTAAAGGAGGTGAAATGGTCAGACCAGTGTTTTTGGAAAATCACTTTGTCCCTAAGTGGAAGATAGACCAATTAAATGCCCCTTCTCAGCCCTTTCTTCACTGTAACACTATATTACTTCCCTTAACACAATGTAAGCTTCTTAAGGGTAAGAACTGTCTTGCTCACTTGTATTTGAAGTTTTTCACATGTGTGTGTAAATATTACATATGTTTCATTTAGCAAAATCTACCTTTTCTCCCCCTTACACTAATCCCCGCTCCCAATTAAGAATGAAAGAAAAGGACACCCCTGTTACAAACATGAATAGTCAGTCTAAACCAATGTCTGCATGCTCAAAAAAAAAAGCCTCATTCTGCACACTGAATCTTTCACCTCATTATCAGGAGGTACGTAGCATGTTTCATCGCAAGTCCTCTGCAATTGTGGTTGGTCATTACCCTGATTTGAGCCCTTTAACTGTTTTAAAGTTGTTTTTATTATATTGTTGTCATTGCATAAATTGTTTTGAATTTGTTCATTTTGCTGGGTAATCAGTTCATACAAGACTCTCTAGGCTTCTCTGAAACGATACCCTTTATTTCTTTCAATATTCTTATAATATATTATATGTAATATATACTTCTTATAATAAAATATAATATAAAATAATATCATAATATTTTTATAATGACACTTCATATAACTTGTTCAGCCATGCCCCATTTTATGGGCACTCTTCCCCTAGACTCCCATTCTTTACCACCTCAACAAGGGCTATATATATTTTTGTACATCCTTCAATTTTGGTTTGATTAGTTAGGACTAATCCATTTCTTACTCTACCCTCTCTCTAATTCTCCCTTCTCTACTTTTCTTCTATTTCCCTACTAAGTGAAATATAATTCTGTACCCCTGTGTGTGTGTGTGTGTGTGTGTGTGTGTGTATTTTGCTTCTTTGATCAGTTCCAATGAGAATGAGTTTCACGTGTCAGCCCACCCTCCTTCACCCCCACCTCCTCCTTGTTTGTATAGATGTCTACTTGTACACCCAGACTGGTAAGATGATTTTCTCTAACCTTCTTTTCCCTTCCTCCCACCCTACCTAAAGTATTCTTCTTCCCCTGTTTCCATTCCTCTCTAAGATGATCATGACATAACAGAACCAATCCTAGGCCTTCTCTAATTAGAGTCCCTCAGTAACCCCTGATAATGATAGGGTTCAAAGAGGACACAGGTATCATCTGCTCATATTTGAATGTAAGCAATTTTCCCTGATAATTGCTTGTTCATGTTTACCTTTTAATGTTTCTCTTAACTCCTGAGCTTGAACTTCAAAGTTTCTATGTAACTTTGGCCTTTTCATCAGGAATGCTCAGAAGTCCACTTCATTAAAGGCCCATTTCTTCTCCCCAATACCCCACCCTCATGGAGTTATACACATTTTTCTGGGTAAGTCATTCTTGGCTGTAATCCTAAATCTTTTGCCTTCTGTCATATTGTATTCCAAGTTCCCTGCCCCTTTTTTTTCCTTGACCTAGAAGTTCTAAATTTTGGCTGAGAATTTTTCCATTTAGGAGTTTCTTTCAAGAGTGACCAATGTATCTTTTCTACTTTCACTTTGCCCTCTGGTTGTAAGAGATCTAGGCAGTTTTAAGAAATATTGTAGCTAGGCTCTTTTTTGGGCAGTAGCATTCAAGTGATTCAATGATTCATAAGCTTTTTCTCCTTGCTTTTTTCTTGGGCAGTTGTTTTTGCTATGAGATACTTTACATTTTCTTCTATTTTGTTTTCATTTTTCTTACTTTGTTTTACTGTATCTTCTTGTTTTGTGAAATCACTGTCTTTCCTTTGGTCTATTCTAATTTTCAGGGAGTTTGTGGCTTTGTACCTTTTGTGCCAAGTTACTAATTCCTTTTCCAATCCTTTCCTCCATAGTGCTCATTTCTTTTCTCTAGTTTCTCATTTCATTTGTAAATATATTTTTTAACTCTTGCTTCTTTCTTAGGAATTCTAGTTGAATTTGTGCCCAAGACTTGTTGTTATTTAAGGCTTTGCTTATGGATGCTTTAGAACCTTTCTCTTCTCCTGGATTTGTGTCTTGAGAGTCCCTGTAGACCATAAGTTTTGTATGGTAGTATTTTTTAGTTTTTTGGGTTTTGTTTTTTTTTTTTGCTTTGCTCATTACTTGGACCTACTCCCTGACTTCAGACTTGATAGGCTATTGTTGTTCGGTCATGTCCAGTTCTCCATTTGGGGGGTTTCCTTGGCAAGCTTTCAATTGGTCTGAAGTGCTCTGAGCCTGATCAAAGTCTGGTTGCCGTCCCCCTGGTCTGAGCTTTGCAAGTTCCTGACCTGGCCTGAGATGTGAGCAAGAGTAGATTGCTGCTGGACTCAAACTCTATCAGTCAGCTGGAAAGTTCTGCAGGTTGAGAGTAACAGAATTATAGACTTCCCTTTGGTCTTGTATGCCTGCCCTGGCTATTCCTCTGCAAGTTCTAATTGGGATGGAACAGGAGTGGGAAGTCTGCAGCACTGAGGCCAAAGGTTCCCCACCTCAGGCTAGAGGACACAAGTAAGACCCTGCTCTATTCCTGGGGTCTGAGCCATACTGTTATGGACCTTGTTATTTTCTCAGTACATAGCCTGGGGTTTGTGGCTGCTTCTTCCCCCTGAACACTATCCCTGGGTACAGGTACTCTCCTCAGTCTAACCTGGATCTATGACCTGGAACTGGGAAGCGGGTGACAAAGCTGCCAATTGATAGCTGTTCATATAGCTTCTTCATATTCTGCATGCAATGCCAGTTCTTGATCTGGGACCCTTTCCTCCCTGGGCGTAGAGCACTCTTCCTTTGATTTGCAGAACTGAGCAAGGTAGGCTCAAGGCTAATTCCTATCCCCAGTGTCTGCCCCTCTCATGGAGATCTG
>CM053773.1:13736913-13773065 GCA_028658325.1 Potorous gilbertii | reverse complement strand
ATATATATATATATACACGTCTATACATAATTGAAATATGCACATATGTAATTAGAAAAATGTATAGAGGAATTGTAACAAACTATAACAGAAGTGTAAATAAATGTAGTGAGCAGCTCTGAAAAAGAATCAAGTAGCTCCTTGCCATGATGTCCTGGGTTCAAGACTGAATGGAACCTGAGCAGCTTTGAGAAAGTCAAGTAATATTTTTTCCATGATGCCATGGGCGCTATTGAGTGTGTAATACAGAGAGAAAGACCTAAGTTCCAGCAGCTATGAGGAATGTATTGGCCATCAATGAGTACCTGAGTCAGATTTCTAGTTGAAGAAACCAGGACAGCTGGTGAACTATGTCTCAAGAGCTGGGAAATAGATTAAATATGAGAGAGAGAGAGAGAGAGAGAGAGAGAGAGAGAGAGAGAGAGAGAGAGAGAGAGAGAGAGAGAGAGAGAGAGAATCTGACACCAAATTGGCCCTAGGAACCAAAATAGTATTGCATGAAGCAGGGACTTGGCTATTTGGTGCTATGAGTTTTGCAGGGATATTCCTTTATTAACCAGGTTGGGATGTGAGTCATTTTTCTGTTTTTTTACAAGCTTTTAAATAAATCTATTCAATGTTTAAACTTTTTTGTTAGCCTAGAGTGCTTGAAAAGGATTGAAGGTACTAAAAGAGAAAAATACAAGCCAAATTTAATTTAACTCAATTAACATTTATTAATAGCCTACTATGTGCCAGGCACTGTGCTAAGTGCTGGGGATACAAATGAAAAAAAAAAGAAAGAAAGATAGTTCCTGTCCTCAAAGGGCTTACTACCTAATAAGGGAAAACACACAAAAGGAACTTGGGGGGGGAGGAGTGGTGAGGGGTCCACTAGGGCGTATGTTGTTCTGTGTATTTGAACCAAGAACTGCTGAGGGAAAATGGAAAGTTTCCAGATGTTCCCTGGACTTTCTTTGGGGGACTGGGAGGCAGGGAGAAACAAGACGGAGAAGTTATTATTAGAGAAATTTAACCCAGTCCTAGGGAGATCAGAACTTTAGCTCTGAGTCACAGGTTACATGAAGGTATGTGTATGTGTATGTGTGTGTGTGTGTATGTTATTTAATAAACTTTTTTTCATTCTAGGCCTTTTCTTTTTCCACTCTTTCTATCAGCCGGTACTCATGAAAGCCTGGATCCCAATGAAAAACCCTGAGTCTCTGGCCACCTCCTCAGAACTGGGTGTTTCATCTTTCATGCCTTGTGACACCTAGGCCCAAGAGGAGGAAGAATCATACATAGTGTCTGTACTTTGTTGCCTCTGGGCAGCCTGTCCTTTGAAGTTCTCTCTATAAAACCTGGTCTAGATCCTTGTTTCAGCCATTTGCCAGTCTCTGGGTTACTCTCCTTCCTTTTTCAGTAGCTAACTTATAGTCTTCCTCCGCTCTAACCCATGCCCTCACACTATAGAACTTTAATGGATAGGTTCATGTCCTTCAAATACCCTGGACTCCTAATTTATTACCTTCATCACCTGCCCTGACCAACATTTTCATTTTGCCATAGTCATCCCCAGGGATAATACCACCTCTATGATCCTATACTCTGAAACTTCCCTCTGACCAGAAACCGATATCCTTCCATCTCTCCATCTTAATGCTCCTCCACTGGCATGTCTGTCATCCTCAGTCATCCAGAGTTTCCATTCTTTTCTCTTCTCCCAGGCTATCATTTCTGTTCTAGCCTCCCTTCACAGTCATGGTCTGTTTTTGTTTAGTTCAGCTGAATACTGTTTTCTACTCTAATCTCTTGTGTCCATGTTGTGTCCTTGTGCAAGCTTTGTCAAACATCAACCTGGGCAACTCCCATAGTCTCATGCTAATGAACGCCTCTGGAGGAAGTCAAACAACCCTGCCAATTTGGGACCTTAAAACTAGGTTTTCTAATGTTAATTTGACCCTTCATGTATTTCTCCTTATTCTTTTCCAATTGCCTCTTTACCACAGTCCCCACAGTTGGGGCTGTTCTAAACCTCTTTTCTCCCTAAGAGTTTTATGTGCCTCTTTTGCCCATTTCTTGCTTTAAAGAGAAAACAGAAGCCTTTCACTCTAAACTCTTCTCCATTATTACACACCGTCCCTTGTTCTCTCCTTTGTTCCAGTCTCTTAGAAAAGGTGGCATCTCTCTTTGAGGTTATAGGAATACAGATATAGAAGGAAGCTCAGAGACTATCATTTGCTTTGCAGATGAGGAAACTGAGGCCCAGGGAACTTGCCAAGCTCATGGAAATGTCAGAGGCAGGATTTGAACCGAGGCCTTCTGACTCCAGAGCCAGTGTTCCTTTACTGTACCACGCTGCCTTGACCATGCTAACCCCCTCCACTTATGCCTTTGCCTGGCTCATAGTAGATACTTGATAAAGTCTCACTGATTAATCCATTAACCTCCTCTCTTCTGGGAGCTTACCTCTGTCCTCTTCCCCTCACCCCAAATGCTCTCTGTCTCTCCAATTTCTCTTAATCTTTTCCTTATTATAAATATGTCCAGGTCTAACTATGCCCAAAAGGCTATAAAACTGCATACCCTTTGATCCAGCAATACCACTACTCAGTCTGTATCCCAAAGAGATCCAAAGAAAAGGGAAAAGGATGTATTTGTATAAAAATATTTATACCAGCTCTTTTTATGGAGGCTAAGAATTGGAAATTGAGGGGATGCCTATCAATTGTGGAATTACTGAATAAGTTATGGTATATGACTGTAATGGAGTATTATTGTGCTGTAAGAAACGATGAGCAGGAAGCTTTCAGAAAGACCTGGGAAGACTTACATGAACTGATTCAGAGTGAAGTGAGCAGAACCAGGAGGACATTGTACACAGTAACAGCAATATTATATGATGACCAACTGTGAGTGACTTAGCTGTTCTCAGCATTACAATGGTCCAAGACAAGCCCAAAGGACTCATAATGAAAACTGCAGTTTGTTTCCAGAGAAAGAACTGACAGTATCTGAATACAGACCGAAACATGCTATTTTTCACTTTCCTCCCTCCCTCTTCCTTCCTTTGTTCCTTCTTTCTCTTTTTACCTTTTTACTCTTTCTTCCTTCTTTTCTTCCTTTCCTCCTTCCTTCCTTTTCAAGTTTTCTTCCACAAATGACTAATATGGAAATATGTTTTACGTGATTGTACATATATAATCTATATCAGATTGCTTACTCTCTCAGGGAGAGGGAAGAGGAGGGAGGAAGGGATAGAATTTGGAACTAAAAATATAAAAAAAAGTTAAAAATTGTTTTTACATGTAATGGGAGAAAAACAGGATATTATTTTTAAAAATATCTTCAGGTCTCCTGTTAGAGAAAAAGAAGGAAATATTTTGGAAAACACTACCTACAGTGTCTACCAAGAGTTATTGATAGAGAAAAAGAAGGAGAAATGAAATAAAGTCTACACCTGCATCTTCTACTTTCTTTTTATTGAGTCTGCCACACGCCAAATCTGTTGAGGATCACTACTCTAAAGGTCCTTTAGGCATTGACCAGTAGAGCACCTGGAAACTGAACCTCAAGCATTAAATACATAGATCTGCTCAAGAGAGCTATTTAATGAGAATTAACAGGCACATATGCTATAGGGAAAATTTGTAGCTCAATAACAAAAATACAGACCTAGTATAAACTGAGACCTTGAAAGCACATAGAATTCCAGGGGAAATTCCTAGCTTAATGAAAACATATAAACATGTAAAAAATTACTCCTTTCTAAGCTGGGTAGAATCCTTAATAACAATTCTAAAAATATAAGATCACAATTATGGTCATGGATTCTTATTGCTCTAGCAGGATCTACCATATCGACAGCTGAGAAGAGTGTATGAACCCAGGAGTATTCCTTGGGCCACCAGAAAAAAGAGACTGGCAGATAGGGAGAGGTGAGCTCCCAAAAAGGATGAGGTCAGATGAGAGAGTCAGAGAAAGAGACAGAGAGAAGACCTCAGCCTCTGTCCTCTTCCTCATCAACTGGGAGGAAAAAGAACCAGGACAAATTGAGGGCCAAAATACTTCAGTTCCCCTGCTCAGTCGAAAGAAAAGAGAGAGGGGGGGGCTAAGGGAAAGACTCAGAGAACCTGTGTTTTAAACCCCAACTGATTAATTCTGATTACAAATTTCTGGTTATGTCCCTTCTGGCTAGGGTGCAGATCTGTTCCATAGCTTCTCCTCCAGTGATGAAGTAATATCTCTTCTACCCCTACAGTAAGGGTGGTGGACTTTTTCCAAGAAAGGAGTTGATTTTGAGTTGATGTCTATTAATAAACAGAAATCCCCCCTCCCCCCGCAATATGCTATCCATAAAGATTGCTCTTTCCTGGCACCTATTCTCCTAGAGAGAAGTAAGGTGCAAAGTGACTCTTCCTCTTCTCCCTCCACTTCCCATTCCAAACTTTGTACTAGTTGTTTACAATATTGTCAAAGATGGCTATGCAGGAAGGCTCATAAAATTCTTAAAAACAAATCCAAAAATCTTGGCTTAATCTGCCATAATCTTGAGCTAATGGCCTAGTTATTTTCTACTTTTTAACCACCAAACCAGGGAAAACATTGTCTATACTTGCTGCCTCCCAAGACTCTGTCCTGGGTCCTATTTTCTTTTCTCTATACATTCCCTCTTTCAGAGATCTCATCAGCTCCAGTGGGTTCAAAGATCTCTGATCAGATGATTCTAAATCTATATATGTAGTCTCTTGACCATCTTCTGCATTGCCAACTTCTTGCTAGAAATCTCCACCTAGAAGTCCCAACAAAATTTTCACCTTAACACCTTCAAAATTAATTTCTTTTCCTTACTCTCCATCACTGCCATTAACAAATCAATCCCTCTTCCAAAATGCTCTATATTCTTTTCTTTTTTCAAGACAATACCATTCCAGTCACCCAAGTTTGCAACCTTGAAGTTACCCTTAACTCTTCCCTCTCTCCCTATCTCCCCCTCCGCCCCTAAGCACACACATCCCAGTCAGTTGTAAAGTCTTGATGATCATGCCTCTACATCTCTGGCATTCATCTCCATGTCCCCATTCACATGACCATTACTCTAGCTCAGGTCTTTATCACTTACCATGTGACTATTTGCAGTAGCCTCTTAATTGGTCAGCCTGCTTTTAGTCTGTTCCTTTCCAATTTGCCTTCCATGCTGCAGCAAAAATAAACTTCGTAAATGACAGATTTGACCCTGTCATTGCCTTGTTCAAAAATTTTCAGTGGCTCTCTATTGTGTATAGGATGAAATGCACATTTCTTAGTTTGGTAGTTAAAACTTTACACAACCTGGCTACTGCCTAACCTTTTTAGATTTATTTCATATGATGACCAAATTCTCTATTCTCGTCCAACTGGCTTGTCAAGTTAGCTCTACGCCACCTCCCATCTCATTTTCTTTGCATAGACTGACCCCTATGTTGGGAATGCATGTCTTCCTCACCTCTGCTTCGAAGTGCCTTCAAAGCTTAGTTCAGGGATTACTTTCCTCATTTGCCCAGTTACTACTGTTTTCCCTCTCCCTAGATTTTCTTATATTTCCTTATTGTACACACGTTGTCTTCTTCAATGGATTGTAAACTTCTTAAGGGCTGGAACTGCTTTATTTTCATCTTTAGTCCCCAGAGCTTGGTACTAGGCTTAACACATAGAAAGTGTTTGGTAAATGTTGTTTGAATTGAATTAGATGGTCTGAAGACTCAATTCAGGTGCTACCCCTTCCAAAAAGACTTTCCTGAATCCCTCAGACCTTGCAAAGAAATTTGTTTTGTAATTTTCCAATACATTTCAGTTTACTCTTGTTAAAACCTATGGAATCAGCACTCCACGTTGTTTTCAAAGCTACCCAGCTTTTCTGTGCTTTCTTCTAAGCTTTCTTTTGTGCTCTGCTATGTAGTTATAATTTTTTTCTCCCTCATTCACCACCCTGTCCTAGAGAAGGCTACAATTAAACATATATACACATATATACCTATACATATATGTAAGACCATACTCTGTTTGCTAGTACTTTCTTTGGAGGTGATAGCATCTTCCTTCATCGGTCCAAGTCTTTCCATGTCCTAAAATCAATCGGCTCATTATTTCTTATATTCCAGTAGCATTCATCATAATCACATACTGCTACTTGCTTATCCATTCCCCAATTGAAGGGCATCTATCATTTTAACCAACCTTATAGATGTAAGATGATATCTCAAAGTTGTTTTAATTTGCATTTCTCTGATCAGTATGATTTAGAGCATTTTTTCATATGATTGTGTAGTTTTGTTTTCTTCATCAAAAAACTATCTATTCACTTCCCTTGAGATTGTAATCTTCTTAAGAGAAAGAACTATGTACTTTGATTCTCCTCCAGTGCCTAGCACAGGGCTCTGAACACATCTGGTACTAAGTCAATATTCATGTATTTATATGGTTAACAACATCATTAAATTGTACAGAGAAACAGAATGTCCTAATGGATAGAAAGCCAGGAACACCCAGGTTAAATTTCTGGGTACTTACTTTTCAAGGAGCTCCAAGCAAGCATCCTAAGACCCTTGGTCTTGGTAGAAAAGGTGCTGCCCTGCATTGGTAGAGGGAGTTTCTTTGCCTTGCAGTTTCCTAGGTCAATGAAATTTGCTGTTTCTTTTTCAGCATAAGCCTCCAGGACCTTCCTGTTCCTCCTGGCCTCACTCCTTCAGCTGCTCAGAATTCCACACCCCAGAATTCTACTCGACCCTTGTCCACTCTGCCATGGTTCAGAATATTTCCTCCTACTTCACCTTTAACACAACAGGATAGTATGGCAGAAAAAAACACTGCAGAGTATGGAAAGGCCTGGGCCCTGACATTCAACATCTTGGTGACCTTTAAGGGTATATAACCTTCCTCAAGCTCGGTTTTCTCATATTTAAAATAGGGATACTTGTACCATCTGCCTCACGGGGTTGTTGGGAGGAAAGAACTTTGTAAAGCAAAAAGTGCTACACATCACTGAGTTATTGCTGTTATCAGATTTTCCCTGGCTTGCACCATACCCCCAGGAGTTCTGCTCGGTAATATACAAGCTGATCTGATAAAATGAAGTTAGATGTCAATTCCATTCCAGTCCATTCAGATTGAGAGTGACAGGCTATGAGCACAAATGCATTGAATAGTGAACCAGCAGAACATCATGATTACTTGCATGGATGCAGCGCCTTGAGGTTTGCAAATGGCTTTTCAGATAGATATACCAATAGCAATAACAAAAACAACTAATATTTATAGAGCATTTCCTACGTGCCAGACGCTGTGCCAAGCACTTTGCAAAGCTTATTTCATTGATCCTCACAACAACCCTGGGAGGTCAGTAACATTATTGTCCATATTTTATGGATGAGGAAACTGAGACTGACAGAGGTTAAATGACTTCCCTGGTCACAAAGTTAGTGTCTGAGGTGGATTTGAACACAGGACTTCTGACACCAGGTCCAGGGCTTGTTCACTTCACCATTTAGCTGTTAGTGATTCATTATCAATAGATGGTCCAGGAGCCATAGATCAGTGTTCAGCCCTGGCACTTTCTTCCTTGGCCTGTAAACAATACTTGTTAGCCTAAGCCAGAGTTGTATCCAAGATCCTATGATTTCTCCATTCAACTGTCTTGCTGGGGCTCAGTTATAATCCCTCTGTATTGTCTGAGGATATGCATCCCTTGTTGATTGGTCTGTGCTGGTATAGGCTGATACCATCCCCTGCACCAGCCTCAACCTGGCCCCACTTAGGGCCTTCGGCTGGAGCATACTCATCTCAGTGACTTATGAGTCTGCTTCCAAGTCCTCCATGTTTAGCACATCCTTCCAAGCCAAACTCCTACCCAACAATCATTTAGGCTACTGACTCTCAGGAAGCCTTCAAAGCACTAGAAAAACTGGTGGCTTCTGCTTAGACCTCTGGGGGTGTTCCTTTAGCTCAGTCACATAGCACTTTACCAATCCATCCTTCATGGTGAAAGAATGGTAGAAAGTAGAGACCCTACTTGCATTGGCATAGAGACAGTGGGAGGAAAGCACACAGTACTTTCTGTTAATTAAGGCTGACCTATTAGTAACCCAGGGCAAAACATTTATCCTTTCATAAAGGATGGTCGAGCTCAGAATTGAAGAGGAAGTAAAGGGTAGGATGAACTGCACTTAGAAATGGCTTAATGCTTTTAATTATCCCAAGCTTACGCTGACAAAAATCTCCATCTTTTTAATGCCAACATTCTTCCAGTGATGCTATAAGACACAGAACACCACATTCTCCAAAGAATCAAAATTTGGAGTGAATAGAAGAGCATTAACGAGAGCATTGTGTATTAGTAGCATGAGCAGGCTGTCTCACATCACCAATGATGGCTTATGCACAAGGAATGGAGAAAAGACAGATGACTCAGGAAGCTTAAGATCAGAAAAGGGAGTTTAACCATTGTTTAGTGAGAGTTAGTACCTTTCTAGGAGATATTAAAGGACCAGGAGGTTTGGGGGAAAACTACCCATACACTGGGTAAATCCTCTATGGAGAGTTTATGAAGGACATAGACAGGAGCTGAGCATGATGAAAAAGAGCAGATGATTTGCTGACTTCTGGAGGGCTTATCCATATTGATGAGAGCCCAGATTTATGGAAATATTGAAATATAAAAGACTATCAATGTCCTAACCTCAAGAAGTGAACAGTGTGGTCACACAAGGCTTTGTGGAAGAGACGGTGGAGAAAAGGGGTCATAGGATCATGGATTTAGAGCTGAATTAGGCTTTTGATGTTATTCTGTCTAAGATCATAGATGTAGTAAGTGTCAAAGCCAGCATCTGAACCTGGGTCCTCTGACTCAAAATTTAGGATTTTTGAAATATTTGTTGTTATTTCAGTTGTGTTCAGCACTTTGTGACCCCTTTTAGAATTTTCTTGACAAAGATACTGGAGTGGTTTGCCATTTCCTTGTCCAGTTCATTTTACAGATGAGGACCTGAGGCAAACAAAGTTAAATGACTTGCTCAGGGTCACACAGCTAATAAGTTTCTGAGGTCAGATTTTAACTCAGAAAAGTGAGTCTTCCTGACTCAAGGTCCAGTACTCTATCCATTGTACCACCTAGTTGCCCCTCTTAAAATATACTATACCATATAGGTGCACGTATCTACATTTCCACATAAGCTCAGAATAGATTGTCTTGAAGAGCTCAGAGTTGGTCTTTTTTCTCTTTCATAAGCACCTTCCTGTTCTGTTGTATATTTCCATGTTTGGCCCATATGTATAAATAACTAGTTCCAGGTTTATGCCTTACCAGTATAGTCCATGAAATATCCTATTTGGACTCTTGGTCTCAGAATTTTATCTATAATTTATCTATTCTATTATATGTGCTTCCCTTTGGAAACCTCAAAGTACCCTATAAATGTGACTCCATTCGGGGTAGAGAGATGATACCCCAATAAGACTAGACTAGTAAAAGTTGAAGGCCTACAGAGACTAAAAGATTTAAAATGTAAAGAGGAAAGACTTCAGGTGCAAAATAGATATTCCCTTCCCTAGAAGGGGTTGGAGGCTTAAATAGTTCAATTATTTAGGAAGAAGTCAATGAGACGATAGCTGCCTGAGATGCTTTAGCAAGAATTATTGAAAAGGGGAGGGAAAACCTTTTCTGTTTCTTGCCCAGAGTCAACATGAAATAGCTTTCTGAAGGAAGGGCTCCGCTGTTGAGAAAAGTGCTTTGTAAATACTGCTATTTGAGTAAATGCCTTTGCTAAAGAACTGTGTCTGCTGACTGACTGTTAAGGGGAACATACTGGTTGGGGCTCATGAGTTAGTGTTTAGGTGGATAACAACCCACAGGGTTATCTATAGAATTCTGAAAGCAGTATCATTCACCCCTCTTGGGAATCAACTTGCTGGTGCCAGTGTAAGTTCTAAGTGAGCCCTAAAGACTGTTATGATGATGATGTAATTGTTATATTGTTATTGTTAGTATCTGAAGTATATATTCTTTCTCTCCACAGTTCCGGGAAAGATATTGGGCCCAAATAGTTCTTGCCAAAGCCTTTTCAAGCAATACCAGGGATGGAGAGGGTGTTTAGGGGACAGTCAGTGACCAATTAATGCCTGAGAGTCTTGCTCTGAGCCAAGTGTCTTGGCCCAGAATCTAAACCACAGAAACCAGAAATGTCATGAGGGAAAAACAACATTGTTGCCCTTGTGTGTATGTTCAACAGCCACAGACAATTTGTATTCTTGGATATGTTAGTGATGTTCAGCTGCTCTGTTCTGGGGCATAGCGACCAATAGGAATCCAGACCTCTGTTTTCAGTCCTTTGCAGGGTTTATAATTACAAGAGATCCGGAGAGAGCTCCCAAGCAGGCTGGGGCCAGCAAGAGACCAGCTGTTCTCACACACAGGACAGTTTGAATGCAGACCTGGAGGACAGCAATGCCTGCAGACAGTAAAACATGTTCTCATATTAGCATCTCACTTATGAGTGCTTCCCCCACCACTGTTAACACAGTCACTGGAGTCAAAGTGGTTTCACTGTGTGTATTTCTCCCAAGAACTTCAATGCCCCCCCCCATTTTTTTTAACGTGGAGTTTTAAATTTCACGTTCTGTGATCTAACTTCTCATTTCCCACTCACAAACAAATGACATCTGGCCACTCTCAACAATAAACTTGGAAAGATGAGACATTTCCTGTTAGTTCTCCATGTAACCCCTGCTTAAACTTTCAAATTCCTTAAAGAATTGCTTGAAAAATAAATGGGTCATTAAAAAGCAAGGAAAAGAGGGGGGGAGAGATGAAAACCCCACAAAAAGCCCTTTGACATTTAATACTGATAAGTTTTGGTCAGTATTTTAGTGCCCTATATTTTAGCAGCCAAAAAAGCACAACTTGACTTAATCCATGTGTTTTAAAATCACTATGGGTAAAAGATTCTACTGCGTCTGTTGTATTTAGCATACTGTTAATTGTCTGCTTCCATTAGCTGGTACTGACACATCCAGTGATACCTTCATGCTTGACTCTCAATCAGCCCTTTTCTCTACATTTTCTCCTTTGGAGGTTTCAGCAGGTCTCACAGGTTCAACAATTGCCTCTTTCAGGATAACTTTCAAATCTCATCTCTGAACCCTGCCCTCTTTCCTAAGGTTCAGGTCTGTAGCTACAAAGCTGGGAGAAGGGATGATTAAAGATATGGGTTGTGAGTCACATGCTAAAGTTCTCCTCTAATATCTCATGGTAGTGTTGAGGTGTCCCTGGGTTCTCAAAAGCTATAGTAGAGTGTAAAGTGGCAATCAATCAGTCAGTCAATAAGCATTTATTAATCACCTAATATTCTGGACACTATATCAGGTTTTGGGCCACAAAGATAAGAAATTAAATATTCTCCTCCACCCCCAAGGAAGCTTAGATTATACTGGGAAAAACAATGTGCACATATGTCATCCCCAACACTATCTATGTGATCTTGGATATCTAGGATCTCAGTTTCCTCATTTGTAAAATGAGGGGCTTATACTAGATGACTTGTGAGGTCCTTTCTAATTCTACATCTGTGATCTTATGGTCCTCTGAATATACAAAATATATTCAACATGAAGAAAATTTGGGTGAGGGATGAATAAAGCATCTGAAGGAATGGAAAGGTCTCATGGAGGAGGGGGTACTTAAGCAAAACTGCAAAGGAAGCTAGAGATTCTCAGAGGAAAAAGTCCTACTGAGCTCCAAAAGCTCAGATCCTGACAGCCTTTATGGCTGTCATTCAAAGATCAGCCAAGTTAAGTTCAGAGAAGCTCATCCATAAGGAGAGTGGAAGATGCAGAAATTTTTATCCATAGCAACTTTTGAAGACACCTACTAGAGTTGCAAAGAGGTTGGGATCTGTAAAGGGCGATGTTCTCATACCCATGGAATTAGATATCCTTAACCGATGGAGAACTTGAAATCTTGTGAGTACTTGGAAAGAAAAATGGTCATCATTAGAAGCCTACACAGGTCCATTGAAAATAAGTTCTACTAACCTCATTCTTCCTTTTTTGTTTCTCCTTGTTTTTTTTTTTTTTGGATAGGATTATTAGCATATTAGGACAGTGGTTCCCAATATATTAAAAATGTGATGGCTTTTTCTAAACATCAAAATGTTTTGCATCCAGTTTCTTGACATTTACATAGAGCTTTAAGGTTTACAAAGCACTTCACATATATTAGCTTATTTGTTTCACATAACAGCCCTGTGAGGTATGCTTGCTTATTACTCCCATTTCACAGATGAGGAAATAAGCTCAAGGAGGTAAAACATATTTTCTGTGATCTTACATAAGTGGAGAAAAAGTGAAGGAGTGTTACAGATGGGATTTCAACCCGGGACTCTTTCCTTGTCATGTTGCTACCATGTTGTCTCCTTAATATTTCTATTATAATATATATGTACATGCATATGTGCATATATATATCATGAATGCATCATGGGATAGTGGAAATATAGATATGTCATCAACATATTAATGTCAGGAGGACCTGGGTTCAAGTCCTGCCTCTGATACATACTAGCTTTGTGATGGTGGGCAAGTCAATTAACTTAACACTCTGAGAAACTCTCTAAAGTTATAGAGAAGGTGCTGACCTAAATTAGTAGAAAGAGTTTTCTCATTTGGTAGTTCCTTATACCAATGAAATTTCAGGTCTAGCCCTTATCCTATCTATCTATCTGTCTATCTATCACCTATCTACATATATCATCTATATAACATTTGTTTTTGGCTCTGGTGTCAGAGTTCATGAATTCAAATCCCTACTGGATACTGTGTGATGTTAGGGAAATTGTTTAAACTCTATGGGCCTCAGTTTCCTCACCTGTAAAATGAAGGGATTAAATTAAATGGACTCTGAGGTCCTTTCTATCAAGACATTTGCAAAAGTCTCTTATGACATATCTGTGGACAAGACAGAAAGTTGTGGGCTGGATAGTACAGTTAGATGAATTTGGCACTGGTAAATGACTGAATGCAACTGATGTCAGTCTGGAAGGAAGCTTTTAGGCAAGTACTGCCAGGCTCAGTGCTTGACCTAGTTTTATGCAGTGTTTTTATTAATGACTTGGATGAAGGCAATAGATAGCATGCTGCACATTTGCGGCTCATGTGAAGCTTGAAGAAATAGCCAATACTGAATACCGCATTGACTGAATTGGATTCTAACAGAATTTTGATAAGCTGGAAGAGAGGCCCACATTTATTAAGGGTAAAAATAAAATCTTGGATTGGTTCAAGAAAACTGACTACAGAGGGTCAGAATATATGAGTTCACAAGATTAGGAGCAGATGGAGATATGGACAGAAAAACATCCCGTCTGAAAAGGACCTACAGGTTTAGTGGGCAGTCTATAAAAAGTAATATGACTATGTTGGGCACTTTAAAGACATGCTAGTCTTGGAGTCAGGAAGACTTGAGTTCAAATCCAATCTCAGTAATTGATTAGCTCTGTGACCCTGGGCAAATCACTTAATTTCTGCCTCAGTTTCCTCATCAGTAAACTACAGGTAATAATAGCATCTTAGTCCCTACCTCGGTGTTGTAAGAATAAAATATGATTACATATGTAAAGTGTTTTACAAACCTTAAAGTACCATATTACTGGTAGCTATTATTATGTATGATATACAGGAAAAGGAGAAATAGTACAACTGCACTCTTCCTGACCTGATCACATCTGAAGTACTATAAGTGGACATCACTCTTGAGACTGGACATTGACAAGCTTGACTGAATCCTGAGGAGGTAAGAGAACTTGAAACCATGATGTAGGACACAGGGAAATCTATGAAATCTGTCCTCATGTATTTGAAGGGACAACGTGTAGAAGAGGCACCAGGCATGTTCTGTTTGATCTCAGAGAAGGTTACATGAGAGATTTCACCTCAATATGAGGAAAAGACTTCCTACTGATAAAACTATGGACTATAGTTCACATCTTTTACTTCTTGATATTATCCATTTTGTGACATTCTTTAGCTATTTTACATCCAATAATGTCTCCTTCATCGGGTTACGAGGCTCTTGAGGGCAGGAACTATCTCATGTACCTTTACAATGCACACAGCACAGTGCTGGGCTCATAGGAACCAACAATCAATTCGACAAACTTTTCATGATCACCTCCTATTTATAGAGCCTTGGAGCAGAGCAGCATTTCTCAGACTTTTTGATCTTAGGAAATGCTTCTTACTATCCCTCTCTTTTTCTCTCTCATCAGGGTTAAGTGACTTGCCCAGGGTCACACAGCTAGTAAATGTCTGATACAGGACTTGAACCCAGGTCTTCCTGGCTCCAGGGTTGACTCCACTGCTCCATCTAGCTGCCATTCCCCTTTTTAACTCTTAAAAATCACTGAGGACAGCTCAAAGAGCTTTCATTTATGTGGGCTATTGATATTTACTATATTAGAAATTAAAACTGATAAAATTTTAAAATATTTATTAATTCATTTAAAATACAACTGACCATTACATGTCAATATAAATAGCATAACTTTATGAAAAAAAACTATTTTCCAAAGAGAAAATATTAGTGAGCTGACTTGCATAGTTTTACATCTTTTTTGCCAATCTCTTTAAGGTGTAGCTTAGTTGAAGACAGCTGTATTCTTATATCTGTTTCTGTATTCACTCTGTTGTGTGATGGTGTTTTGATTGAAGTATATAAACTTTATATAAGCTTTATGTAGCTGTGTATTTGGGAAAAGGAGGTGCATTTTAATAGGCAAATAACATCTTAGCATTATTATGAAAATAGTTTTGACCTTGAAGAGTCCCCGAAAGGATGTCAGGGAGCTCCAGAGGACTAAACTAGATGCTATAGATACAAAGATAAATAAGGCACAGTTCCTTCCCCCAAGGAGTTGCCAATTTAATGAGAAAAAAGGGCAAAAATTAGTATTTCTTACTGAACTTTTCCTGAGCCTTTCTTTTGCCTTTACCTCATTAATGTTTAGTGAAAATTTGGGACAATGGCTCCAGAAGTCTGTGCTTAGCCCTAAGTTGTTTGACATTTTTCATCAATGACTTAGATAAAGACAAGCTTATCAAATTTGAAGTTGAGACAAAGCCTGGAGGTACAGGGAACCCAGATGTACAGGCAATGATGATAGTTAGCCTTTAAGTAGCATTGTAAAATGAATAATGAATAAACTGAGAAATAGGAGCTATTATCTCCATTTTACAAATGGGTAAACTGAGGCAGACAATGGCTAAGTGACTTGCCAGTTATATAAATAGTTACATATGTATATGTACAGTTACATATGTATATATACAGTTATATCTAGTTATATATATATGTATATATATGTATATACATATAGCTATATAATTATATTACTTGCTGGTTATATAGCCAGTAGGTATCTGAGGCAGGATTTGAATTCAGGTCTTCCTGACTCCAAGGCTCATGGCTTTATTCACTGCACCATCTAGTTTCACATAGATGGAGATGTCCAGCAAGCTTTTGGTGATGAAGGGCTGATATTCAGGTGGTCTCAGAGCTGGCTATGTAGATTTGGGAGTCACCTGCATATAGATAATAGAACCTATGGGAACTGACAAGATCACCAGAGAGAAAGGCCTGGTGAAAAGAGAGGACTCAGTACAGAGTCTTGAAAGGTGCCTATCCTTAATAGCAAGAGAAGGCTGACCCAGCAAAAAAGACCCAAAAGAGATGGAGGAAAGGGCCAATATAGGTCATTTGTGTGATTCAGCAGCTAATGCAAACGTAGACTGCATTTAGAAAGGAATCATGTCTAGCACTAGGGAGGTGAGAGTCTTACTGTCAAACAGTCAAACTGCCAGACAATTTCTAGAGTGCTGTGTCCTGTTCTGGGCACCACATTTTAGGAAATACGCTGAGAAGTCGGAGAGTGTCTGGAGGAAAGATGCTATGATACTGATGGACCTCAAGAAATGCCATATGAGGAGCAGAACTGGAGATGTTTAGTCTGGATAAAAGAAGGCTTGGGGGGATGATAACTGTCTCCATGTAATCAGAGGGCATGTGGAAGAAGGATTTAGACATTTAGTTTGGTCTCAGAAGGCAGAAGTAAGAGCAGTGAATGGAAGCGGCAGAGAGGCAAATTCCAACTGAATCTAAGGGGAAAAAAATCTTATTAATTAACAGAGCTATCCAAAAGAGGAATGAGTAGCTTCAGGGAGGTATTGGGTCCCCTGTTAGTGGAGGTATTTTAAGCAGAATTTTGATGAACACTTGTCAGAGATGGTGTAAAGATTTCTGTGCAGGTATAGGTTGAATTAGATGACCCTGAGGTACCTTCTAACTAGGAGGCAGCTAGGTTGCACTGTGGGTGGAGCAATAGACCTGGAGTCAAGAAGGTCTGAGTTCTAATTGTGTGTTCATCCTTTGTTGCCAAAGAAGACCCTGCTATCAGAGAAATGATGACGTGACTTGCACTTGACTTTGTTTTGAGTGAGGGAGGGCTGTGCAGGTCATAGTCTCACTTGTCCTTCAGACCCATCTGAATATAGTGACCTGATATTCCTCAGGATGACTGGAGATGACCCAGGATGCACTGGGAGACCTTGGGCCCTTTAGGTCAAGGTCTTTGCAAGTACTCAGGGTGAGATAACACTGAATAACATTGATAACATTGAATAAGCCTGTTTAAGAAGTAGCCAGGGCATGGTCCCTTTAATGAAGTCAAGAAAAAGAAAGACATCAGGCTGGTGGGAAACAGCAAGAGCTACTACTGATAATCACTCTAAAGCCAGGCAGAGGCCCATCGGTGTCCCAGCTTCAGAGCGTGGTAACTTTAAGGTTTTGGGAAAGAAAGGGAAAGGAAGGAAAGGGAAGGGAGAGGATTTAGCCAGTAAACCGCAAGTCACCTGGGCATCTTTTGGTCATCTAAATTTACCTTCCTTTGGAGAGGAGAAGGAAGGGGAGGCGGAGACAGACAGGAGAGGAGGAGGTGAGCTGGGTCCCCATCCAGCCAGTTGTGTCTACTCACAGGATTGGGTTCACCCTTCGTTGCCGAAGAAGACCATGCCATCAGAGAAATGATGACATGACTTGCCCACCATCTACTACAATTTCCCCATCTGTAAAATGGTGATGACAACAGCGCCTACTTCCCAGGCTGTTCTGAGGACCAGATGAAATAATATATGTAAGTCAATTTCCAAGTCTTCAAGGGCTATATGTTAACTATCTTTAAAATTCTGTCATTTCCCCCACTCTGACAGCAGAGCCTGTGTCATATATATATCTACCTTTTGATCTCTGACCTCTCATACAGTTCTTAGCACACAATAGGTGCTTAATAAATGTTTGCTAAATTTAAAAACATACACCAGAATATATTATAAGTAGACAGAAAAAATGAATGAAGTGTTACTGGTAGGTCAGAGGCAAAAATATCTCTTCTAAGGGAGAGGGGAAGAATCAGGGAAGGGGCAACTGAATTGAACCTTCTAAGATAGGAAAGGTTTCAGCAGGGAGAGCTGGTAGGAGAATCATTTCCAGGAGTTAGGATTGGCGTTAGCAAAGGTGAAGACCTGAGAGGGCAGCATGAGGTCAGTGATAGATATCAGCGAGTGATAGAGTCTGACTGGAGGAGAGAATAAGTGAAAGGAAATGATATAAGATATGGGTGAAAATTCAATCCAGAATCAGAATACATATGGCCTTAAATGCTAAATCATCATTACCCTGACAAATTATTAAGAAGTCTTTCCTGAGTCCCACTCCATGTTAAGCATTGTGTTGGTATATTTCTGGAAATGGGATCATGGGGAGCTAGGGCTGCAAGGAACCTCAGAGGCCAACTTGTCCAATCCCCTCATTTTACAGATAAGGAAACTGAGACATAGAGAGGGCAATTGATTTTTCCATGACTAAACAGGAAATAAGTATCAGAGTCAGAATTTGAACTCCAGAGCCAGTGCTCTTGGAAGGGAGAGTGATACAATTGGGAGCTATGCATTAAGTGATGCTGACAGTATAACAGAGAACCCAGGATATCGAATAGTTCAAAGGACCCTAGCCAGGAAGCCAGAAGAGCTGAACTTCTGTCCTAACTCTGCTTAACTAAGATGCTATGTGAACTCAAGCAAGTCCCTTCCCTTCTCTGGGTCTCAATTTCCTCATTTGTAAAATGAGAAGGGTTGTGCTAGATGGTTTCTAAGTACTAGCAGTACTACAGTACTAGCATTTGGTGATTCTGGGCAAGAGATAGAGGGAAGCAGATTTGGGGAATATCAATACTCCTCATCTTGCATGGCCCCCTTAGTGCAGGGGCACCTTGTACTTTCTTGAGATTGGTTAGCTGTTTGTTGTCCTTTTTGCTCAAAAGGATGAAAATGACATCCCTATGTCAGGGTCAAGGTACAGTGTATCTGACTGTGGCTGATTAGACCAAAATGAGCTTGGAAGGCTCTACCACAAGTTGGGCACAAATAGTTCATATGAACATCTGGAGTAGAGATGTCTCCAAATTTGCGCATCTCATGTTTATTTTGAGCTTTGCTCATAGAGCACAGTGCCTACTTTGATGCAGGCACATCATGCCCTGTGCCGGTGTCTCCCATGTCTCACAATTGATTCTAAAATTCTTTAGAGAGACTGTAAGAGTATCCTTGAATCACTTCTGACCTCCATGTGAGCACTTACCTTGTCTGAGTTCTTGTAAAATGGTCTTTTAGGCAAATGTACATTTGACATTCAAACCTTCTGTTCAGCCTCTCAAAGTTACTCTCTCTGCAGTAGAGCTTGAATGCTTGGCAGTTCAGCTTGAGAAAGGACCTCCATATCTGGTACATTTGCCAAGTGATGTACAGATTCTTCCTAAGACAATTCAAATGGAAGAGATTCAGTTTCCTGGCATGGCATTGGTAGACTGTCCAGGTTTCACAGGCATACAACAATGAGGTCAGAACAATGGCTCTGTAGACCTTCAGTCTGTTAATAAGGCTATGGAAGTGTTCAGCATGTCCCTCCAGGATTATGTCCTTATCACTAATCAATGTGACTCTATCAGTGCTCTATCAGCCCCATAAGTCTTAAGCCCATACATAGCCATCAGATAAACATAAAAGCACTTTGGAATGTTACTATCATTGTAAAACTTAATTTTATCTGCCCCTTTGCACTGAGTAAAGAATCCTACATCTCTCTAAGCTTCACTTCTACCTGACTTTTGATGGAGATAAACACTGCCTTGTTAGAGAGCAATGAACCATCCTGCCGTTTGTTATACCCTGTACAATTCTTGTTTTATGCTGAGTAGCTTCTTAATTGTGCCATCATTTTTGTCAAACCAACCTTGATGTTTGCAAATGTTTTGACCCAGATGGGTAAATGCATCTCTGAAAGTTGCCCACTCCTTTTCTGCTCCACTTTTGCCAGTGGTGTGTTGACTCAGCTTTCCCTTCAAGTTAACAACAAACTGTTCACACAAGGAGAAGTATTTCAATCTATTGCCATTAAGTCTTCTGGTAGTTATCTTGCCTTGGAGCCTCTGTTGAGGCTGTTCAACAAAATTCAACATTTTGTTGAATGCAAATGTTTAGCTTGGAGAGGATAAGTCTATGATTGGTACAGCACTCTTTATCACACATTATCTTCATTACTCTCACATCCTGTCTGTCTCTTCTTTTTAAAATGACATAGTCTATTAAATGCCAGTGTTCGCTGCAAGGGTGCATCCATGAAGTTTTATTGCATTTAGGTAAATGAAAGACAGTGTTGGTGATAAGATGAGACCTACTGTTCTGTCACTTGCCTATAGCCACAGAACTTTAAGATAAGTAAAAATGATAAAATGGTATAGATGATGGCTTTTGACTCATACATAAATTGGATTTCAGTGAGACAGAGTTACTCAAAGTCATCAGCCACACTCTCTCTTCCAGAGTCAATGGAATCTAATGGCAAGACAAAAGTCAAGACAGTTGGTAATGGTTTGGCATGTATTGGATGACATCTTCAATATCTAACCAAGTTCTAGCCACCTAGGTGGCTGAAGCCACCTTCATGGCCATTAGAATAAATTGTTCTCATACATCCATTCTGATGAGTGAAATTTCCACATGCTTAAGGTAGGCACACCCTTAACTCATCAGTTACCCTCAACCTGGTTTAGACCACCTACCAGAATGGTTTACTGAAGTGTGGCCACTGCTCATGCTACAGTTTCTTGGAGCCACAGGTAAGAGTTGGGTGACTGGCTGGACACCAAAAGTGGAAAGAAGCTCTGAAAAGGGCTCAGCAGCCCTCATGCCAGAGGTACTAGTCTTCCCACATATATATCCCCCTCTTTCATGACAGTTACCTTAGAGGAAAACCATGTAATTGACCAAATAACAGAAATACATTTTAGGTTGAAAATATTTGAAGAGAGGAAAATAGTGTCCTTAGAAAAAGTTGATAGCACTTGTGGGTTAGAGTCTTAGCAGCTACATGACTCTGGGGATAGCACTTGATATCTCTGGGCCTCAGTTTGTGCCTCTGTAAAATGGGGATAATACTCTTACTACCTACCTCACGGTATTGTTAATAGGAAAATATAAAACTTAGGGCACTATGTCATTAAGATTTTAAATTACTGAGTGCTAGGGCTTTTGCTACTTTTAAGCCATAGTAATAAATTATAAGTAGTAGTAATAATAGAAAGTGGTAATACTGGAATGAAGGAAAAGTGACTTCCTGCTAGGGGCCTAGTAGGTAAGTGATGAATTCCCCAGGGATCACACAGGAATGATGCTTTCTATGGCTAACAGCAGGTGGGAGACACCAGTAGTCCTGACTGTTTCTAAAAGGCCATGATATCACCCTCAGCTGAGAAGTCAAGTGATTGAAAAAGTCCCAGGGGTAAAATAAACCCTAAGTAGAATGAACAGTTAGACCTAAGGACTGGCTGCAACTTCTCAATTAAATTCTTGGGATCCTGGGCCAAGAAGACAGCATGGGCAGTTAGTGGAAATGATGCTTAATCCCTGAGTCAGATAGTGCTGGGGAGAAACTGTGTGTCCACAAGCATTGCTATGAGAGAGATGTCAGAGACATGTGAAAATACAGCTCATACAAGAGTAGAGGAAGGATACTGGAAGTCTCCCAAATGGCACAGAAAGAGAACTGGGGAGAATAAAGTGTACCCTTTTCAAGAAGACCAATACTGATGAAAAACGCAATACTTTCACAGAAAATAATATTTTATATTTAGATAGCTATAATTGCTAGGATATTTTTCTTCATTTGGATCAAAATCTGTCTCTTCAGATAATAGTTCAACTATATTCATACAGTTGATTTTTTTAATCCAAGTGCAGTCCTAATAGATCCCATCTTATTATCTTTTACTTACCATTCTAGACAACCAAGTTTTTCTTTTATTTTTATTTTGTCATCTAGTCTTCAAGCTATCTGTACCAGTCTCATGCCCCTACAAATTTGATCACCACATCACCTACACCTTCATCCGACTCACTGATAGAACTGTTGAAAAACCTAGTTTGAAGAAGAGATTTCTGGTCCATTTCACTGAAGAGCTTCCTCCAGAATGATCTTGATCCGTTAATTGCTGTCAAGTCATTCAGCCAATTCTCAATCCACCAAACTGTATTATAATCTAACTCATATTTCTCTATTTTATATCCCTAAAGACCTCATGGGAGCCTCTGTTATACACCTTTGTGAAATCCAGGTCTTCAATGTCTATTCTATTCCCCTAATCTATTACTAGTAGCAATATTTTTTTAAAAAAGAAAGAAATGGGGGCAGAGCTGAGGTGGTGGAGTAGAATCATGGACCTATTTAAGCTCTCCCCCCAAAGCCCTTAAAATACCTGTAAAAAATGACACTGAAAAAAAAAAAGATAAAAAAAATGACACAACAAATTCTAGAGCAGCAGAAGCCACAAAATGATGCAGTGAAACATATTTCCAGCCCAAGACAGCCTGGAAGGCCAACAGAAAAGGTCTATTACACTGAACTCAGAGCAGAGTGGAGTCCAATGTGGGCTGTACTGGCACAGACAGGACAGGAACAGGCTTCAGGTGCTGAATCACAGGCAGCTGCTGTGCTTTCCATGTTTCTCAACTCACAAAAGCTAATGACAGCTTCAAAGATCAGTGAGAAAGCTCTTTCACCTGAGTGGGAGGGGAGTTGGCAGGGGTGGGGGGGGCAGGCATTGGCTCACCAACCCTAGACCCATTTTCAGGGTGGCTGCAGTCACTGCCTCAGTAACAGCTGCTTCTGGAGCTCTCAGCCTACAGATTGTGAATGAATCAAGCTGTTGATCTGGGTCTCAATCCTGAGTGATGATCCTGGGGTAAGGAAGAGTACTGGTGTGGCAGAACTGGTGGCAGCTGCTGAGAGAGAATCCTACTTGCAAAAAAGATTGCTTTTGGTTGCTGACAGACCAGAGGACAGGCCAGGAGAGGAGAAAACACCTCTCCCTTGCCTATGCCACTTTGGAGGAACTGAAAACTTCTAGGTCTCTAGAGATTTCTTAGAGAATAGCTGCACAAAACCTCTGAAGCCTAAGTAGTATACTCTCCACTTGACAAATGACTCCAAAGTCAAGTAATTGGCTGGGAAAATGCTCATAAAGGGTAAAATACAAGACTATAGAAGGTTACTTTCTTGGTGAAAAGGTATTTTCTTCCATCCTTTAAGATGAGAAAGAGCAAAGCATACAATCAGAGGAAGACAGCAAGGTCATGGTTCCTACATACAAAGTCACCCAAAAATATGTGCAATGGTCTTAGGTCATGGAAGAACTCAAAAAGGATTTTGAAAATGAAGTATGAGAGTTGGAGGAAAAATGGGGTAGAGAAATGAGATTGGTGCAAACAAATCATGAAAAAAAGTCAATAGCTTACTAAAGGAGACCCAAAAAAGTGCTGAAGAAAATAACACCTTTAAAAATAGACTAACCCAAACGGCAAAAGAGGTCCAAAAAGCCAACGAGGGAAAGAATGTCTTAAAAAGCAGAATGGGCAAAATGGAAAAGGAGGTCCAAAATCTCATTGAATAAAATAGTTCTTTAAAAATTATAATGGAGAAGATCGAAGCTAAAGACTTTATGAGAAATCAAGAAATTATAAAACAAAACCAAAAGAATGAAAAAGTAGAAGACAATATGAACTATCTCATTGGAAAAACAACTGACCTGGAAAATAGACCCAGGAGAGAAAATTTAAAAATTATTGGTCTACCTGAAAACCATGATTAAAAAAAAAAAACCCTAGACATCATCTTCCAAGAAATTATCAAGGAACACTGCCCTGATATTCTAGAACCAGAGGGTAAATAGAAATGGAAAGAATTCACCAATCACCTCCTGAAAGAAACCCCAAAAGGAAAACTCCTAGGAATACTCTAGCCTAATTCCAGAGTTCCCAGGTCAAGGAGAAAATATTACAAGCCACTAGAAAGAAATAATTCAAGTATGTTGGAAATACAATCAGGATAGCACAGGATTTAGCAGCTTCTACACTAAGAGATGGAAGGGCTTGGAATATGATAGATATTCCAGAGGTCAAAGGAACTAGAAGTAAAACCAAGAATCATCTACCCAGCAAAACTGAGTATAATACTTCACAGGGGTAAATGAAATTTCAATGAAACAGAAGATTTCCAAGAATTCTTGTTGAAAAGATTAGCTGAATAGAAAATTTGACTTTCAAATACAAGAATCAAGAGAAACATGAAAAGGTAAACAGGAAAGGGAAGTCATAAGGGACTTATTAAAGTTGAACTGTTTATGTTCCTATATGGAAAGATGATATTTGTAACTCATGAGGCCTTTTTCAGTATTAGGGTATTTAGAAGGTGTGTACACACACACACACACACACACACACACACACATACACATATACACATATATGTATATATATATATGTATGTGTATATTATATATGCATATTATATAGGCATGTATATATACATGGGTGTATGTGTGTTTGTATAGATATACATAGACAGAGGGCACATATTCAATGAGCTGAATATGAAAGGAGAATACCTAAAAAATAAAATTTACTGTTGAGTGGAATGTACTAGGAGTAAGAAAAAGGGAAAGGGAGAATGCATCAAATAATCTCACATAAAAGAGTCATGAAAGAGCTTTTACAATGGAGGGAAAGGGGGGAGATGAAAGGGAATAAGTGAACATTACTCTCATGGGATTTGGCTTAAGGAGGGAGTAACAGACACCCAATTGGATATGGAAATCTATTTTACCCTGTTGGAAGGCAATGGGGAAGGGGATAGAAGAGGAAAGATAACAGAAGGGTAGCAAACTGGGGAAAGGGGTAATCAGAAGCAAACACTACTGTGGGAGGACAGGTCAAGGGAGAGAAAGGAATAAATGGAGGGCAGAATAGGACAGAGGGAAATGTGGTTGGCTAGTTTTTTGCAACATAACTTTTATGAAAGTATTTTGCATGGCTACACATGTATGACCTATGTTAAATTGCTTGCTTTCTCAATGAGGGTGAGCAGGTAGCGAGGAATGGAGAGAATATGGAACTCAAAACTTTAACAATGAATGTCAAAAATTGTTTTTTGCATGCAACTGGGAAATAAAATGTATAGGCCCATGGGGTATAGAAATCTATTTTGCCTTACAGGAAAATAGAGAGGAGAATGATGGAAGAAAGGGAGGATAATAGAAGGGAGGACAAGGAAGGGGTGGATAGGGTGCATCCTGTCCTGGGGTGGAAGGTGGGGGAGAGATGAGGAGAAAATTTTGAATTCAAATTCTTGTGGAAGTGAATGTTGAAAACTGAAAAATAAATAAATTATATATTTTAAAAAAATAAAATAAAAAAGAAAGACATGGGATTAGATTAGCATGATATCCTATACTGGCTCTTAGTGATTACCTCTTCCCTTTCCAAGTGTTCACAAACCAACCCTTTAGGAATACGTTCTAGAATTTGTTGGAAATAGAAGGTAAATTTGCTAGTTTATGGTCTGATGTTTCTTCCTTCAGAAAAGTGATCTCTATTCTTCTGGCATTCATTCCATTCTCCATTTGTTTGTTTTTTTTCAAAGATCACAAGAGTGTATCAATAGTCATATCCACCACTTTTTTTGTTGTTTGTCATTAAATAACAAACTGTCATTCTTCCTCAGCATCACAACAATCCTTTTCCTCTTTCTAGGTGCCTTTTTCCGAACTTTTTTTGCTTCCATGTAATTTTTTTAAGATATGAAACTACATGACCTCTGTACAATGGTGGGAAAAGATACGGTTTTTTTTTCTTGACCCCCTTCTGATGATGCTTAGCATTTTGTTCATATTTGACCATGATGACTTGGGTGGATGTAAAAGGGAACAGTCAATAGTCACAAATCCTTGATCTCTTTCCTGTGTTGTAGTTGAATACTCATATCACTACACACTGACTGTATAACTGTACCCTTGTCCATACAGAAGATTGTTAACCACTCATTTCTCAGCCTCCATATGCAACCTGGTTAGAACTTCCTGCTCTTAAGCTACATCTACTTGGCCTTTTGCCAGCTAAAAGAACTTAATGTCAGCTATAATCCCAGCGACTCCATTGAATGCATCCTTCTTCCAATTAGACTAAAAAAAAGTGAAAAAATACATATCCCTACACCAACTGAAATGGATTTTAATGTTAACACTTTTCCACCCACAAAAGTGTCTACTTATATCTAGTCTTTGTTTCTTGACTTTAAGTCAGTTCCTTCTTCATAACAAAACATTCTCCTCCATGTCATAGTGACTCAATATCTTTTATTAGTCTTTGGTGTGGAAAACAGTTAAAAGCTTTTTGAAAGTCTAAATAAATTACATCCACTGGCTCCCCATCATCCCTCAAATTTAAGTTTTTCCAAAGAGGACTCACATTTATATAAAGCTTTACAATTTCCAAAATACTTTCACTCTTATTACCTCATTTGCTTAATTGATTCATTAAATAAGTATTTATCAGGTGCCTACTATGTGTTCATCCTCACAGCAACTCCTGGAGTAGGAAGAACAGATGCCTGTCTAATTTTACAGATTAAGTAACTGAGGCTAAGCCAGATTAAGTGTCCAAGACTACAAGTTGGTTAGAGGCAGAAACAAGAATATAATTCAAGGCTTCTGCTCCTAACCACATCTACTTTCTACTATACTTTAGTGTATTAACCTAATCCTTTAGGAGTAGGTCTTAAGAATTCATAACCAAGACCTTAATGAATAGTGACTATACTCCTAGGCTGTTGAGGGGTTGAGAAGAAGGAAATATATCAATTACCACTTTAAGATTGATTCCCAGTGCCCAACCTAGGCAAAGTGGCACAATGGGCAACTCTCCCTTTTGGTTTTTTCTACCCCTCCATTTACCATTCTGTTTTGACATCTACTTTGGACATCTAGCGTCTAGCATCAACCCAACTGACTCCATCTCCAGCATACAAATTTACCTCCCATTTTTCCCAAGACAATCTAGAAATTTACCAGGTAAGTGGGGGTGGGGAGGTAGCCACTTTAGGCCTTGATGGCAGGCTTTAGACCAATGACAGCAATTGAACTCCCTATCCCAAAGGGTAAAAGGAAGGACTGGAATTCTTACGTGTTTGAAAGCAGTCTCTGATTCCCTCCTCAGGCACATCACAGACTTTCTTTACAAAGTAGGCAGCTGTTCACTTGCCTCATCCTAGGTGAACCTTGGGCTTGGATTCTGCTACAAGCTCCAGTTCATCATTTCTGCCAAGCACTCTCTTTGGCTATTCTTGAGGGAAAGTAAGACATGGATATGAGGAGTCCGCAGCCTTACTATCTGTCTTACCTCCCCACCTTTAGGGAGTGCTCCAAAATTTCCAGAGAATGGTGCCTTGGCAAGGGATGACAATGCTAGGCCATGAGTCCGAATGCAATCAGGTTATACTTTCTTGTAAATGTTGACTGATAAATGACAAATATCCCTAAGAAATAGCCAGAACAAGCCTGTTCTCCTTTGTAGTGTACACAGACCCTTTATTTCTACTTTTTTTAAGGTTATGTGGCTTTCTGGGTTCTAAACAAATTGAAGGTAGTCTTGCTAACTTCTAGAACTAAGGCCTATTTCTTCTCACCAGACTTTGAATTTATCATCAGTTATAGAGAACTAACTAAGATAGGGTGGCTTGGACTTTGTCCCAAAGTACCATATTTAAATGGTACTGAAGGCACTAGAGTGTCTAGAAATGAGTTTAATACCTAGTTAGCAAGAATACAAAGATGGGAAACTAATAGAAGATACATTTTAATCCCCTGGAGACTACACCTTTGCTAAGCTTTTCTCTGTTCTCTCACCTCTACCTCCAAATCCACTTGCATGAAGAAGATCTTGGCTACAAAAATTTCTGGTTACATCTCTAGTCAAATAGAAGAGAAAAAGATCCCACCACTAAAACCTTCATTTCTACTTTCCCTGGCCCCAAACAAGTCCCTAGGAAGCTAGAAGAATCCAGGTAATAATCAGGCCGTTACCTTGACACTCAATCTGTATTTAATGGAACCAAAGGTTTTGACCCCACACCAGGATATCTTAATGGAAAACTACATTTCAGTGCAGAGCTGACCTCTTCTGCAAGAAGGTGCAGTATCACTATCTAATGGCACTCATTAACAGAGCCATGCTTGGCCGAGACAAAGTGTCCCAAGACCAATGGGTAATGGGACTTATTCGTTCCATAGACAGCCTTTGTCACACACAGATTATAATTAACATGCTTTTGTAAGTGTGCAGGCAAGTCAACATTTAGGAAATTGCTTCCAGAGTTAGGAAATAGAACAACAACTGCTATCCTCAGTGTAATTAATTTACCAGGGAATTTGGGTTTCTAGACATGGAAGTGGTCAGCACTTGTTGCATATGGCACAATGTAACATGTTCAGGTTGCTGGATCCCAGCATCCCAAGAGCTTGGGTTTTACAGTTAGTTTGACTGAGGAGATTTATCTGTCCCAAGGAACTTGGGCTATTGAAGGGTTGCTCAAAGAGGGCTCTCCATGATGAAATCTTGACTGTCAAATATGTCGGTTTCTTCAGTGGTCCCAGGCTTCAGAGATTACATCTTTAACACATCAATAACTTAGCCTCTGGTTAGCGGGCTTCACTGGGGCATGACTAATCAGCAGATGAAAGTGTCTTTGTGGGGATTAGCTTTAATGAAAAGAAAAGGGATAGTTATTTGGGGAGTTTGAAATCTTTCATAAATCAAAGTGAACACTGACAAAGCAGGTTCATAAGGTAAGAAGGAAACCATTGTGGGGAAAATGAAGGGCACAGCAACTTTGTGTATAAATCACAGGTCAGGACAACATTGGTAGAAGAATCCATGGGAACAGGATCATTTAACTGCTTCAGGTGTAAATAAGGGATGTTTAGGGGCAAACAGCATCTCCCTAAAGAAAACCAGATGCCCTGATGTCTTTATTAACTCTTTCTAGTCACCTTCAGGGACATGACACATGGTTTATTTAATCTTTGAGACAGCGTACATACTTGTCTAGTTTTGTGTGCATGGGGAAGAGAGAGGGGGGGGAGAAAGAGAAAGAGAGAGAGGGAGGGAGAGAAGGAAAAAGAGGGAGAGAGGGAAAGAGAGCGGGGGGGAGAGAGAGAGAGAGAGAGAGAGAGAGAGAGAGAGGATTTGGAATCAGACAAGGTAGGTTCTAGGACAGCTAGGTGCTGCAACTGGAGTCAGGAAGAATGATCCGCTTGGGTCAAATCTGACTACACACACTTATTAGATGCTAGTCAAGTGACACTTGACCCTTTTGTCTCAGTTTCCTCATCTATAAAATGAGCTGGAGAAGGAAATGGCAAATCACTCTAGTATCTATCTTGTAAAAGATATTTTATTTTCCCCCCAATTACTTATAAACACTCTAATATCTCTGCCAAGAAAATCTTAAATGGGGTCTTGAAGAATAAGACACAATTGAAAAACAACTGAACAAGGTGAGTTCAAGTCTCATCTCTGCTACTTACCACGATGTAATCTTTGGCAAGTCAAGGCCCTCTGGGCCTTGGTTCATTCATCTATCAAATGAGAGGTTTGGACTGGACAATCTCAAAGGTCTCTTCCAATTTTGTAATTGTTATCTGTAATACCAGGATGCCTGTTACAATCAGGACATATCTCTTACCTCGACTAAGGAGTGTTCCTTCAGTCCAATGGCATATTCCTGTGTACGATATATTAATATCAAATCAAAGGAATATTTTCTCTGTTCTGTTGAGGGTTTAGGAATTAGAATCTCTGTTACTATATAATAGGGATGCTCTGGGATCATTTGAAAACGGTGGAAGAGGGGGAGAACATTGAGTCAGTGGCTTCCTGTGTACTGGAAATTCCTTTAGCTAGATTCCAGCAGTGATGGAGTCATAGTCTACAACCCAGTGAAAGTGGACATTGTGAAAGTGAAGTTACTGAGTTTCCCCTCCAAATCATTTCCTCTGAATCACTTCTAGATAAGAAGGAAAATGGAAAAAAGGACCCATTTCCTGCCCCCAGGCAAACATTTTTGGATTTCCTACTTATAGGGTCATTACAATGAGCAGTTTCTGACAATGAAGGAAACCAGTAACCCAGCGTGAAGCAATAAGCCCCTCCTTGGAGTTACTGACTGATGGAAACCACATTACATTTATAAAACAACTGCAGCATGTTGACTTCTGGGCTTCCCAGAATGCTTTATTCTAGCTTAATGGTTCAACTAGGCCAGTTCTCCAGACTTTTATTTATTTGCACAAATTCCTTGGAGCATTTCCCCTCCCCTGGAGTGCTTTCTTCCGGATGACTTTTTTCTCTAATGCCATAGCATGGGAAGCTTCCTGAAAGTATCAGGAGATAAGCTTCCGGGGTGTATGTCAGGTACCCCAATGTTCATAAATGTGCTGTATGTATTTGTGATGTACAGTACTATTGCTTTCTGTCTGTCTTCTCCATGAGGATGTTCAAAGAGGAAAGAATCTAAGGACAGGAGAGATATTTCCAGAAAGTGTTAGCTTGAGTAATTGCCAGGTCCCTGAAGAAAACATAACAGAAAATTCTCTGGAGTAGAAGGCTGGAGACTTGGTTTCTAGGCTAGGCTCTTTCATAGAACCTTGACAAGTCCATGGTGAATGGGTCATTGACCTAGGGTCCCAGTGGGGAGGGAAGGTTTCCTCCTCTGGAGAGTATGCCCACCCTGCTGTGACTACAGCCCCTTCGGCCCACCTTGAAGTCATCCTCAGGCCTCTACTGTTAGTTGGCACAACTCTCCCCTAGACCAACACCTCCAGGGACTATTTGATAGAGAGGCACCTCTCTCTCAGAACCCACCTTTCCTTCCAACATCCTTGGAGGTAAAGGCAGAAATTTCTGAAGACAGAATCTTTTCCTGAAAAGGTCTCTCCAGAGGGACCCACAGGTGATGAGGTACAGTCTCTGAAGAACATAGAAATCTTTAAAAAAGATCAATTCTTTTAAATAAACTGTAGATGAGAAGTAGACAGACACCATGCTTAGGAGATGGTAGGGCCCTGATGTAGACTCCCTGAGCTTCTAGTTTTTAAGAAACTTTTTAAAGAAACTTTCCAAGGACAGATCTACAAGTTGGAGTGGGATGTAGCATGGATGGTTTCCCTTTGATTCCTCAGAGAAAAAATGAAAGTTCTCATCTTAGCAGATACAGTCCCCTCAGGAGACCGAGTCGGTAGTAGTCATGTGGTTAAAAACCATACCCTCTAAATGTCCTGTTCATTCTATGGATTAAGTCTTTACCTCTCTTATGCCATTTTCTAGTTGATAGCACTGAGCTGATAAAGCAATTTGGGGAGTAGAGATAAGTAGACTTCCAGGTTTTGATCTGTAGAAGTTTGTGAGGTGGCCCTTTGGGAAACAGATGGTGAGAGTTCTTAACTTCTGACTTAATGCCTATAGTTTTTTGTTTTTGCATTGTGTTTTAAGGAAATGGTCTTTACCTTACTGTCTAGTCTTATTCTGAATTTTGTTCGTGGTCTTTAGGAGAGTCCACAGAAATGGGGTTTCATGAACATGGATCTTCAGAGGGATCTACAACCATGCCTTGAAGGTTTTAACTCTTTCATCTCCAGAGCTTTCCCCTTGGTACCTCTTCTCCCCATCCTGCTTACTGACTACCTCACCAGCTGAGCTACTTCAGGAAGACTATGTTCACTTCTGTGCCTGATCACTCTCCATAGCCTCTAGAGTTGCCTTGCTGCCCTCTCTCACAAAGCCCCCATTCCATTCTATAACCACAATCAAATCAACCCTATCATTTTTTCTGGAAGAGGTTTTCCAATCTGTTCTCTTATGAACTCATCAAGATGCTCTTCCCTGGTCACAACTGCCCTATAACATTACACACAATAGAATGTCAGATCCTTGCTAACATCCTTGCTTTTCCATTTGCATCCTCAGTACTTAGTACAGTGCCTAGAACATTGTAAGCACTTGTTCAGTTTTTTTTTTTTACTTATTCATACATTCACATGAACCCAAATTATTTCATCCAGGGGTGGGGAACCTGCAGCCTCGAGGCCACATGTGGCCCTCAAGGGCAACTAAATCCTAGTCAACTAAATCCTAGTCAAAATTCCACGCTTGAGGACCTGGAGAGCCACATGGATCCTTGAGGTCACAGGTTCCCCACTCTTGATTTCATCTATGAGGCTCTAAAAGACAAAAGGGATAAAACTTTTTATTTAACTTCTAAATCCCTCATTAAGCTTCCTTCCCACCCTTTTATTCTTCAAGAATCACTGACCCTTCTCCATTTTTAGGGAGCACTTTCCTTGCCTGGTGAGGATGAGTATATATGGTAGAGAAGATTTCCTTAATGGGATAATTAGTTAATACCATACTGGGAATTCATGAATGGCTATAACTTATTCACATTGGCACCCTTAGCAATTTAGATATGAACCCAGTTATCAGAGGAACTTGCCCAAATATGCCCTTTTCCAGGCCTATTAGGGAAAGTGCAGACAAATCTTCATCGTGTATCCATACAATATACATCAGCATAATGTGGGTGTTTAGTGAAAATTCAGCTTATTCTTCCTCTTATCCCCACCTTCTCCTCCTCCTAATCTTTTCTGCCCTCAAACATCCCCTCTGTTGGAAAACAGAAAGGATATTGCCCAAGGGGCCCCTTAAAGTTTACTGAGTTTGGGAAGAGGTTGGGGTTGAGAGCTGTTTAGAACAGGCCAGGCTGACCTTCCCTCCTCCTTCTCTGGGCCCCTGGCAAAACCAAGGAGAGGAAGTGTGTGCCACCACACACCCGCTCTGCTGTCATCCAGCTGGAGCCCTGAGCTGGCAGTCCAAACTCATTGACTTTTTCTCCTGGAAATTGTTTTTATGGAAAGTTTGGAACCCGACATAGCCACTGAATACAGAGGGGAAAAAACAACAGAGGAGTGAGATGAACAGTGAGAAAGAGACATCAGGGGGTGCCAGACAGCAGGCACTCTGCCTGGCAAAACACACTTTCAAACCCACAGCAAAATTGCTTTGAAAATAGATCTTACAGACTTTAAGATCCAATGCATACTTAACCCTGAGTTCCCTCAGAAGTGTAATGTGAAAGGTGAAGTATATCCAGATGTAAAGGGTTAATAATTGCTAATGTTACTTTTATCAACATCATCCTCACTATGTGAAATGGAAAGCGATCAGGAGATGAGGGCACAAAGAAATTCAATAAAGCAATTTATAAGCTGAAACGTCCCAAAAGGAACCACTGGAAGAGAGCTTAGAGACTATTGAGGTGGGGAACCTATGGCCTCAAGGCCACATGTGGCCTTCTAGGTCCTTAAGTGTGGTCCTTTGAATCCAAGGGTCTCCTTGGTCATTGGGCTCCCTGCTGTGATGCTGTCAGAGCAGGACATGATTTTTTGCGGGGGGGTGGTGTTAGGGTTAGGAGTCAGTCAAAGGGCCACACTTGAGGACCTAGAGGCCTTCATGTGGCCTCAAGGCTGCAGGTTTCCCACCCCTGGGAGATTCTAATCCAATCCTTCATTTCATAGATAAGAAAACAGAATCCTCAAGAGACTAAATGGCTTGTCCAAGATGACAGAACAAGGGGCACCGGGGCACAAAAGATTCTGCCTCAGTTCCCTCAACTTCTGCCTCGACTCAGGGAAGAACCTACATATTGACAAAAAATAGCTGCAGAACTTTACTAGTGAGAAAAAAATGCTTAGTATAAAATGCTATCAGTTTGAATAATAATAGTTTACATTTCTACAGCAATTAATAGTTTCTAAGTGGTGTGTGTGTGTGTTTGTGTGTGTGTGTGTGTGTGTGTGTGTGTCTATTAATCATTGTTAGCTGTTGGGTGCCAGGCACTATACTAGGTGCTAGAAAAAAAGATGAAGCAAGCCCTGACCTCAAGGAGTTTATATGTTCTAGGATGTCTCATATGGAGGTTCTTAGCTAGGACTAAAGAACCTTCCTTTCTAAAGATTTCCATGGGCTTTAGTAATGTTCAATCTGCTTCTAATAACTTTGAATATTCCATTTTTAAAAGTACTCTGTTTATTTCCAGGATTCAGAGGTGAAATTTAGTTCAATTTAATCTATAAATACAAAGTCAGTTAATTAAGTACATATTATGTGGATGATACTAGAAACTAAGGACAAAATGTTTTTAGATGACACAGTCCCTTCCCTCAGAAAATTAATAGTCTGCTTATGGCAGGGAAGAATAGTAGGACTATACACAAATGAGTAAAACACAAGATACGTTGTGATAGGCAAAAGGAAAGTACCATGGGAAGCCAAAGTACTATGGGAAAGCAAAATATTATGGGAAATTTGAGGAGGGGGAAGATCAGTTTGAGTCAGGAGTGTTCAGAGGGTTTCATGGAGGCATCTGAGTTGAGGCTTGAAAGAAGGAAAGAAGGGCCTTTAACAAAGATGCTGATTGGGAGAAACTATTACCAGCATGGCAGATGGTGTAAACTAAGGCAGTGAGGTGGGAGAAGACGGGAAAAGAAAAGGAAAGAAAATCATAGCATTTCTAAGTCAAAAAGACTTATTAGACTATAAGCTCCTTGAAGGCAGAGAATTTAGATTGCTCATTTTTCTATCATTCACAGCACCAAGGATAGTGCTCCATATTAACAGATGGTCAATAAATATCTGTTGATATGTTGAATTGGCCAATAACATTCAGAAAGAAAGAAATAGTCTAGGGTTTTCTTTGGTAATTTTTTATGTGTAGCCAGTGAACGCCATTGCTACAATGCCCCATGTGGAAGAAGCTGGAGATGCTGCTTCTGAGAAAACTATAAACACGTGTAATGAAAGGAAGATAGTGCTGATGACATGAAATAGACAATAAATATCTTGCAGAGACTGTGGAGCATACAAGGACATTCTAGTTCTGGTCTGCCAGACATGGGCCTCAGTTCCTTCTCTTGGTCAGACTCCTTTCTCTTCCTGTCGCTTCTTCCTGAGAAGAGAGATAATCTGGTAAGGAGGAGAGGTCTTGGATTCTTCCCAGCTGAGGCTGACACCGATGCGGACTTCCATTCTTTGCCTGTTTCGCATATTTTTTCTTTCATTTTCAATGAAGGAGATTAATCTGAAAATCACAACCTTGTGGATTTCAAAAGGTCAAGAGAGCAAGTTATCTGACATTGAAGAATCTAGACAGACACTGAATCCATGCTGGGTTTTCAGTCAGCCCAGCATTGATGCCCTAAGGATCAAGGAGGAACTTTGAGACACAGTCCATCCCTAGCTGAGACATGGCTAATTTTTTTTTAACTCAGGGGGACCAGTGCTACGCAGAATTTTCATTAAGCCTGAACCAATTTTTCTCAGAGATCAAGGTGTTATAAAGAAAAAAATGCCTCCTGAGGTGTTACGGAGTGATGTTAATACTTCTACTTTTGCTATAATTTTGACATAGACATCTCTTTGTAAAAGCTAATGGATGTTAATTGGCTAAGTGAAAGTAAGGATATAAGAGAGGGGAAACAATGGAATAAAGATCTGAGTCAATGGCATCAGAATAGATAGATCCTAACCCCTCAGAAATGTCCCTTCTACCCTGAGGGAATGGTATAGTCTCCCTAACGCAGGGAGAGTGAGGCCAGAGAGTACTAGTTACCTATGATGCCTTGATATTTCCCATTTTTATGACCACAAAAACCTTGTGAGATATTGTTCCTATTTTATGGATGAAGAAATGCAGATAAAGAGAAATGAAATAACTTGCAAGACAAGGTAATAAGCAGCACAGCTGGAATTATAACTCAGGGAAATCCACATAATTCATTTTTCTTTGGCTTCAGGTATTTTATTTTTTTATTTTAATTTTTTTATTATTTATTTTCAGTGTTCTACAATCACTACCATATTGCTTAGATTTTTTTCCCCTCCCTTCCTGTCCTTTCCCCCTCCCTCCCCTCTCCCTCCCCAAGATGGCATACAATTTTATGTACGTTCTACACATACATTCCTATTAAATACATTTTCACCACAGTCATATTGTATAGAAGAATTAAGAATGGGAGAAATCATATAACAAACCAAAACGTAATACAAAAGAAAAAGATCTGCTACATTCTGCAACTGAAGTTCACAGTTCTTTCTCTGATTGTGGAAGGCCTTTTGCCTTAAAAAGACCATTGCATTGCAATGAAGTTCTAAGTCTACAAGAAAAAAATCCTCACACACTGTGGTTGTTGGCGTGTACAAAGTTCTCCTGGTTCTGCTCCTTTCACTCAGCATCAGTTCATATAAGTCTTTCCAGGCCTCTCTGAAGTCTTCCTGTTCATCATTTCTTATAGCACAATAGTATTTCATTACATTCATATACCATAATTTATTCAGCCATTCCCCAATTGATGGACGTCCCCTTGATTTCCAGTTTTTGGCCACCACAAAGAGAGCTGCTATAAATATTTTTGTACCCTTTCCCATTTTTGTGATCTCTTGGGGATACAGTCCTAGAAGTGGTATTGCTGGGTCAAAGGGTATGGTTTCAGATACTTGAAAATAGCATATAAATCTAGTATAGAAGACCCTAGAGTCTCTTTCAAACTTTCTGGGTAGTCTTTGTCAATTTAACAATGCAACAGGTTATTCAGGAAGAT
>CM053773.1:13707516-13736813 GCA_028658325.1 Potorous gilbertii | reverse complement strand
ATTATCATTTTTTTTGTAATTAAAAATATGAACATTACTATACACAGGAAATCTGCTTTCTTCTTAGGCTCTGTACTGGACATTCGCTATTATAGCAAACTTTGGCGAGAACACACCTCTCTGCTTTATGTATGATGTGATTCTGATAAAGGTAATTGATTGAAGTTATCTCTTTGGTTATATCTATCAAGGGATTTCATATGACCTTAATATATGTACATGAGATACCTTATTTTGGGGAGCATAGAAGACTGCATTTTTATCTACTTTAATTCATGTGTATATCTGTGTGTGTTTGTGTGTGTGTGTGTGTGTGTGTGTGTGTGTGTGTGTGTGTACGTATGTGAGAGAGAGAGAGACAGAGAGTCAGACAGAGACAGAGAGATAGAAACATGGAGATAGAGAACAAAACAACAAAACACAGCAAGATCTTATATTTTTTTAACACCTTTTAGTCAACTATATGACTGTGACACCTGGTTTTCTTCAGAAAATTATTTGCAAAAGCTTGCCAGTTCCCTTCTCACATTTTCATTAGATACTTTCAACATGTGAGCAGAACATTCTCATACAGATTTTATAGAGTTGAGGAAGTAAACACATAGATTGGTAGTTGCTATTGTCTTTCGGTCACTTCATTCTAGAAATAATACTCTGTAATCCTACCCATTCTTTAGGTATTTTTTTCCAATTTGAAATATCTTGAAAATTAATCCTTCAATGCCTTCAGAATTTTGTCACCAGCTACTTCTGTTTGTGGTTGACGTACTGACTGTATCAAGCCCCAGAGTACTACATGCCTAGCTCAGGGATTTCCATGATCTCCACACAAAACGTATTTGTTTAGTAACTCACACAGGGCAGAACAGGTTGATGAAAAATATCTATTATTCAATTTGTGACATGCAATTGTAAGGGCAATAGAAATTAATTAGTTTCTCAGTATATACATCTTGGACAAGCATGGCAGATAGACACTGAACTGGGCCCAAAATCAAAGGAGGAAAAGAATTAGTCTAGATAGAATTTAGGAAATTGAGTATGATTTTAGTGATTCCCAAGCCGTTCATGACAAATCATGGAGCAACGTGACATCTGAAGGTTTAGAACTGTGGATGGCCCAAAGGAAAAATGCATGGTACAATTAAAGAGGCTATGCTATGAAATATTACCAAAGATAATTTTCATGCAAATAGAGGCAGAAAAATATCATCAGGGAATGCGTGATTGGAAAGGGTGAGGGCAGGTCATATAGATGCCCTTAGTTTCCTGACTCTCACCAAGTTCTTAACCCTTTACAATCTTGCTTCCCACCTTATTATTCCACTGAAACTGAAATTCCTAATGGTTCCCAAAATCCAATAACTTTTTCTCAATCCTCATTCTTCTTGACTTCTCTGAAGACTATGGCATCGTTGATCACTCTCTTTCTCTTGGTACTCTTTTCTCTCTAGGCTTCCAGGGCACCACTTTCTCCGGGTTTTCCTCCAACCTGACAGTTTCTTCTTTGTCTCTTTGGCTGAATCCTCCTCCAGATCATAGCCTCTAACCATAGGTGTCCATAGGGTTTATCCCTGGGCCTTCTTTTCTTCTCTTCTACCTCTATACTACTTGGTGATCTCATCAGTTTCCATGAATTTAGTTACCATCTCTATGCTGATGAATCTCAAAACTACTTTTTTTGTCCCAATTTCTCCCCCCCCCCACACCATATCTGATCCATTGCCAAGGCTTTCAAATTCATCTTTATAACATCTTTCCAATATGCCCCTTTTTCTCCTTCAACACTGCCCCCAAGCTGGTACCCAAGTTTATCACCTCAATTCTCGATTATTATAGCCCTTAGGTGGATCTGCCTATCTCCAATCTCTCCCTATTCATCCTCCATTCAGTCACTGAAGTGATTTTACTAAATCACAGGTCTGATCATGTCACACACACACACACACACACACACACACACTCACATTCACACACCATAGCAGCAAGCATCCTGACACATCTAGGATGGCCTGCTAGCACAGGTTCTTAGATCTGCTTTTCTAAAAGGAAAGCCACTTTTGAGCGGTCAGCAATCTTCTTTAACCACATGTAACAATAGAATTCTTATAAGTAGAGAAAGAAATACCAACGGACAAGGCTTCTAACTATCTGACTATAAGCAGCACATACATCACAGATCAACAGACAGATCTAATTGTCTGACCATTACAGAAGCACCAGCATCTGGGTTTTCAAAGGAGTGGAGGCTCTTTAACGGCTACCCAGAGTCTCATCTGGCACATGAACCTTCTTCCAAAAAGTAAGCCCGCAAACAAAACCTCACCTCAGAGTATATATACACTTTTCAGGGCTGGGGGGCATCACAACCCTCTTGACCCAGTGCCTCATTAGCAATTAAACAAAAGGTGTGGGCCTTTCTATAAAACAAGCCTTCCCTAATCAAGCTTCCCTTAATAGGCTCCACCTCAGGCCTAGTAATGGACAGAGAAGATCTTTAACTCTCATTAACATAAATCCATTAACATTACACAGACACACACATATCATGCTCACACTACACTCACACACACACACACACACACACACACACACACACACGCACGCACGCAATCCCCTACTTAATAAATACCAGTAGCTGCCTATTGCTCCCAGGAACAAATACAAAATGCTGTGCTTGGAATTCAAAATCCTTCATAACCCAGCCCCCTCCTATCTTTTCAGTTTTTTTATGCCTCATATTGCCTCCACAAGTATTCTTTGATCCAGGACTGGCCTCCTGACTGTTCCATAAACAAGAAGCTCCATCTCTTGGCATGTTCTTCCTCCTCCACTCTGCCTGCTGACCTCCCCGGCTTCCTTTAAATCCCAACTAAAATTCCACCTTCTACAGCAGGTCTCCAACTCTTCTTCTTGCAGTGCTTTCCCTCTGTTAATTATCTCCTATTCACACTGTATTTACTGTTCTTGCTTTTTCACATTTGTCTGGATGTTTTCTCCCTCCCTTAGACAGTAAGTTCTTTGAGGGCAACCTCTTTTTGTATTCCCAGGACTTAGCACAATGTCTGGCACATAGTAGGTGCTTAATAAATACTTTTTAAAAATCTAATTGATGAAGGGTCAACAACCACGGCATTGCACTGGTATTTCCAAAATGTTCAAAAACAGAAGAAGGCCTTGAATCTATTGGGTAGCTCTGCCCTAGTGAATTTATAAGAGGATGTGAGAAGAATTCCATAGGATAAGAATATACGGAAGAGTTGCTCTGGGAAAGAGAACACTTACATGATGCAATAACAGATATATTGCATTATGATGGCATAGTAAGACGCAGTGTTTTAACAGAGAAAGTGATTTTTCAATAACTTTTCTTAAATTTCAATAGAGCTGTCAGGATTGCTTTGGACAGGGTCTGGAGATTAAATTTCTGAACCATACTGTCTGTTCTTAGCCTGGTCCACAATGCCCTTGAGCTAGAGCATACCCCGCCCCCCTTCCCCTTCCCCCAGTGCTACCACTGCCCTGGCCCCTTCTCTCAACAGCTTCACTCCAGGCCTGGGCCTGCAGGGGGTCACAACTTCACCCACTCATCTCTTTTGCCCAAGCTTTGCTCCCCCAGCGCAGGTCCCCTCATCCTTGGCTCAGACCAGTATATACTACTGGTTTTTATGGTCAACCAATCTGGCTCACTCCCACCCCCACTACAATTACATATCTTCAGGATCTCCATGAGTGTTCAATCTTTCCCATCACTTGTGTGTCTTGTGTGATCCCCTAAGGTGAAGCTCTTCTGTGAGAGCCACAGGATTAGCCAAGGGATTCTTGAAGACTTTCTTAGGTAGGGAGTATATCAGTTCTGGCTGTGACTGTCACTGAATTGGCTACACCCAGGCTTTCTGTTTGTTCAGATCAAATCACCAAGTACTTAATGAGCATCAACTGCAATTATAACTGACATTTTTGTAGTGCTTTGTGTTCCACGAACCACTTTCCTCATAATAACCCTGCAGGGGAGGCAAGGCAAGTATAATTTTCCTCATTTTTTTTTTTTTTTACAGATGAGCCTGAGGCATATAAGTTAAGTGACTTGTCTATTAGCTGGAGACCTGGCAAACAGCAGAGTTGGGACTCAGTTCAAGTATCGTGACTCCAAGGCAGCCTTTCCACTTTACTAATAATACAGAGGTGTATAATTAATACAGACTCCTTATTCTCCAGGAGTTTATAGTCTAGGTAAGGACATAGGACATGTTGTTGTTCGATCATTTCAGTGGTGACTGACCCTTCACGACCCCATTTGGGATTTTCTCGGAGAAGATACTGGAGTGGTTGGCTGTTTCCTTCTCGAGCTCATTTTATAGATGAGGAAACTAAGGCAGACATGGTTAATTGACATGCCTAGGGTCACACAGCTGATGTACACTACCTCAAGCCATAGTTGCTGGTAAAGAGATCAGCCAGAGATACTGCAAGCTCTCCTTAGTTCCCTGCTCTCCTCCCACCTAACTCATAACCCTACTGGTTCTGCCTCCCCTTGGCCCAAGTGCTTCATCCTCTTTTATCACTTGCTTGACCCCTGAACCCACTTCACAAAAACCAAGTTCCTAGAAGCAAAGGCCTCCAAGCCTCAAAGGAAAGCCCTTGCGAGGGCCTTCTGTCAAAGTCTCTCATTGTGAAAACTTTAATCCGGTTAGAATCACAGCCTAAGCAAGTGCCTGAGCCAAAGTAGGGAGTAAGGCAACAACCATTTATTAAGCACCTACTGTGTGCTAAGGGCTTTACAAATATGCTTTCACTTAATCCTCGCAAGGCTCTGCACAATAATTGCCAGCATTTAGCACAGGGCCTGGCACACAGCAAGTGCTTAATAAATGTTTATTTTTTTAAATTGACTGATACGTAAATGAAGGGTCAACAACTAGAAAGGGAGTTACTATTGTCATCCTGCCTTTATAGTTGAAGACACTGAGGCAACCAAAGGTTAAGTGACTCACCCAGGTTCACCCAGCTGTAAGTGTCTGAGGCTGGTTTTGAACTGAAGTCTCTCTAACTGGAGGCATCTTGGGGAAGGTGGAAGTTACTTGTCTAAAATGACTTTGGATAAAGGGGACGGGGAGCACCTGAATGGAGACCATCATGTCCTCATCTTCCCAGGTCTATTCTAAGGTGAGGGTTTCTATGATAATACCAGTACCAATGTAGTATATATAGAACAATGTAGTATAATAGAAATAATAATCTATACCATACATTATTATGTAATATACCATCCATTATATTAATAATGCAATATGCAATAATAAGTCACTAAATAATCATTTATTACAAATCATATATAACAATACATAATATAATATATGATATAATAATCATATAAAATAAATTATAGAATTATACTGAAATTTGCATTATATAGTATAATATGTAATTACATGTAATATTCATTATGATATATTGAAGTTATTATGAAATTATATTGGCTGGGGCAATGTTATACAGGATATACTGATTACAGTAAAAAGAAAAATGAAAGAGCTGTCACAAGACAATGACATGCAATTAAGGAGAAATGAGGCAGCTAGAGACAGTGGAAAGAGTGTTGGCTTGGGACTTGTTTTCAAATCCTATCTCTGTTGCTTAGTTTCTGCGTAATCTAGGGCCAGTAGCTTAATATTTCTGAGTCACACTTTACATCTTTGAAAAAGGAGGAGGATGAACTATATGGTTTCCAAGGTCCCTTTCAGCCCTAAGTCTATGATTCTGTGAGTGACAAGTTCAGAGGAAGAAAACATCATTGACACTTGTAATACCCTGGAGAGGCTTGATGGAAGATGGAAAGCTTTAGCTAAGGATTGAAGGTTGGGTAGGAGGGTGGTTCTCAAACTTTGTTTTGCTCACAGAACAACATTCTTTGCAAGGAGAATTGGTGAACAGTATGGAGACCTACACAGTTTCTCTTCAATAAGAAGAATGATTTTTTGGTTGTTGTTTTGGGGGTGAGCTCAAGGTCCGAGGGGTTTTGAGATTAATATGTATGTTAGTTAATACTAATATGTATTAGTTAGATAACTAATATGTAGTTATCATTCTATATATGCTATACACACACACACATGCATGCACATGTGCAGAAAATGGTTCTTTTTCTTGTGAATTTGACTCAATTCTTTATATATAATCTTTCTTTTCTAATTTTACTACATTGGTTTTGTTTGCGCAAAACTTTTTAAATTTTATTCAATCAAAATTACCATTTTTACCTCTGATACTCTTCTCTTCGTCATGAACTCTTCTCCTATCCATAGATCTGACAGGTAATTTCTTCCCTGCTCCACTAATTTGCTTATGGTGTCACCCTTAATGTATCCGTTTTGACCTTCTTTTGGTATGTAGTGTGAAATGTTGGTCTATGCCTATTTTCTGCCAGACAGCTTCTCAGTTGTCACAGCAGTTTTTCAATGAGTTCTTGCCCCAGTCGCTGGGACCTTTAGGTCACTGTGGTCACTTGTGGTCTGATATGAACCTCATCTTCCTTGCTGAACATCCTCTCTCCTTTCCCCAAGACCTAATTGTTTTGGCAATTTGTCGTACAGACATTTGTTTCAATGGTTAAATAATTTGAGAGCGGGCACTACCAGGACCCTCCCTCCAGGGTCCTTCCCTCCCTTTCCCAGTTCTTTGTTGATTCCCTTGACTGGTCTTGACCTTCTTTGTCATCATTCTATTGGGCTTTTTCAGAACTGTTGCTCTCCACCCCTGTATCCCCCATCTTAACTCTTTTCAAGGCAATTCTTGGAGCCTAAATCTTGTATATTATCAGTAAAATAATGTGGAAAAAAAGTCCTTCCCTCCCCAGGCTGCTGGGAGCTTCTGATGAAATGGCAGGAGCTTGTCAAAACTTTAAGGCTTTGGAAAGAAGCCCCAGCTATTGTTATCATTTCACCTTGTTGGTCCAAAGTTTTACTCTGTCCTTTTCCCTATAGTATCTCCCCTCTCAGCTTTGTGTCTTCCATAGCTTCAATCAACTAGTCATACATGCCTCTGTCCAAACCACTAATAAAAACACCAAACAGCACCACATCATATTTCTGGGGCACAACACTGGAGACCTCTTTCCACATTTACATGAAGCTATCAATGACTGTTGTTTGACTGAGGTCTCAGTTCTGAATTGATTTAATTGTACTATTTAGTCCACATGAGGCAGCTAGGTGGCACAGTGGATAGAGTGCTGGACTTGAACTCAGAAGACTTATCTTCTTGAGTTCAAATCCAGCCTTAGATATTTACTAGCTATGTAACCCTGGGCAAGTCACTTAACCCTATTTGCCTCAGTTTCCTCATCTGTAAAATGAGTTGGAGAAAGAAATGGCAAACCACTGCAGTATTTTTGCCAAGATAACCCCAAATGGGATCATGAAGGGTCAGACATGACTAAACGACTGAATAACAATGTGTCTCATGAAGAGTCAGACATGACTTTGAAATGACTAAACAGTAAAAATATGCTGGGTAAGTAATAACACAATTATTTATAGATTCTCTTTTATTTGTAATAACGTAACATTCACAATTTTGTGGCACACTTAGGGAAATTTGTGGTACATTAGTGAACCGTGGCATATCTTTTGAGTGGGATAGGATTTGACTGGATGGAGAAGGTCAATCCAGACAGGAAAAACGTAGGAAGCAGACTTACAAAAGAAGGAAGGCACGGAGAGTATTCCAGGGACAGCAAGGGACAGTTCAGCTATTTTGCAGCAAAGGTTTCTTGTGAAAGAAGTAAGCCAGAAAGGTAGTTTGAGGCCAGACTGCAAAAGGTTTTGAGTATCAGGCCAAGAAATTCCATGTGGCTTGGCCCCTCTTCTTAGACAAGTAAAAAGAGTGACCAGCAATTAAAACCTCATGACCCCAGTCAGAAAGCTAGACTTAACGAAGCACAATGTTCTTGAATTCTGAATGATATACTTATTTTTCCTCTGAAATTTTGAATTCCACTAATTAGAATGTTCAACTTCACCGCCCTTATGAAGTTCAGGATGTACTTTTCTTGTGTAGGTTGACAAAAGCTGGACAGGGTGGGGAACCTTTAGTTAAAGGGTTACATCATTGTCCTTTGTAAAGGGGCCGGTGTCCTTTTTGTTTTTAACCAATCTTTTTACTACATTGTGTCCTGCAACCCACAATGGACTGAACACAATTGAGGAGGCCTGGGGAAGGTGGGCTTTTAGCCAAGACAGTTAAAGCAGAATTCTCCGAGAAGGTTGTGTTCCATTCTGTGAGTCTAGTCCACAACAGTGTCTTGCACCTAACGGATTGGCAAGTTCTTTGGGATTCCAAAGGACAAAATGAGACAAGCCATATCTGTGACAACAAGGATCTCTATTGTCCTTAATATCTATATTTTTTTCCAGATTTAGTTCAATAAGCTAACATTGCCTATGATTTGCTAAGTCAAATCTTATTAGCATGTTTGTATTTCAGATACATTTATTAAGTGCCTTCTGCGTGTAGGACACTGTGCTAAGGACCAGTGATATGAAGATTAAAAGGTAGTATAGTCCCTATCCTTTGATGAGTTTAATTTACAAATTGCTAGGGAGATATGTTGTTGTTCAGTCACTTCAATCATGTTCAATTCTAATGATCTCATTTGGGGTTTTCTTGGCAAAGACACTAGTGTGGTTTGCGTTTCCTTCTCCAACTCACTTTACAGATGAGGAAAATGAGGCAAACAGGGTTAAGTGACTTGCCCAGGGTCACACAGCTAGTAAATGTCTAAGAATGTATTTGAACTCAATCCATCTGCCTCCAGGCCTGGCTCTCTGACATACATACAAATAAGTATGAATATGACTGGAGAAAAGGAAAGTTCCAAAGTATTGTAAGAAACCCGAAGGAAGGGGAGAATGGTTTTATTACAAGGGAGCAAGGATTGTTCTAGAAGGAGATGGCACCTGAGCTGTGCTTTGAATGAAGAGAAATTACAGTAAAAGTTGCACTAGATTTGGGATCAGAGGGATGCGGTTCCATGCTTCACTTCATTCCCTCCTTTCCCCTTGATCCTGGGCCCTTAACCTCTCAAAAAGCAGTTTCTTCATCTGTAAAATTAGGACATTGGAGGGTGATCACTAAGCTCCTATCCCAGATCCGAAAATCAGTAGGATGATTTGAGTAGGATGAAGAGAGAATGTCTTCCTGGCATGGGATCTTCATGAATGAGTAAGAGTGGAAGGTTAAAAGATGCCACTAGGGTCCAGTTCAATGACTTAATGGACAAAAAATATTCCAACCATGTCTGATGAATCTTTACATGATGCTTTGGTGATTGAGACTCTAGACTTTATTGTCAATAGACAGATATCCTGGAACTGTATTTCTGAAATCTCATCCTCAGAGTCACCTGAACTTTTGGAGAAGAATTTAAGAAATTTGATGTAAATAGGTTTGCTGACATTAGCTTTTCTATCAAGCTATATAACCCTTTACATCTATTTCATTTTTCTTTGACTTCAGAGACAGAGTTTCATGAAAGTTCTCCCATGTCCACAATAATGGATTAGGAAAAAGAATCATTTGACCTGAGGAAAACTAGATGGCATTATAACGCCAATGCCATTCCTACAGCAGCTACTATGGATATGCATGCATATTTCTAGGATAAATTTGCAAAATATAAACTCTCTTCTTCAGATGAAACCAAGACATTTATTCAAACACCAGAAAGCCAATTCCACCATGGTAACAATGAAGTTTGTACACATTACCAATAATGGGAGCATGGCCATCCCCAAGCCTTCCCTCTGTCAGGCCTCCCCACAAAAAGTTCCACCCTCTCTCACTCATGCTAGCTGCTCTGCTCTACCTGCTCTTTCCCATCTCTGTCTCATTCTCTTTCTGCTCCGTCCATTAGGCAAGCTCCTCCTACCACAGGCTTCATGTGACTCAACCTGTGGTCTGGGCCAGAACTCAAAGCAGGTCACATGGGCCTATTAAGGGGCAGGAAAGATCTTCAAATTCCCTTAACATTACAGGTATGGAGCAGGAGTGACTGAAGACAATTGAAAGACCCTCAGAACAGTTGAGCTTCAAGGGATTTGGCAGATTATTTTGTTCAACTAGTCCAACATTTTTTTTTTAAGATGTATGATTTTTAATTTTTCTATTTTTATTTTGACAAATGTATATTTATTTATTTTTATTTTGTTATTATTTATTTATTGTTAGATTTTGACATTCATTTCCACAAAATTTTGAGTTCAAATTTTTCTTTCCACCTCTCCCCTCCCCACACCCTATAATACTTTGCATTCTGATTACCCCTTCCCTCAATGTGTCCTCCCTTCTATCACACTCCACCCTTTATTATCTCCATCCTCTCTCTTTTCTTATAAGGGCAGATAAATTTCTATACCGCATTACCTGTATTTCTTATTTCCCAGTTATATGCAATAACAATTCTCAACATTTGTTTCTAATACTTTGAATTCCAACTTCTCTCTCTCCCTCCCTCCCTACCCATCCCCCCTGAGAAGGAAAGCAATTCAATACAGGCTATATATGTGTTGTTTTGCAAAAGATTGCCGTAATAGCCATGTTGTGTAAGACTGACTATGTTGCCCTCCATCTTACTCTGTCCCCACTTTTTTCCCTATTCTCTCATTTGACCTTGTCCCTTCCCAAAAGTGTTACTTCTAGTTACTCCCTTCTCCCATTTTCCCTTCCTTCTATCATCCCCCGACCCCACTTGTCACCTTCTCCCCTACTTTCCTGTAGTGTAAGATAGAGTTCCATACCAAATTTAATGAGTATGTTATTTCCTCCTTAAGCCATATTTGAAGAGAGTAAGCTTCATTTCTCCCCTCTCATCTCTTCCCTTTTTTCTCCATTGAACAAGATTTTTCTTATCTCTTTTATGAGTGATAGCCTACCCCATTCCATTTCTACTTTTCTCCTCCCAGTATTTTCCTCTCTCACCCCTTAATTTAATTTTTTTACGGATATCATCTCTTCTGATTCAACTCAATCTGTACTCTCTGTCTATGTGTGTGTGCGTGTGTGTAATCCCTTCACCTACCCAAATACTGAGACAAGTGTCAAGAGTTACACATAATATCTTTCCATGTAGAAATGTAAATGGTTCAGCTTTAGAAAGTCCTTTATGATTTCTCTTTCCTGTTTACCTTTTCATACTTCTCTTGATTTTTATGTTTGAAAGTCAAATTTTCTATTCAGTTCTGGTCTTTTCATCATGAATGCTTGAAAGTCCTCTATATCATTAAACAACCATTTATTCCCTTAAAGTCTTATACTCAGTTTTTCTGGATAGGTGATTCTTGGTTTCAATCCTGGTTCCTTTGACTTCTGGAATATCTTATTCCAAGTCCTTCAATCCCTTCATGTAGAAGAAGCCAGATTCTGTGTTATCCTGATTGTATTTCTACAATACTTGAATTGTTTCTTTCTAGCTGCTTGTAATATTTTCTCCTTGACCTCCTCTGAAATTTGGCCACAATATTCCTAGGAATTTCTCTTTTCAGGTCTCTTTAAGCAGGTGATCAGTGGATTATTTCAACATTTATTTTCCCCTCTGGCTCTAGAATGTCAGGGCAGTTTTCCTTGATAATTTCATGAAAGATAATGTCTAGGCTCTTTTCTTGATCATGACTTTCAGGTAGTTCCATAATTTTAAAATTGTCTCTCCTGGATCTATTTTTCAGGTCAGTTGTTTTTCCAATGAGATGTTTTACATTATCTTCTAGTTTTTCCATCTTTTGGTTTTGCTTTTTAACTTCTTGATTTATCTCCTGGTCATTAGCTTCCCTGAACTCTAGTCTCTCTTTTAAAGAACTATTTTGTTCAATGCACTTTTGAACCTTCTTTTCCATTTGACTAATTCTGCTTTTTAAAGCCTCCTTCTCCTCACTGACTTTTTGGACCTCTTTTTCCAATTGAGTTAACCTATTTTTAAAAGTGTTATTTTCCTCAGCATTTTTTTTAGTTTTCCTTTAGCAAGCTGCTAACTCATTTTTTTAAGCTCTCCTATGGCTTGAACCCATTTCACATTCATTGTGAAGGTACTGGAGGCAGAAGCCCTGACTTCTTCTGACAGTATGCCTTGTTCTTCCTCATCTGAAAGGATTGTAGGAGATGCCTGTTCACCAAGAAAGCTACCTTCTATGGTCTTATCTTTTTTCCCTTTTTTTGGCATTTCCCCCAGCCAGTTACTTGACTTCTGAATCTTTTGTCAAGAGGAGGGTCCTAGTGCTCCTCCTCCCCCCAGTAACGTGCTTAAGGCTGAGATTCTGATCAACTTTCAATTCCCCCAGCAGCTTTGGGTGGGGGGCAGGGCTGCCACTCAGAGCTGATTTTCAGATCAGCTTCTCAATTCCCCCAGAGCCTTTAAGCTGAGCTGCCTGGACAATGGACTCAGGCTGCTTCCACAGCCACTGTAGCCACCTGCTACCCACTGCTGCTGTTGCTGCTGCTGCTGCTCCCACTGCCTCTGCTGCTGCCTGGGGCCTTTCCCTCTCTGTCAGCTGGGAAAACCCTCCCACACTGATCTTTGGAGCTTTCTTTGTCATCTGTGGGTTGAGGGATCTGGGACCCTCCCTGCTGGGAATTCTGCCCCAGAGGTCTGTTCAGGTCCTGTTCCTCCCAGTGCCATGCTGCCAGGGTTGGGCTCTGCTCAGTGTCCACTGAGATAGACCTTTCCTGTCTGACTTCCAGGTTATCTTTGGCTAGAATCCTCTTTCACTTTGTTGTTCTATGGCTTCTGTTGCTCTAGAATTTGTTGAAAGTTATTTTTTACAGGTATTTTGTGGGCTGTGGAGGAAGTGCTAGAGTATATGCATCTTTCTATTCTGCCATCTTGGCTCTGGCCCTAGTCCAACATTCTTCTGTAGAGGGCAGGAAATGCAGACTCAGGGCAGGGGATAGGGGCTATATTGACTTGATAAAAGTTAAACTGGTGCCAGTTTTGGATGGCCATTGCATAGGCAGAGGGCATATCAGAAGACAAAATTATAGATTTAGAACTGGAAAAGTCTTTGGAGGTCATTGGTTTTCCTCATATTTCTGTTAGAAAAATGTTTGGTAATAAAGGTTTTTGTCTAAATAAAGAACCTATTTTCAACTGTGCTAATGAAAAGAAGTACTCTAGATCTCATACATATTAACAATACAGTTGAGAGAAGACAAGTAGATGGCCATGAAATTGAGGTGGAGGAGATGCTATGGGAGAGCATTCAAGATTGGTGGCTTCTGGATGCAGCTGGCCCAGTGTGATTGTGTTGAGAGGAATTTGGGCTGCACATTTTTTGTTGGATGGACTTTTTCTTCTTGATCAGCATCCATAGTTCTTTATGAGGCAAGAGATTTCTAACATCTGTTTTATTTTCTAGTTTCAAAACCAAAGCAAGTGAAGCCATTGAATCAATCTGATTCCTCAGTCAGCAGATCAGAGGTCAGATTCTTATAAACCTGTAGAGAGCTTGTATTGGGATACTCGTGTTAAATGGGAAAAATATATTTTCTGATACCTAGAATGAAGAGCTGGCACCTATCAGTCAGTTTGGCAGGCCCAGTGGAAGAAAAAGTTCTGTGGGGGAAAGAGCATGGAGGGCTAAATTCTGACCTCAAAGGGTCAAAAGGGTCAAGCCCACCATTTGTCAAGGTCAACAGATCCAGAAAGTGAGGCAGGAATAGTAGGTAGATGTGTGTGTGTGTGTGTGTGTGTGTGTGTGTGTATGTGTGTAAATTACAAAGAGGAGAAGGGATGTCAGCCTGGAGTTCATAGTGGATAGAGTATTAGAAGATACAGTCATCTGGTCTGGGTTCAAATACCACTTGGACAGTTATTAGCGTGATTATGGACAGGTCTATCATCTTCTCTGAGCCTTGGGTAGTTCTTTGATAGTTTAAGTTATTCTCTGCAGATGTCATCTTAATTCTATTAAGAGTCAGAGTTCTGACCATCCTTTTTTTTTTTTCTTTTTAAATTTAATTAATTTATGTATTTTCAGTTTTTGACAAACACTTCCATAAGTTTTAAATTTTCTTCATCTCCCTCCCAAAGATGACATGCAATGTTATTTGGGTTCTATACATACATTCTTATTAAACACATTTTCACATTAGTCATGTTGCATCGAAGAATTAAAACGAATGCGAGAAACCATGAGAAACAACAAAACAAAACAAACATAACTTGAGAAAATAGTCTGCTTCATTCTTCTTTCTGATTCCACAGTTTTTTCTCTGGATGAGGATGGCATTTTGCATCAAAAATTCTTTGGGAATGTTTTAGGTCCTTGCATCACTGTGAAGGGCAAAGTCTATCAAAACAGTATGACCAACTTTTTAAAAAAATTAAATAAATAAGTATATGTGAGGTTATGCAAAGCATATTTCCATATTAGCCCTGTTTTAAAAAACCAACAAAAAAAAGTAAGTGAAAAAAGTAGACTTCGTTCTGCACTCAGAGTGCATCAATTCTCTCTGGAGATGGAGAGCATTTTTCATCATAAATCCTTTGGAATTGTCTTGAACCATTGTCTTCATGAGATTAGCTAAGTCTTTCATAGGTAATCATTGTTACACTATTGCTATGAATGCATATGGTGTTCTCCTGGTCCTGTTCCCTTTATTTTGCATCAGTTCATACGAGTCTTCCCTCACACAATCATGATTTTTAAGGAGGTACTGTGGTGTATGACAGAGTGCTGGATTTGAAATTAGAAGATAGGACATTAAATCTTCTCTCTGCCACCAAGTCACTTCATGCCTAGGGGGCTTCAATTTCCTTAAATAATAAGAGTGTTGGCCTAGATCTCTGAGTTTTCATCAGAAAACTCTATGAGCCTATGATCAGATAAAATGGTGGAAGGAACAGTTCCCATCACGCCTCTGCCTGAGACAGTTCTTTTGGATGAAGGCAGAGTGAGAGTGCCACCCTTCCTTGGATTTGGGGTGCGTGCTGTGACAAAGACATCTTGAGTGTGGGATTCCATGTGATTGACAACACAGATGTCTGACCGACAGCACTTTCCATTATGCAAACATGTGGAGGCTGTTTCTTGATTGGTATCCATGTGGCCCACTGCAATTTATGACTGTTTCACCACTGGACAGCAATCCTGGTTGGTGAGTGTTAGTGTTCTATGCCACTAGCCAGTCACTGAACCCTGCCTCCCCTCTGGGCTTCTCTGGTTTCCTTCAAGTCCCGGCTAACATCCCATTCTTGACAGGAAGCCTCTCATAATCCTTCTTAATTCCAGTGCCTTCCCTCTGTTGATTATTTCCTATTTATCTTTCATATAGCTTATTTGTACATAATTGTTTGCATGGCTGCATTAGATTGTAAATTTTGAGGGCAGGGACTGTCTTTTGCCTTTCTCCCTATTTCTAGTGCTTAGCAGAGTGCCTCACACACAGTAAGTAGGTATTTAATAAATGCCTACTGACTGACTGACTCACTTCAAGGCAACTCAGGTGCCATCTCCCTCTAGAAGCCTTTATTGATCCCTTGAGTTAGTGTCCCTTCTCCACCAATCACTGTATTTAGAATATACTGAGTTTGCTTGTTAGGTAAATATGTACTGTATGCACTTAATTTTTAAGTAAATAGCTAATTTACTTAAATGTTGTATCCCTGCCTTTCTTGACCAGTAGAATACAAGCTTCTCACTTTGGCATCCCTAGTCCAGTGTCTGAAACATCATAGGAGTTTAATAAATGCTTGTTCATTGATTGATTCATTCTGAACATGAGTCACCTGCGTATTTTGCTGGTTAGTTTATGGTCTTTCTCCTCTTCTCCCCTCCCAGTCAATCTTATTGCAACGAAGCACCTTTTAAAATTAAACAATTGACCCTTTGGGACGTGTTGTTAAATTTGATGCCCAGAATGATCAGACAATCTAAGGCATTTATTCTCATGCTTCTAGAGGCAGCCAAGAGACACAATGTGTTCTTGGTTATGGAATAGACAGAATGACAAGGAAGTAATTCAATCTAGCAGGTTATGGTGAAATTGCCAACCAAAAGAATAATTTATGAGATCATCTAAACCTGAAGATGGAATTCATTCTGTGTACTATAACTCACTACAGACCACCTTGTTTAATCATATTTATTTTCATAGTAATAGGAATCTCCCCTGCTGTCATTTAATTTTTTCAAACATATAAAAACAATATAACAACCATGCTACAGTGACTGTAAACATGAATTCAGGAACAGTCCAGGTGAAATAATGAAATCTTAGCAAATTGTAAGTATTCCAATGATAGCTAGCAATTATATAGTCTTGTATAACTCACAGGATCATAGGATCACAAATTGAGAGCAAGAAGTCTTCTTAAAGGTGCATTGTCCAACCCCCTCATTTTACAGATTAGGAAACTGAGGCCAAAGGAAGTTAAGTGATTTGCCCAGGGTCAAACAGTAAACACCCGAAGTGGGATCTGAGTCCAAGGCTTCCTGATTACAAGTCCACGTAAGCGACTGCACCCCCAAGGTGCTCCCATTCTCCCCAAGAAGTCAATGAGGCAGGTGACAGTAACACTGGCTCCATTTTACAGATGATGAAACTGATGATCAGAGAGCTTAAGTGACTGACTCACTGTCAGATTGGCCAAGTGGCATTTAAATGCAAGTGACACTTTGGATTGTAAACTTCTTGAAGGTGGAGGCTGTTGTTTGTTCTTGTCTTTCATTTCTAGGGCTTAGCGTAGTGCTTTGAACAGAGATCATAAGTGTTTGAAAAAGTGTAGTGAGTTCTCTTTGTGCTATACTGTGCCACCTTCCTAAAATTTTTGTGTTCACTTGAAGCCCAAACATCCCTCCTTGACCAGTACTTCCTTGTATTATCTTGGGCAGGACTTACAATGTGTTTTATGTTTGAGCCCTAAGAGCTTAGCATGTGCTTGGCACCTAATAAACATTTGATAACTGAGTTTTCATTCATTCATTTGGATTACGGTCATCCTTGTTAATCACTGAATCAATCCACCAACAAATATTTAACAAGGTGTCCAACACCGTACGAGATGTTGATTACATTGACAGATGTGATTTAGATGCAGGAGTCAGGAAGACCTAAGTTCTAATCCTGTATAAGGCTGTGGACACCTACTAGCTATGTGACCACAAGCTGATACCTATCAGTTAGGTGACCCTATGGAAGTCATTTAACCTTTGTCTGCCTCATTTTCTTGAATTGTAAAGTGATGACAATAGCACCTATTTCCTAGAGTCATTACAAGGATCAAGTGCTTGGCAAACCTTAAGGTGCTACATAAATGCTAGCCATCATCATCATCATCATCATCTTACTACTAGAACTTCAGAAATAGCCCTAGTTCCAAGCAACAAAGATTCTGGCCGTACCTGATAGGAGAGATGGCACAAAGGTAATATTTATGCTTCTTGGTTAAGAAACCAGATTGAATTTTGAACTGGTAAAGAGAGATCTGGTTCTTTATTTCAGTCTAAATGCTTTAGACATTTAGCATTAGGCAAACCATACTATTAGCTTAAATTTGATTCAAATATAAGACTGAGCTTATCATATCAGCTCACATCTGTGGGGATAAGTTGACTTCTTAAAGATTACTTATGTTAAATGAGGGGTTTGATGGCTACTCCAAATAAACAATTCAGTTTAAGCAAGTTCTTTAACATCAAACATGGCAATAAACTTCCTCACCAGGAAATGAATGTGTGAAAATGTGTATGTATGTGCATGTGTTTATGAATGAATATATTTTATTTCCTTTTGATCAGATCAGTACTACCATTCTTGGAAATGATAAATCAATCAATTACCTTATGCCTTCACTCAACATTCCTGTGACTTCTTAAACCAACACATCCTTCTCTGGTCCCCACTCCCTTATGTTGTCTTATCGTATTAGAGTGTAAGTTCCTTGTAGGCAGGAATTTGTGTGTGTGTGCATGCATGTGCATGGGTGTGTCTATATTTTTGACCCAAAAGCTTAGTACAGTGCCTGGCACATATATTAATCATTTAATAAAAGTACTTTCATCCATTTATTTGGATGATGAATTGCCCAAGAGTAGATAGAGATTATGCTGGCCAGTTGTTTTTACGCAAGCACTGAAATATGATGGAATCCTTCAACTAGCCATAAAGCAGCAGGTAACTTTTCCTTCATGTTTCTTTGCCATATCTGAGCTGCTGGGCTCCCTTGCACAATATTCAGGATCTATCAGCAACTTCAGGACCCTGTTGGAATTCTTTGTGAGCATGGACTGCAACTGATATGGTCCTAGCCTGGAGTCGTCACAGGGTAGGGGTCTCTTCCAGATTTGGGCCTGCTTGAAAGTTCCACATGACCCCTGTTTGTCCAGAAGCTAGGTGATGTTGGTTTGGGGAGAGTGAGGACTGGTCTATAACAAGGCCCCTAGGATAATTGGGGCTATCCTGGACTTATTAAAGTCTCAATAAAAAAACCTCATAGTCATTATGGGATTCTTGGCTCAGGCAATCCAACAAGCAGAGAGTATGGCTAACCTCTCCATGAAATTTTAGGACATGTGGCAGTGAATTGAGGTGCTTTCTTGTCTTAATTATACAGTACTATGTAATTCCAGGCAATCCCCACTCCAGGGCCAAGTTCTAGGTAAGTACTCAAAACAAATAAAAACAAAAAATGATTGCCACAACAGTTTTCTATTGTTTTTGTAAAATTTAAAGATCCTCATTACTCTTGGTTTAAAAAGATAATAGGTAATATTTAAAAGTTAAATTTTAAATAAGAAACACCAAGACTATTAATTATATAATAACTAGGAGGTACCATAACATTTCTACCCAATGTAAGAGTTTGGGGAGGGAAAAAAAAGCAAATGCCTATATCAAGTTTCATGGGTCATCAGAAGTAGCCAGGAAAATGAATCTTGCCAATTTCTGGAAAATAAGGCTTATTTTCCATGGACCTGTTTTTATTTTTCTGTGTGTTCAGGAAACTGGTTAATGTTTGCAGAACCCCACTTTTAAGAATATATGTTAGAGAGAAGAAGCAACCCCTTGATGAGGTCACATAAGGAAGCAATAGGAACCACAGTGCCACAGAGTGATCCATGATGTCTCAATGCTGACTCTTTGGAAAGTTGTATTGGAAGAGGATGGCCCAAGTTCTAAAGGGATTCAATATTATATATCCAGATTGAAATATTAAACCAGACCATTTTATAAAACATGCTGGCCCTGACACTGGGAAGTGACTACAAAGTCTAATACTGATTGAGAAAAGCTGAAAGCAGAGGCTGTAATTGATAAAGGAGATAAGTCAATCTGTATTCCTTTAAAGAATAATGAGTTCCATTTTTCATCAAAAGATTTCTGTGCTGAAGAAACATTCTCTCAATAAATCTAGTTAATGGTTTCCCCACTAATGATATATAGCATCACACACTTCCATGCACTGACTCTTGGCAGATCCATTCCTATGCATTGCTAAATTAATCCAAAGAAAACCCCAACATTTCGCTGGAAAAGATAGGAAAAAATCTTTTAAAGTCTATAGAGGAAATTGGATTTTGAGTGCCTGATATATTATTACTTTTCTATTGCAATAAGACTGACATTTTTTTTCACTCTACTGTGTTCTAGAGGTGAGTCAGCACCTTGAGGATGCAGAGATTTCAGGAACCAAAGAGTTAAATGCTTCCAATACTTCCTTCAGTCCTGAGAAATGATTAGGCTTGTTTGTTTCTGAGCTCAACACCCTCCCACAGAAGTGACTGTGTCTGTGTTGTTCCAGGTTGTCTACTGCAGAAGCTGGTCTATGTTGATCGTGTTTAGTAAACTGAAGATTAAATATATCCTTGAACCCCACTGTTAACAAACTATGCCTACAAGTATGTCTTTTTTTTTCTTAAGTTGATCTCTGAGTCTCAGGTGGTGAATGTCTGATGGGAAGAGTGCTGTTTCTGGAAGGATGGTTGATGGCTGCTAACTCAGGTGGGACCGCCGAATCAATACAGTGCTGAACACATCTTAAAACTCTTTTTGTAAGTCACAATAGATGTTTTGTTATTTCCATGAGCACATACCTTTTTGTAACTAGCCCTATTTTATCTAAGGGTACCTAACCCTCTAAACACTGCTGGCCTTCCTCACATGGGACTAATTAAAACTAACCCTGGAGTTATTTCCTTATGTCGCTGTTTGCTTATTCTCTGGTCGTGTGTGAGTCAGCCAGACCATGATTTGTGGTGGTTTTGCTTGTGAAATCTTACATAATTGTATTCCTATTGTCCTGCTGGGTCAAGCAGTTAAATTGTACACTGCCTTTTTATTGCGTAAGATTTGAAATCAATAAAGAGAAAGAGTACACAATAAGATCATACTGCTTGGTCAAGAACACTGGTCCCATGAGCCATCAGGGAGGCAGGCAGGCTCTGGGCCAGCCATGAAGTTTCACAGGTAAAGCAGCCTGCGTGTGGCACAAGCACCAAGGGCATCGGCCATTATGTTACTTTGCGTTATGACTAGTCATGGAGGTGATTTTTTTCATTTCTTCATTGGGTTAATATTTTAAATGAGAGTGCAAGAAAAAGACAACAACTCGCATATGGACTGACATGGTTTTACTGTTTGGCCACATGTGGAATCCCAACATGCGGGTACAGAATCAGGGCGCAGCTCCAGGTTCTCACAGGGCCAAAATCATCTTTATATTTCTTTCAACATTTTGTTTTTGTCTTTCCTACAACATTGTTTTATTTCAATTCTGTCTACGATCCCAGGTCAGAATTCAGTTATTAAAAACACTCAGTTGATGCAAACAGTGGTCTGATACAACACACAAAATGGGTGTAAGATGTGTTTCACACAACAGAGAGTGGACTCAAGGGAAAAATATTCCCTCAGAGGCAAGACGCCTCGTTAATTGTTAATGGAATCATGGAACTCAAATATCACAACTGCTTTTACCTGGAGTATATTATAACCGATTCTTACTAATATCAGTTCAAGTTTGAAGCAAATACTTGTCATGATTTAAGATTTTTTTGCATACAACTCTGAGTAGTGCATCAGACATATTCATATCTTATGAAGAATGCATGTGATTGCATAAAAAGATGAACTGTATGACTATATATATATGAAGACAACAACTACGGTTTTCACAGCACTGTCACTGGTTAATTTTAAAATATTCAAACATTGTTTTTTAAAAAAGAATAGAGTTGAATTTAAAAGTATACTATGAAAAAATCATCCTAAGTGAACCAAATCCATCCATTTCTTCACTATTCATAGATTTTAAACTTGATCTCTTTTTTTCTAACACTTTTTCACTAATTGTTATTTTAAGCTCCAGTAGCACGATCTAATTTCGGCCGCCTCTGGGCAAGTGAGTTATGATTTGATATCAAGTTCCAAGGAAAATGCTCAAAGTTTTATTTTTCCCCAGTTGAATAAACAGTACCATGTATATTATCTCTTGTGTTAGAATAGTGTTGTCTTCACATAGGACTCAAATAATGGTATTAGTCATTCATTTCCTTGAACACATACACCCTATTGCGTGTTGACAGGTTTATAAGGATGCAGTGGCAGCCGTGGGTGCTGGCGAACTCTAGACGACAGCCTTTGAATCCTTGAAGTCATGAGCCATGGTGCCTGAGTTAGTCTGTTTATTGTCTGCTTTCTCTCCCAGATGCTTGGCTTGTCTGAAAGATTAATACATTAACAAGAGCTTAAGGTCCAGGGTTGCACATCTTAAGACATGTTTATTAGCAGATGGCACATAAGATTCAAAGGTCACCACAAAAGTGACATTTTAAAGTGAAACAACAATATTTATGCTCAGATAGTCTGCTGATGAGATCATGTGGAAATGTTTTTGATTAAATTAACGTATAAATAGTTGCCAATCTATAGAAAACTTAAAATGCCATTTCTGTCTTCCAAAAGTTTTCTTTTTTGTTATTTTCAATGTTGTACATTTTACTAAATATTATTTGTTTTTTATATTTCTACATTAATGACAGAATAAGTTTACTAGCTAACCCTATAAGTATAATTTTCTAAAATATTTTAAATATTCTACAATTGTTCTTTCTTCCAACAAATTTCATAGCAAGAATCTAGGAAACTATGCTTAAAATCTAGAGTACTATTACGTAAGCAGAATTGCTTTAGAAATTTTCAGGTAATACTGACTATCTATGAACTACAAGTTTAATTTCTTACCTAACACAAGCTAATAAAAAAGCTAAAATAAAAAAGGCCAGGTGAACTGCAGAACTAAGAGAACACGATCATTTATTTACTTATTTTCTATTTCAATCAGCACCAGCAAAACAAATGGTGCCATTTTGGCCACACTTGGGGTGTGGGAGGGGGGAGGAGGTGACAAATGGGCCGGCAGGCATTAGCAAAGCTGAGAATTCTCTCTTCCCAACTTCTTTCCTTCACTGCTCCATGACCCACCCCACTCAGAATTTGCTGATGAACAATCTGAAGAGATTGCCTTCCAAATATTCGGGGTGATCATTTCTCATGCCATCCTTACTTCTAATTATTTTACTTGCTTTCGGTATGTTTTGTGTTAGCTCACCAAAATTTGTAAATTAAAAAGCAAGCACTAACCCACAAAAATAAAGATTGATAAAGGCAAAATATTGATGAAAAAGAACACAGAATCAAGATGATTATGAGCTAGTTTGAGAAGACCAAGAAGATTATGATGGTGTCACAGATTCAGCTATGGTTGAGGGTTTCAAGAAAATAAATTTAATCTATCACCTCATTTGATAGGTGAACTCAAGGAGGTTGGATTACTTGCCCAAGGTTACATGGGTAGTAAATAACAACTGGGATTCCAACCCAATGTTCCTGACTCCAAATTCTGCAGTCTTTCCCCTCTACCACTCTCCTTTCCCCTCCCACTCCTCCTAACCCTTTACATGTTTTTCAAGAGTTAACCAAGTTTACATTAAATTATTAAACACATAAGCATAAAAATTCAGAGATAAACATCAATACAGCTACTCAAATCTTTCACAAGTTGCTAATTGGAGATTTGTAAACTGTTTTGATTATTTCTGTTACCTTAGATAAACTAAATAATTTAAAAAGCTATTAACATGAGGCAGTTTACTTTAATTCAGTATGCATTTCCTAGGCAGCTATGAGTCCAGCATTGTGCTAGGGGCTTGAGATACAATGACAAGACCAAAAATGATCCTTGCCCTCAAGGAGTTTATATTCTACTGCTTTTAGTGGATCACACTTGTATGGAATACCTTGTACAGTCATAACTGAAAAGAGAACATCAGAAGTCAGAGAAATGACAGAGATGGTACCTACTGTTCAAACGATCCATTTTCAATCTTCATTGTCCCTTCTAGTGGATCAAGACCTTGCTCTGAAAACTGTTTCAAGGCATTTAAAGCAGCCTAGAAAAGAAGAACATTGTAAAAAATTAATTCATTTTAATACAGCAGGAATAACAGTGTGTATATAACTAACCAAAAGCAGCAGTATATTAAACCAATCACCTTTTGTCATTCTGAATACCCTTTGCCAACTTAAATATGTGTATGATTATACACTCAAATAATATCTGGGAATGTAAATATGAAATACTTGAAGCCTTCTGTTTTTATATCACATTCTGGATCTTTGCTTCCTCCTGCCATTGTAATTCCCTTGTAATAAAGGTTTAAAAAAAATGGGGTTGCAGGGGGAGGAAAGAAACCAACCAACACATCCACCACATCTGATAACACATGCAATATTCCAGGGAGCAAAGGCGCTTTGGGTATCCCCAAAATCTTCAAGCTTTAATAGCTTACAGTTGCACTAATACTTTTGGGACATTCTGTATTTTGGAAAGCTACAAAGACAGTGTCCTTCATTTGCTTTTTACAGTAGAATATATTAATTGGTGAGACACAATAGATATAGTTGTTAGCTCTGTGTAGATTTTCCTTGGGGCAAAGAGTCCAAGACCCAGATTTGCATGGAATAAAGGTTATTCTCTAGCATTTCTGCAAACATTATTAGAGTTTTTATTGGTAAATGTAGAGGCAACTAACTTGAAGATGAATTCTTCTAAGATGTCTTTCCAAACTGGGATAATGATATATATATATATATAGTATAGACTGCATAGTAACATTTTCTGCCTTTTGGTCTGAAAGAGTTTGCCTTTCTTTTGGACAGCATTCACAGCAGCAGCTCCCCCTTTACCTAGTTCTAGCCACAGTCAGCTCACTGTCATTATTAGCAAGGGAACTACAAAACAGATAATGGCTATATGGAGTACATAGTGTTGTAGAAGGAAGAAGAAATCTGTGAGCTCATCCAAGAGTTTTTGGGAGGCACAACCTTCCACAACGGCTGGATATTTCTTAGGTGTTGATATGCTTTATGATGCGTGGGTTGGTGAAGGGTGTTGACAGCATGGTGGAGTCTAGGCTGGATATCTGGGAGGCACCAAAAATGCAATGATGATAAGATCTACATAACTTGTTGACACTGTTGTCCACTTTCCAAACTGTTATTTCTCTGAGTTAGAATTCAAGTCTCCCCCCCCACCCTCAACTTTTTTTTTTTTTTAAAAAAAGCTTGATTAGAAACTTTCTGTTGAGTCCAGAATAGATATGAGCAGTCAGGGTTGTTTTTATCAGTTAAAAATTCATTGCTCCACACTCTAGTCAGCAAAAATCCCAAGTGACTTTGAACAATAGCTGATACCAATAGTCTTTAGCAGCATTTCCCTATTTTTTTTTTTAGGGGCAGCTAGGTGGCACAATATAGCGTGCCAGGGCCTGGAGTCAGGAGGACCAAGTGCAAATCTGGCCTCAGACACTTACTACCTGTGTGATCCTGGGTAAGTCACTTAACACTATTTGCCTCAGGTTCCTCATGCATAAAATGAATTGGAGAAGGAAATGGCAAACTAGTCCAGTGTTTTTGTCAAGAAAACCCCAAATGAGTCAGACATGACTGAACAACAACAAATTTTTCCTTCTTTGTTGGCTTGAAGCCTCTACTTGTGCCCTTGATCCCATCCCTTCCCATTTCCTCCAGAAGCTTGCCTATTAGATTACCCTAATTTTCAAACTTCCCTTATCCACTGGTTTTTTCTCTGTTGCATACAAACATGCTCAGTTCTCATTCTTAAAAAATTGTACCTGATCCTTCCATCCCCTCAAGTTCTTGTCTTACATATCTCCTCACTTTTATAAATCTCTAAAAAATTGTACTAGATAGTTGCCTCCACTTTATACTCATTTCTAAACCCCTTGTAATTTGACATAATGACTCAAATGAAATTGATCTCTTTAGGATCATCAATGACCCATTAGTAGTTCAATTTAATGGCCTTGTCTTAATCTTTCCATGCCTTGGTCTCTCTGTAGCATTTGGATCTGTTGGCTACCTTTTCCTGAGTTTTAGTGACATTGCTTTCTCCTGGTCTTCCTCCCATCTGTCTGTCTGAGTCCTTCCTAGTTTCCTCTGTTGGATCAGCATTCTTGTCCGGGGGCTTCCTATTTGGGGGGCATACAGCAGCATTCTAACTTGAGTTTTCTTTCCTATCTATATCCATCCTTTTGGTGATATCATCATCCCTATGGAGTCATTTCTTACCTCTATATAGATGACTCGCAGATCCATATCCACATCTCTCCATAATTTTAGACTCATACCACCAATGTCACATTAGACATTTCCAACTAAATACATGACAGGTATCTCAAACTCAATACGTCCAAAGCAAATCTTCCCTATTTCTCCTAACCCCCATGCACTGCCCAATCTTTTTTCTTTTTCTTAACTTTCTCCTTTTTTGACAAGGGTACCCTCATTGCTCTAGTTGCCTCATGGAACAAAGACCCTGGATTTGAGGGCTTACAGAAAATTGGTACTTGGGAAGCTAGTATAAGCATAAACTTTACTACTGTACAGCAGTAACTGCAATACAGCAAGCAGACAAAAATGAAAGCACATACCTCAGATGGCAGCACGACAAGACATTCAGCCACTCACAGGGCCAGAGTCATTCATGTGTGGGAGATGTGTATAGTGGCAAAATGTCAGTGAGAGCACATGCTCAGAGAGGGGTCTGAGCAGGGAAGTTTTATACCTTAAAGATGGGTTTGGTTGAGAACAGATAATCAATGCCAGACATGGGAAGGGGTTATTTCTAATCAGATGCAGACTAGGTGGGGAGATTTCCCCAGGATGTTTATCAACACCAGACTCAGGTGGGGGAGTTTCCTGGGACCAGAAATTGGTTGAGAGTTCAAATCTGTAATTGGGGATCCCAGAAATAGGTACTGGTGCACAACTGCTGGGAGCCTGGTCCAGTCAGGAGCCATGAAAATTTACACGTTTCATACAGGGTCAGAATGAGTCAGGACAGTGAAAAGTACAGGTTGTCTGTCATAGCTTCTATGTTTATGGTCATTAAGACCATTTAGCCTAAGTGACTCCATAATTGAGTCCTACCATTTGTAACTGTAATATCAAGCAACACATTTCAAAAATCACATGATGGTAACCATCCTTCTAGCTATCTTGGGATCTTCATCTTGACTCCTCCTTCCCTCTTCACCCCTCGCACCCAATCGGTTGCCAAGTCTTGTTGGTTCTATCTTGACAATGTCTCACATTGGTGCCCTTATTACCACAGAGACACTATCCTGGCTCAAGCCCTCATTACTTTTCATCTGCACTACAGCAATAGCCTCTTAATTGGCCATGCCTCCAGTCTTTTTTTTTTCTCTCTGATGTCTTTGACATAGTCGCCAGATTGATGTGCCTAAAGCACAGATGTGAGCATGTCACTCTCTTCCTCAAGAAGCTCCAGTGGCTCCCCTTTGTATTAAAGCCCTTTACCATCAGGTTCTAGCTCACCTTTGAGGGTTTATTGCCCATTGCTCTTCTTCATGCATCCCACATTCTAGTCAAACTGGCATATTTATAGATGAGATTCCTTATAGATAGCCTTATGGACAAGACTCCATTTCCTGCCTTTGGCGAATATGCAGGCTTTTACACCAGGCTTGGAATGCATCCCCTCTTCACCTCAGCTCCACCAGGTAGAATCTCTAGTTTCCTTTAAAGGTCAGCTCACAAACTACCTCTTACAGTTCAGTGTCTGACTCACAATCATGCTCTCCTCCCAACTCACCCTCACATAAGGTGACTCCAACAGACATATTGTTACTTCCTCAAATACCTCCTCCTCCACCCCACCTCTGCTGCACCAGTGATGGCCATTCCCTGAATCTCACTCTGACCCAGAAGTGTTCCACTTTCATGTTCACGAACTCTGAAATTTCTTTTATCTGATCATAATCCCTTGTCATTTTACTTCTCCCTCTTTTCTTGGGACAGAGCAACTACAAGCCCTGTCCTTTGTCCTCATCATGACTTTCAGTCCCTCTACCCCTCAGTTATTTTGCAGGCCATAGCACCTGTACTGGTTATACACTCTCTTTTTCACCCCAACTTGAGCCCTTGATGAACCAGTTCAAATCTACACTGTCTTCTTCTCTTGCCCCTCTATCCTATCAAAGACCTTGCCCTGCCAAACCTCTGCCTTGGATGACCCCCTCCCTCTCCTGCTGAACAAAGCTGGAGAAAATTATGAAACCATGTTGACTGGGTCCACTACAAATCCATGTGACATAATTTCAACAGAGCTCTCACTATGGCAAAGCAGTCCTTACATATCTTCCTAATCAATTCACTATCCCTCTTACCACAGCTATCTCTCCTTGCCCTCTCAGCTAAGAATATGGTCTTCTATTTCACTGAAAAAATGGAGGCCATTTGCTAAGGGCTCCCTTTTCTCTCTTGCTCATCTTATATCACCTAGGTGCCTTCTGCCACGATCTTTCCTTCACTCCTGTATCACAGGAAAATATGGCTTCCTTTTTGCCAAGGCTAGCCCTCTTCAAAAGACCCCATCAGCCCATTCTCCCCAGCAGGCTACCCCCTTTATTGTCCTTATTCTCTCACTGTTGTCCAATCTCTCCCTGTCTATGGCAGATTTTCTACTGCCCACAAACATGCTAATCTCTTCCCCATTCTAAACAAGCCTACACATGGCCTATCTATCCTTGATAGCTTATTGTCCTATATCTTTCCTCCCTTTTCTGACTAACTACCTTGGGAAGTCTGTTTGTTTCTTTTCCTCTCACTCTCTTCTTAATATTCTATGGTCTGGTTTCTGATCTTATCATTCAACCAAAACTTCACTTTCCAACAATTACCAAGGACCTCTTAAATGCCACATCTAATGGCCTTTTCTCAATCCTTGCTCTTCACCATTCTGTAGCCTTTGTCACTGTTGGCCACCCACTTCTCCTCCAAACCCTCTTCTCTCTAGACACTCTTTTCTCCATTTTCCTCTTACCTACTGGACTGCTCTTTCTCAGTCTCTTTTTCTGTATCTTCACTGAGGTGACACCTGCTAACTGTGGGTATATCTCAAGGCTCTGGCCTAGGCCTTTTCCTCTTCTCACTTTATAGTATGTTACTTGGTGATCTTATTCGTTCTCATAGATTCCATTATCATCTCTTCTAGCCCTATCTAAAGCTACTTATCCATCCCTAACCTTTGCCCTGGCCTTACGTATCCAACTGCTTCTTGGACATCTCAAAATGGATGTCCTATAGACATATTAAATTCCTCACTCTCTCTCATTTCACCCCTTCTCCAACTCCCTTACCAAACCTGTCAAGTCCTATCATTTCTACCTTCAAAACATCTTTTATATTTGTCCCTTTCTGTCACTGCCATGGCCACCACCCCAGTGAAGGTCCTCCTCACCTCACAATGCACTACTGAAATAGACCACTGATTGGCTTCCCTGACCCATCTCTCCCCACTCCTCTCCATCATCCACTCAGCTGTCAAGATGATCTTCATAAAGTACAACAGTGACTACTGTTCAATCATCCCCTCCAGTAGATCCTGATCATTTTCAGGATCTTTGCTTGACTTTGGAAGTCCTTTATAACTTGGCTCCTTCTTACCTTTCTGGTTTTCTTTCATCTTAGCTCACCCCCTACTTCTCTGCCTCCCCAATTCTGTGATCCAGGGGTTCTAGATGTTTTTTTGCATACAACACAACCACCTCTGACTCAAGGCATGGCATTCTTTGCGCTTTCATTGTCTCCTCCTGGTTTTCAAGTCCAACTGAAGTCCCATCTTTTACGACAAAACTTTCTGAGTCCTTTGTGGCTTCCTTTGGAGACTATTTTCAATTGGTCCTACATATATATTTTATATATAT
>CM053773.1:13687941-13707416 GCA_028658325.1 Potorous gilbertii | reverse complement strand
TAAAAAATGAGAAGAAAATAACTTGAGGACAGACACTGTTTTAGTTCTGGCTTTGAATGCCTAGGACCTGTCAGAGTCCCTGATATAATGTTGGTACTTAACAAAAGTATGTTGGATGAATGAATGATGTTTGCCTTAACCATAACAGCAGGCCCCAGCTTTATACTTTTTTATCCACCACAAGTAACTGCCTGCCTTTTCTCCCTTCCTTTCAGAATATCCACTTCAACCTTATCACGTTAGACCATTTGAATTTTGTATCACCACAGTGCCTAGCCCAGTAGGCTGTGTTCTTCTAATTGAAATAATAATCTTAAAAAATTACTTTTAATTCAAGTGAAAAGGAGAGCTTCTTAAGTTGAATGTTTGTTGTCTAGCTTAACACAACTATGGTACCTGCTATGAATACAAGAGACAAAGAGAGCCAGAAAGTGACCATTGCCTTTGTCTTTGAACCTGGTGTCTAATTCTACATGGGAAAGGTTGAGTAGGAGGGTGGCAGTGTCCACAGGTTTATCTGGTCCCGCGATATGCTCAAACTATAATGGTTCAGATTGTAGCATGATGTTTCTTCTGAAAAATCTTCCGAAAGAAGAAGTGATTCAGGTTAGTGTGGCACCTAAGGTACAAAGGATCACTAGTCCACACTGGTCAGAGTGGCATATTCACTTGCTTAGGACACTTAGAGGATCTTCTCATGATCAGAAGTGGTCACTCTGGCCTCAAAGTCATCCTGTGTGTATATTTGATTCAGAATTACCATCTAAACCAGCTTATGAATGACTAAAGATTAGTATCTTTACTCAGTAATCACACCTCATTTTTAACCTAAAAGGGGTCAAAGCTTGACCATTCATTTTCCTAGCCTTGGCGCCAAATAAGTCATCTGATTCCATAAGTCAAGTCTGCCCTGAAAGGACAAAGCAGTAAAATTTTACTCCAAAATATTTTTGAGCCATGCCATCACTGTGCAAAGATGTGTACAAAATGGACAAGATGTATTTGTTTTGCTGTTTTCTAAAAATAATTATATTAATTTATAGCCATATCTTACAAATACTTAGAAAATAAAAGAATAAATTAATTCATCAAGGACTCTTTCCTACTCCTTGAAAGGGTCCACTAGGTCACTGTCATTGGACACATTTAACCTTGGGACGCAGTCTTCAGCAACTGCCATGATCAGCTCTATATCCTCTGCTGATATTAATGCAATGTTAAGAAATGTAGTAGAAGGCCATCACCATGTTGGGGGAGACCAACGTATGTGGAGGATTTATAGGACATGACAAGAGCTGTACAGGAAAGAAAAGCTGTTGACAGGAATGCACATATAATGACATCACAGATGCACCAAAGCATTCGTCATGAGGCACAGGAGAAGAGAGTTGTGTCTTCATCAAATGACCAGTGTGGGTAGGTGTCCTAGACATAGGCCTGCTCACAGACTGGGTTTAGAGGTCTCCTTTCTGTCTCCCTCAAACAATCTACTGCTCTGGACTGGATTGCCCTGCCTACTGCCTTGCCTTATTGCATACTTAAGCTATTTATTACTACCTGACTAGGATGAGGGTGTTCTCTTGTTGGACTAAGTTTATTTTGGACCAAAGCTTCAGATTCCAGTTCTGTCACCTCCGAGATCACAGCCTAAGAACTAGAGCAATGCCCCCTGACATCAAGCATAAATCAGGGAATCTTTTGATGGAATGTCATCTCAACTCTCTAGGGCTGAATTTTCAGTCAGACCACTGGGGCCCCTGTTCACATACCTCACCCAATATCCCCTTCCTCCAGTGCTTAAGAGATAACTGACACTACATTTACCATGCCATGACCCTTGTTGTGCTCAGACTCAAATGGTACTGCCTCTCCTTTCTATGGCTAACAAATGCCTGTCTCTTCATTATCAAAGAACTGGGACATCAAGTTATCACCTGCCTAGATAAAAATGACCTTTCCTTGTTTTCTTTTCTTCTTTTTTTTTGGTTATTTGTAATTTTTTTTTTATTTTAAACAATGCAAAATAAGGAAAAAAGAAACAAACTTAAATACTAAAACAATACAAAATAAGAAAAGAAAAAACTTTGCCATCTGCACAGCAGAACATGAGAGAGGATTCAAAATATATAGCAATAAATTTCCATTTCAAGAAAGCCTATATAATAAATACTCTGCATTGTGTTAAGAGCTGTCCATCTTTTCTCTGCTTCCTTGTAAGTTTTCTTTTGTTCTCTGCTATGCACTTTTTGCTTTGTTCCTCTCCCCGCTCCAGAAGGCTACAAGTAAGCACAGATTTATTTTATATACATATATGTGTAAGTATACATAAATATACATATATGCATACATGCATATATAGAGACATATACACATGAAGAGACACATATACACACAGACATATACATATATATGCATCTATGGAAGACTGTACTATACTATTTGTCCTCTGTTTTTCTGAGGGTAGATAACCTCTTCCTTCCTAAGTCCAAGTTTTCCCATGGTTTTCCATGTCCACTGACTCTTCATTTACTCTACCACAGCAATCAATATTCCACCTTATACTGTTTAGTTGCAAAAAACAATGCTGATAAATACAGCCGACACATAGTGTATTTTTGCTATTTTTTAGCCTTAACTTTATCCAAGATCATGATTACCGCCCCTGCTCCTTTTCCCTTAACAACTTGGACTCCTAATTTTTATTTTATATTTGTGTGTATCTCTTATTTCCTATCCTGACTCCTCTACTTTACTTCTATCTGCTGCCTGGCACTCTTATTACTTAACTTACTCTTCCCTACAGCGCCCCTCTGCCAAGGATCCCTTCCTTACCCTCTCATTCCCATTTATCTAGGCACCCTTCTCTATGCTCCTTTATCTTACCTTGTTTTCACTCCCCACTCTTTCATCCCCATCTAGCTCAGCCCTTCTGTGTCCTTATCCTGCTCTACTTTCCCTTTTCAGTGTACTCTCTGGAACCTTCTATTTACTGTAAGCACATGTCCCTCCATCTCCTGTTATTTTTTCTTCTCCTACATTCATAGGTACTTGTTTCCCCTCTGAAGACATCGCATCATTGGCTACCTCTTTGGTATATAATGTACCTTCTTTCATGTTCCCCAAAAAATTGGGCTAGGAGGAATATGTGATTTCTTTGTTCCTCATTGCCACTTCCAGACCCTCCAGTCATTGTCAGTCAGCAACCTCTATCTTTTGGGGTTCACTTTATCTCATGCTCTCATATCTGTCTTTATAGTAGTCATCCTCTGCTCTTTTTTCAAGGAGTTCAGTGTTCCTCCCCCCCTTAATTCCTTGTCCACTTGGGGATTTCAAAATTCATGTGGATGATTATGGCATGCCAACAATGAAAAATCAGGAGAAAGGGGCACTGGGTATTAGTGCAGAAGCAGTGGTGCCGCTGTCTATCTGAGCAATGATATAACAATTCCAATTTTCTCAAGATGTGCCTCTAACTCAGCTCCTTTGGCTAGAAATGAGCAACATCCACCAGTTCAGGAGTGTGGATGACCTACCCAGCCATTGAAACCTTGATGGCTGTAAGTCTTACACCTCACAACAATATTGCCAGAGACTTCAACAGGCTACCTGTGATCAGATGCTTCAGTGTCATTGGAAGACTGGAGAAATTTGGATCAGGTCTCCAATCTTGGGCTTTTTTCACTATAACATTGTTACCCTCATAGAAATATTAGGCAGATATATATATGTATAGGTAATATTATAGATCATATGTGTTTAATATACATATATTATATAGAGACAGTATGGTCTAATGGATAGAGAACTGGTCTCAAAGCCAGGGAGATCTGGGTTCAAGTCATGCTTCTGACACACACTGGCTTTGTGACATTAGGGAAGTCACTTAACTTCTCTGTTTCAGGCTAAGAAAAGAATGCTTTAAATTTTTGTACTGTGCTAAAAATGCTTTTCTGCCAAGCCTATAAGATATTTTGTTGTTGTTGTTTTAAACTTTACTGCTTTGTGTATGTTTTGTTGTAAAATCAGATAATAAGTACATTGCTGTATAGAGGGAATTTTCTTGTCTCAGAGTTTTCTCTACAAGGGAAAAAGGGGACCCATACTTATCCCTTTCCATTCCTAGGCAAATGGCTCCAGATATATATCCCTGGTTTTTTTCCTAAACAACCACTAGGTTCAGAATTTTCTTCAATAGCCAATATGAGTCCAATAAATATTTATAATAACACATTCAAAACAGAACTAATCATCTTTCCCCCTGAAGTCATATCTTCTAATTCTTTCTTTCTATACATTCTAATCACCATCTTTCCAGTCACCCACGACCACAACCACATTCCCAATTCTTTATTCTACTTCATCACCATACTCAATTACTTTCCCAAATCTTGTCAGTTCTAACTCCACAACATATCTCTCATTTCCACATTCTTTTCACTTCAATGGCCTTAATTCAGGGCTTCAATACTTCTCACTCTCAAAAGTCATAATTAGACATTCTTCTTCTAGTCTCTCTCATTATTAATCCATCTTCCAAAGAACTAACAAAAGAATTTTCCTGAAGTACAGTCTGTCTATTTTCACACTAAAAAATGTTCAAGGACTCCCTGTTGCCTTTAAGAAAGATACAAATTTCTATTTAATCTAAAAATATTTTTAAAATAAACTTTTTAAAAATTTTAAAATCATTTTTGCTCTTTTAAAACATCTTTTTGACTCTTCTAGCAATTCTTGTTAGGATTGTGTCTTATCTGCATTCTTTCTCCTCTGAGGTTTTGCTTATAGATGTTTTTAAGTCATTGTTTTCTGTGTTTGTGTCTTGAGCTTTCCCATCACCACAGTAGTTTTTTGTGGTCAGGTTCTTTTTTTGCGTGCTTACTTTCCCACTGTACTTGACTTTGGATATTATGTTAGTGTTGGGCTCTGCTCACTTGGGGTCGGGGGAGAGGAGGGAAGATCTAACCTGAGCTTCTTTTATGTATTTCTACTGCTGTCATAGCTCACTGTGAGGGCTTGTAAGTTTTTGGTGTGATCTGGGAAGATGTCTGTTCACTGTTGTCCTGCTCTACACTCTGCAAATTCCTGACTCAGTTTAGGTCTGTTGGCTTGTGTGTGACTGAGTTTCCATGGATTGTTGCTGGAATCAGTCACAGTTAACCCACTGTGAGGTTCTACATCTACAGAGACTGAATTGCTAGCTCCCTTGTAGTTTTGGTCTCCTGTTCTGATTTATTCTACTGTAGCCTTATATGTACTGCTAAAGGTTAGACCTGAGTCCCCACTCAGTTCTTGGGCTCAGAGCCACACATCTGTGTTTGGAACTTGTTCCTTGCTCCAAACACAGGAAGGACCTCTTCTCTCTCAAAACCACTCCTCTCTGTTCTCGTATTGTGACTTAGAACTGGGTAATGGGCTGCCAGATGGTATCCATTCCTGCTCCCAGTACTAATATAGGGGTCTCCTGGGATCTCTTTCTGCCTAAAGGCTTAGTACCAGGACCATTCTTGGGTGCTAGGTTGCTCCTTGCTGATGCCGTCAATGGCTGGTGCAGTGCCACTGAGCTTGGCTCCTGGCTACCACCCAGTGTCTGTATATGTCTTTATCTTCCTAAGGCACTCGGGGTTGGAAAAATGGCTCACTGTGACTGTTCCTTGATTTTCTTGATCATAATTCAGTTTGGCAAGCTTTCTAGGTTGTTGTAGAGAGGCTTTGGAGGACCTAAGCAGGAAAATGCTATCTCTCACTCTACCATCTTGACTATAACCCTAAGATACAAACTCCTTACCTTAATAATTAAAGCCCTCCAAAATCTAGTTCCATCTTATCTTTGAAGGCACATTTCACATTATTTTCCTTCATACACTACTGCAGCCAAAATGACCTACTTGCTATTCCCTAAATTGGGCATTCTATCTTCTATCTCCATCAACCAACCAATCCACAACCATTTTTAAAGTGTCTACTATGTTCTAGGCACTGTACTGAGGGTTAAAAACAAAAAAAGAGACAATCCTTACACTCAGGGAGTTTACATTCTATTGGTAGAAGGATATAGATAGACAGATAGACAGATAGATAGATAGATAGATAGAAATATTCCATATAAATATACAGAATGAATACAATGTAGTTAGTAAGGAGGGTACTAACACCAGGGGCAGGGGCATCGGTCCAGGTTTTGTGTAGTTAGTAGTACCTGAGATGCAGTTCGAAGGAAAAGGATTCAGTGAGATGGAGGTGAGAAGGTAGCATAGCCTTTCTTCCATGCTAGGAATGAACTTTCTTACCCTCCACCTCTTAGAATCTCTATCTCCTTTAAGTCTAAGCTCACATGCTTCCTACAAGAATCCCTTTCTGAAACTCGTAGGGGTCAGTTTTCTCTCCATTCTGCATGATCATGTATGTGCAGATCTGTTCATATGTTGTTTTCCTTTTGTAGAATGTAAGTTTCCTAAAGGCAGGAACTCTTTAAACAAAATATTGTCTTTGCCTCCCCAGCATCTAGTAGAGTGCCTTGCACAAAGCAGATGCTATTGTATTGAACAAGAAAGCAAGCAAACTTTGGAAGTAAGGCATTCCATTAATTGAAGACTGGGCATGGAATGACTATGAAACTCTTAGATACCACAACCTGACTCAGTCCAATAAACCAATGGCACCTGTTCTAATTTCATATCAAATTTCTGATCTCTAATTGTATATACATAATCAAGTCCAGATCTCAGAAAATATGCTAAGTATTTCAACTCCTGCAAAATTTTGTAAATTTTTTTCCCTTACATTTTATTTCTCTCATGCACTGTCAAAACGGCTGTCATCACTTAAGAAATTTTATACAGGGCTGCCAGCAGGCTGCAAAGGCAGTACTGTCTTTCATTCAGCACTACAAACATTATCTGGATTTGTCTGTAGTCCCTCCCCCACCAACATTAATTTATGTAATTTAAATGTACTTACAAATTTCAAATGTTCTTAATCACTACAACCTATAGACAACTGATAGGCAAGGATACAATTATCTATATGGTCTTTTTTCTATCTATCTCATATATATCTACGAAGTTTTTATCTCTAATTTGCTAAAATGTTACAAAGATGGTTAAAAATTCCTGAATAAAATAGAATACTATTTCACTTCCCTAACAACCTTCAGAAACCCTTTTTTCTTTCTTCTGCCAATTACTCCAGAAAAAAGAAGAAATAATATCCTTTCCCCTTAGTGTTGGATTTGGAGTCAGGAAGACCTGGGTTCTAATTCTACCTCCAATACTTTATACTGTTGTGACCATGGAAGTCAATTTCCTCCATTGTAAAATGGTAATTAAGAATACCTGTGTTACCTACCACCAGCATGGTTAAGTGCAAATGAGACAATGTATATAAAAATGCTTTTACAAATATTAAAGTGTAACATAAATATAAATAGTGTTATTGTTATTAGATGGAGAGGGTTAGGCAAAAGGAGACAGAATTTCTTGTCTCATTTAAAAGAACAGTCACTTACAGATTTGTGAAAAACATTGTTCTAGTAATTTGAAGATGCCCATAGAACATAATTGCCACTATTTGGTTTTAGATACCTGGCATTTCCAAGAAGTCACAAAATTCAATGAATGTGGTGACTAGAATATCTTTGTGTATGGTGGATAAGGAGAAGGAAGGCTTACACCTCAGGTGAGAAGGACTCAGACCACAGATGTGCCAAGGTCGAGCATATCCCTGGGGAAAAGGCTGGTAGAGGCCAGGTCAAGAATTTTCTAGTTGCCCCAAAGCTACTGCTTTCATCACTCAGTAACTTCTCTTCCTTTGAGAGAACTCTATTCATATGCTACTCATATCTATCACCCAGTAAAATTCTTGGTAGCTATTGTGTACAGCCGCCAGGGTCATTCTGCTTCCTTCTTCAATGAATCTGATGCCTGGTTTACAATTTTTCTCTCCTCTCTAACTCCTGCCCTCATATACTAGGGGACACTGATTTTTCCTCAGATTCCCCAACCTACTCACCTCCTATGAGCAACTGCTTTACCCCACCTCGGCAACACACTTGATCTTGCCATCAACCACAAATGTACCACCCTCCATGTTAAAGAATTCTGAAAGCCCTTTATCTGACCACAGTATATTCATTTTCCATCTCTCCCTCTGTGTTCCCTTCCATAACTCTACTCTGTACTTGTACCATGACCTAGAGGTCCCTTGATCCTTCAATTCTCTTCCAGGTCATCCTCCCTATATTAGTCACTCTCTCCTCTTCTCCCTATCTAGACTCCTTTGTGAACTAATTCAACTCGATACCATTCTCCTCCCTGGGATCCCTAACTCCCTTCTCATATCATCAATTATGCCCAGCCTTAGATCACTCCCATCATTCATTGCCTTTGCATCTATACATGTGTGGCTGAACATGGCAGATGAAGTAAATCATGCAACTACTCTGACTGGGTCCTCTACAAATATGTTACATAACCTCAACCAAGCCCTCTTTGCTGTTAGGCAATCCTACTTTACCTCTCTAAAACTTCCAAAACTTTTCATCCTTCTTCAAACCTCCTGTACCCCGCCCCCACTTTTTCAGTTGAGAATCTTGCCTCATATTTTACAGAAAAAAGGTGAGGCCATCCATCATGAACTCCCTCTTCTCCCCCCTTCCTCATCTATCACTCAGGTGTCTTCTACTTTCCCCTCCTTCACTCTTGTTTTACATGATGCAGTGACTTTACACCCTCTATTTGTTAAAGTGATCCCTTTCCATCCTGTCTTCTCCAAAGGCTGCCTCCTCTGTCATCTCCATGATTTCCCTTATTTTAATTCTCTCCCTGTTTACTGGTTCATTTCCTGCTGCCTACAAAAATGCCTGTGTCTCTTCTATCTTGAAAAAAATTCACGTAATCCTTCCATCTGTAACTATTGTCTTTTCTTTTCTGCCACTTGCAGCTAAACTCCTCAAAAAGACCCTTTTCAATAGATGCCTCCACTTTCTCTCCTCTCACTCTCTTTTTAACCTCTTAGAATCTTGCTTATCATTCCTCTGAAACCGCTCTCTCCAGAGTTACTCAAGATCTCTTGGTTGCCAAATCCAATGGCCTTTTCCTAATCCTCATTCTCCTTGACCTCTCTCTCTCTCTCTCTCTCTTCTTTGATATTCTCTTGTCACTAGGTTTTCAGGACATCATTCTCTCTCGGTTTTCTTTCTACTTATCTGACTGCTTCTTTTCTGTCTCCTCTGCTGGGTTCTTCTCCAATTCATGGCCTCTATTAAGTGTCCCCAGGGTTATTCCCTGGGCTCTTTTCTTTTCTCCTTCTATACCTTCCCACTTGGTCATTGCATCATCTTCCACGGATTTGTTTGCCATCTCTGTGCTGATGATTTTCAAAACTACCTTTCCTGCTCTACTAATTCCGCTCACCTCCAATCTTACATCTCCAATTGTCTTTCAGACATCTCAAACTAGATATTCAGTAGACATCTTAAATTCAACATATCCAAAAAAGAAGGCACTATTTTCCTCCCTAAGCCTTCCCTACCTCTAACTTTCCCTATTCTCTATTGTAGAGAGTAATATCATCCTCCCTGTGCCTCAGGTTTGCAACCTAGGAGTGAGTCATCTTGGATTTCTCTATTTCATACTCTATATTCAAGCTGTTGCCAAAGTGTCAAATTCACCTTGGCAATATCTCTCAAATATACTCTCTTATTTCCTCTGATACCACCACCACTCCAGTGCAGGACCTTATCACCTCACACCTAGACTACTGCAATAACCTATTGTTGTATCTGCCTTCCTCAAGTCTGTCCTCACTCCAGTCCATTTTCCATCCAGTCAACTAGAGTGACTTTCCTAAAATAAGGATCTAGTTATCTCACTCCCCTACTCAAAAAACTCCAGTTTATTGCCTCCAGGAGCAAATACAAAATAATATTTGGCATTCAAAATCCTTCATAACTGAGCCCCCTTCTACCTTTCCAGTCTTCTCTGACCTTACTCCTCAACATATACTATTTCATCCAGTGACACTGGCTTCCTGGCTGTTCCATGAACAACATACTCCACTTCTGAGCCCCTGGCATTTTCTCTGGTCATCCCCTGTTTCTGAAAGGCTTTCTCTCTTCAATTCCAACTAATAAGCTTCTTGCATTCCTTTAAGTCCCAACTAAAACCCTACCTTCTACAGGAAGTCTTCCCTAACCCTTCTTAATTCCTCTTTTAAATATTTCCTATTTGTTCTGTATATAGCTTGTTTTATATATATTTTTTGCATGTTGTCTCTCTCATTGGATTATAAGATCCTTGAGGTCAGGGGCTATCTTTTTGCCTCTTTTGTATCCCCAGTCAGTGCCTAGCATATTCTAGGCACTAAAAATAAGGGAAAGTATTTTTCTCTAGCTTTTGATGTAATGAGAAGCCTTTCCACCAATACAAGTAGATAATGTGTTTGGGTGATTTGGAAGATGCTAATCTTTTGGCAACCCAGTTCCAGAAGCATTAGTGTGCTCCCTTTCATGCATATGTAAGCAATATTACATGACTGCTCCCATTGCCATTCATCATAGTTTCAGCTATTGAGTCAGAATATCCCTCAATTCTTCGCCCTCCCTGGAAGTGAACTCAGAAGTTAAGAAGTTCTATGGAAAAATATTTGTTTATTCTATTCCACTACTGAGAAGAGTTCAAGATAAATGATCTATATAGAAATGCCTAAGATAACCACATTAAATTTATGGAAGAGTCAACCAGTGACTGATGTTAACATAAAAAATATTGTTAGCTAAAAAGAGCAACATAGGATAAAGAGGCCTTGCCAGCAAAAGCTAAAATATAGCTGCAAACAAAACTGTTTAACTATCTACCTTCATGGAAAAGTGGAAAAATAAACATTATCCCCTTTTTTCATGACTTACCCTGAAAAACTGCTACCTGTCAGAGGCCAGTTTTTTTTTGCACAGCTGTTTAATAATACTATTCAAAATTTTATCAATACACTATATGGTTTGAAAACAAAACTACTATTTCTTATGGGAAAACAAATACAGTAGGAGCAATAACTATTAGGGCCCCTGCTAGAGAGGCTATGTTAATTTTTCCTAAGGCCCTGCAGGGTGTGAGCTTTTCCTAAGGACCAATTCCACCTAGGGTAGGCTAGGTTTTTCTTAATTTCCTTGTAAATCTATTGATCTTTGGGGTTAAGACTTGATTACTCACACTGCTTCTTGGCAACCTAAATACAAACCAAAGAACACAAAGAGTTAGGAGTTTCTCCTTCAAGCTTGAAATCATTCCAACATGGCCAACCCAAGGACAAAGATTCTACACTCAACTGAATCAATGTTGTATCCTTGCTGAATATATCTTTACCATGCCATGATTAAATGAATTTTCTTTTCTTAACTGCTAAATGGTCTATGAGTTTCTCATTCTATTGCAGTCCTGAGCTTGAACCTCAAGATTAGCCTGGGTCAGGTTTGGCCCATGACATTTGGCATTAGTTAAGAGGATTAGATTAGAATGACTTGGTGAAAGTTGAAGAAGATCGATTTAGAGGAAGAAGGGAAATCCCAGGTAGGCAAAGATCCTGACACAGAAGCATGGCACTCTGTGCTCATGTTGCTTCTGTTGGTCATTCTGGCCATATATTAAGAGGAGGTCCCCAGTGAGTCAAGGATTTGAGATGCCAAACTGTTTATCAGTATTCAGCAATTAGAAAATGGATATGAATGTACTCTGTATCTTTAAGAACTGGATTTTAAAGATGATAAATGTTATAAATTGCTCTCTGAAACTTTGGTATTGGGGATGATAATGATCTCCAAATCCACCAACTGTGGTTAGTTTGGACCCTCCATGTTATGGGACTACTAAGGAGGAAGGGTGCAGTGGTTCAGCACTCTGGCCACATTGCAGAGGAAAAGTAGGGATATAGACGTGGCAGTACTGAAGCCCAGAACAGGAAGGCAGCACTTCAGTGCTGGGTCAGGAGGATAGCTGTCTGGCTTGGAGGAGGAGAATGTTTCCCTTAACCCTGAGGTGACAGGGAAGTATTCCTGGGTACAGCATTCAGGTCTGAGAATAGAGGCTCAGTTGCTGCATTAGTAGACCCAAGCTAGCACAGGGGGTGGTTGTTTGGCCCCAGATAGCAACACAGACAAAGAAGTGAACAGCAATTTAGGTGCTAAGCACTGCACACAGTGGTGTGAGCCACAGCAGATAATGGCGTAGGCCCTAGTTGGCAGTGGAGAGGGCAGTGTCTTGCTTACTCTCAGCAGTGATATAAGCCCCAGAGGGGTGAGGACTGGTATACACAGGCAGTCTCAAAGCAATTCTGCTGTAACCTGGAACTTGATTTTCTGGAGAAAGGAGGAAAGTGAAATTGTCTACCTACCCTTTGTAGAAGGAAGTGAGTAGTCCTTAGCAGAGGTCTTAGAGAGACCATCCTCTATAGGAGTCCCAGGGAAATGGAGGTCCTATCTGCTGAACTGGGGAACGCTGGCAGTGCTACAGGTCAGGTTTTGGTATGGACCTTGAAATCTGGGCAGGCTTCATGCAAGAGAGTAATGATGTCCCAGCTACCTGACTCTAATCTGTGATGTATAATGGTGACTTTCCTTGCAGTGTAATCGTATAACCTGTGGCCTGAGATTCTTGGTGCTGTTTCCGATCATCCTGACTGTATTATATCAGGAGAGCCACTGTGAGCTGCAAAGACTGGGCACTACCCACCACAGGACCAGATCACCAGATTATTAAGATCTGAAGGTGGGCTTTCTGTTCTTTATTCTCCTCCTTCCAGTTCACTGTTTCTTTGTTTGTTTTGGTTATCTTTTCGTTTTTATTTTCCTCCTCCAGTGCTGCCTGTAAAAGGCTTCCCCTATCTTCAGGGCAGGAATTGTCCAATAACAGTATTAAGACTTTTTCAATGATCCTCTAGATCTAGAAGATCCTCTAGAACAGAGGTGTCAAACTTGAAGCCTACAAAACTCCTAATAAGATTAAAATGTAATTGGAAAATGTTTGACAAAAAAAATCCCCAAACCCATACCCAAAACAATATAATATCAAAATGTTAATTTGTGGCTGTCAATATGTGTCCTGCAGGCATCTGCTTCTATTTAAGCCTGGAACCAAAGAGATCTTGCCACAAGGGGTGGGGCATAGTGTAAGATAGGCTAGTTTTTCCCAAGGCCTACGTGGGCTAAACTAGTTTTTCTTTAATTGAAAGTATCCTAAAGACTTAATTAATATAGCAGGTTAATGCTCAAAGCATTGAAAGAACTCCTTGTTGGCAAAAGTACCAAAACCAACACAGGAGAAATCAGGAGCTTCTCCTCAGGCATTACTAGCACAACAGCATGGTGATCATAGACCCAGGGAAACTATCTAGATGAATCAATCCTATATCTTTGCGGAATATCTTTCCCATGCTATGACTAAGGAAACCTTCTTTTGTTAACTGTTAGATGGTATACAAGTATCTCCTTCCATGTCATTCCAAACTTGAACCTCTAAGAGACTAGAATCAGGCCTGGCCTATAGTAGTAAATAAATTAATATTAAATTTTTAAAATGTGGAACCTGATGAAGTAGCACATCCAAAATGTGGCATACAGAAAAGAGAATGGAGCAATAAGGTTTGAATACTAGTTTATTCCCACTGCCTACCACTCACCATGCTTGATAGTAATAAATGTAAACTAATCTCTGGGAGTCGTGGGAAGGAGGTAAATCTGGGCTCTCTAATGAGGAACATCCTGAATGATAATTCAACCCAAATTGTGCAACTTCCCACACAATGTGGATTAGAGCATTTCAAAGCTACATTAACCCAAGTAAGTATACAGAACCTTTCATAAGTCTTTGGCTATAAACAAATAGAAGTCTAAATTATTTCTTTTCCAAGGGCAGAAAATGTTTTCCTAGCAAATCAAAACAAACTCTTCCCCAGTATCCTTCTGCACATTACCACAGCTTACCAAATGGATTTTTTTTTTAAACTTCACATTACAACAATTTAAGTGCGCTGTGGTGATGAGAAGCTATAAGCAAAGCAATAAATGTAGCTTTCAAAAAAGCAACTCTTTTTCTGTTTAGTTTGTAAAAAGAAAAACTGATGTCACATTTGAACATTTAGAAATCAAAATGAACTGTGTGACACTTCCTTTCCTCACTGATATCTTTTCAACTCCATACTTTGACCCATTTTTTTTTCCTTCCTTGGAGGAGAGCATCTGCATAGATACATGGAAATACTTTTGCCCCCCAAAGATTTTATAACAGTTTTGTCAGTAAAGTCCCATGGGTCCCGGAACAGATGTTTTTACGTACTTCATGTTAGTATCACTTGTTTTCTGTGTAGTTATAGCAATGCCAGAAGCACGATGCCAACAGGACGCACTCCACTGCTATTTGTTTGTCTTGGCTGTTTTCCCCTTTGTAAGTATGTGTGTGTCTCATCTGTATGGAGGTGAGTGTTTCCAGTCATTTTTGTAATTTCTAACTTTCCTCCTGTCACTTAACAATTAGTAAATACTGCTGAACCCTGTGAATATTCTTCCTGCTTCCTTCTACAGGGATTAAATGTTTTGTAAGGACAATTCAGCAGCATTAGGTCATTCTCAGAAAGACAACAACAGTCTTCATTACAAAAAGTGAATCTTAACTCACGTAGCTTATGATTCAAAGTTTTCAATGTAGCTTTTGACCACCATGATCATCAGATATTTTTCCTTTTTTATATATCAGTGTTTCCCATTGAAAAGTCCAAAATGTTGCCCCAAAGATGCATTCCAAAATTTGGCCCTAGCCTTTCCAAAGTGCTAACACCGGGTGTGTGGTTTTAGTTTTTTATTGTCATCTTTTGTTTTTCTATCACCTTCATTTCCAAATAAATACCTCTCCTCTCCTCTGCCCTCCCCAGAGAACTATCCCTTGTAACAAAGACAAAAAAAGATAAAAAAAAGTGCAATTTGGTAAAACTCATCAATATATTAACCAAGCCTGACAGTGTATGTAACATTCCCCAGCCATAGTCCCTTACCTCTACAAAGAGGGGAGGGAGGTACATTTTCTCATCTCTTCTTCAGACTAAGATTGGTTATTATAATTCAATCAATAAATCAAACAGCATTTACTGAATACCTACTATGCGCCAGATATTGGCTAGGTACAGGAGATACAAAGACAAAAACGAAACAACTGTTGCTCTCAAGGAGCTAATATTCTTTTGGGGTTTTGCTTTGTTTTTCTTCTGAAATGCTCAAGATGGATAACTAAAGGTAGGAAAAATTGTTTATTTTAGAGGACATACAAGTAGTCTGTCTCTACACACACACACACACACACACACACACACATCTATCTTATGTCTTTAGATAATAAAATCAGTCATTATTTACTCCTTTAAAAAGAAAATGACGACTGATTTCTAATCAAAATGACTACATTTTCAAGCAAGTATCAAGGAAGATTACTTTAACACCCAGTTAGTCTCTATATAATTAGAGAGCAGACTGTCTAGAAAAGTTAGATGTCTCTTTATAGAGTTTGGAGACTTGATTCTCAAAGTATGCTTATTACTACTTATCCAAATTATTAATTGTCATGTTTCTAAATTTCTCTAATTTGGATTATTTACTACTGTTGAACTTTATTATGGTAAATAGTGGTATTAGCTCCCATTGAATTATTTCTTAATTATTTTAATATACCCACAATATTATGATTAAAATTAAGGAAGGTTATATTTCAATAGAGTTGTTATCTTATCAGCCCGAGTATTCAAAGGCTCCTAGGATCCCAGAGCTAGAATGGACCTCATAACCTGTCTAGTCCAACCCTTTTATTTTGCAGAAGAAGTTGAGACCTAAGAGGATTAAACTACTTGTCTAAAGTCATACACATTGGACCTGGGGTGATTTGAACTCAGTCCTTTGCCTGTGAGTCAGGGATCTTTTCACTGTACTTTGCTTTCTCCACCTTCTTGTTCATATCTTTCTATATGTATTCCATTGAAGATTGTGCTCCAATGTGCTGGAGGCCTTCTTTTGGTTTTCCAGAAAAAGGAAGGCTAATATGTCATTAAAGTAAAGCACTTAGAGACTTGATGTTTTTAGATATGGTTCATGTTTTTCATGTATAATAGAATTCTATCAGCTTAGTTAATTTATATTTGTGCCCATCCAAAATAAACTACTCATTGCACAGAAATGTCTATATGGAGGCAAGGGCAATGGTCACCATGAGAGAGAGAGAGACAGAGAGAGAGAGACAGAGAGAGAGACAGAGAGAGAGAGAGGGACAGAGAGAGAGAGAGACAGAGAGAGACAGAAAGAGAGAGAGGGACAGAGAGAGAGAGACAGAGAGAGAGAGAGAGACAGAGAGAGAGAGAGACAGAGAGATAGAGAGACAGAGAGAGAGAGACAGAGAGACAGAGAGAGAGAGAGGGACAGAGAGAGAGAGGGACAGAGAGAGACAGAGACAGACAGACAGACAGAGAGATAGAGAGAAAGAGAATATATGTCACTACTTATCTAAGGGCAGAATTCAGAGTATAGAATTCAAAGCATGGAACCACATTGGACACATAAGCTAAGGAAACCACAAACATCTCTAACTCAGTCAGCCCTTTCATGCCAGGTAATTTATGCAGACACCAGCTTTGAAAGCGACACAGGGTAAACTTTCAAAAAGGATAATCAGTTCAAAGGATTTTTCCTATACATTAAGAACATTTATCTATAGCTCTGTCTTCTTCCAAATGTTTTTCTTTTATCTCACCATAAATTTCAATTGAAACTGCTCTCTTCTGTCACAAGATCTCTTAATGGCCTTTTCTCAGTCCTTCTCAAGCTCGACTTCTCTGCTGCCTTTGTCACAACAGGTCACCCTCCTCTCCTTGATACTCTCTTCTCCCATGTTTTTGGTTTTTTTTTAACACTGCTGTCTCCTGACTCTCCTCCTTCCTATTCAATCACTGTTTCTCAGCATCCTTTGCTAGACTTTTTTGTGCAGATCACACTCACTAACTATGGGTGTCTTTCGACTCTCTTCTGGGCCCTTGTCTTTTCTCTTTTACTATTTGACTTGGTGACATCAGCAGCTCCCATGAATTCAATTAACATCTCCATGCTGATGATTCTCAGATCTACTTATGCAGTTCTAGCCTCTCTGCTGATATCTGGTTTTGTAGCTCCAGCTGTCAACTGGACATCTAGAACTGGATGTCCTATAGACATCCTAAACTCAACATGTCCAAAACAGACCTCATTATCTTTTTCCTCAAACCATCCCTTCTTTATAACTTTCCTGTTTCTGATGGGAGTACCATCAACCTCCCAGTCACTCTTGCAACATAAGTATCTTCTTTGACCTTTCACCGCCCCCCCCATATCCAATCTCTTGCTCAGTGCTGGTGATTCTACCTTTGTAATATCTCTCATATCTGCTGCTTCTTTGACTCTGATGCTGCCAATACCCTGGTCACCTCACATCTGGACTTTTGTAAATAGTTTGCTCCCTGGTCTCTCTCTTACAACTCTCTCCCCACTCCAGTTAATTTCCATTCAACTCTCAAAGTGATCTTCCTAAAGAACAGATCCGCATGTCACCTCCCTATTAAAAAAAACCAGTGACTTCCTATCACTTCCATCAACATATACAAAATTTGTTTTATATTCTGTTTTTTCATACTCTGGTTTTCAAAACCACTCCTAATCTACTCCTCCACCCACCTTTCCAGGTTTTTTACACCTTATATCTTTTGCAATTCAGAGATACTGGTCTGCTTAATATTATTCACATAAGACCAGATATTTTCACTGACTGTTCCCCGTCCTAGAATGTTAGCCTTCCTCATCCAAACCTCTTGACTGTCCTGGTTTTCTTTCAAGTCCCATCTAAAAACTCATTCTCTACAAGAAACATTTTGTGATTCTTCCTAGTGTTAGTAACTTTTCTCTCTTTATTATCTCCAATTAATCCCATAAATATCTTTTTTATACATAGTTGTTTGCATGTGGTCCCCCCATTTGACTGAGAGCTCCTTGAGATAGTAGGTACTTAATAAATGTTTATTCAGTGAATGATTGACCTTTCAATTGCTCCTGAATGCCTACAGAATAAATCCTGAACCCCTTAGTCTGGATTTCTAAGTCACCCACAAAAATATATTCATAATTTTTAAGAAAAGTTTTATTGATGCTTTCTTTTATTGTAATCATTTCCTGATAATATCTTTCACTGAAATATTTCCAATTTGCGTATCTCAAAATCAGGGACCATCTGGCATACTTCTTCATATCTTCTATTATGCCTCACAAAGTCTGTGTTCAGTAAATATTTTGTTAATACTGACTTTTCTAGTTATCCTAATTCAAAAGAACATACAATTAAGTGATATTAAAAAACTCAGCAGATAAATATCCGGCCCTTTACCTACACAGACCAATAATAATAAAAAAAAATTTTTTTCAAAAAGCTGGGACAATTTACATTTTGTCCTATGCAGTTTTCAATTAGGAGTTTTTGGTATATAGCTCTGAAAAAACAGGCTTTAAAAAAGCCTAGTATGTTTCAACTGGAGCTATGTAACTGGTCTTTAAACACAAATCACTCAGGCTTTCATTGTATGGCAAATAATAGCCTTACCCTCTGTGGCTCATGGTCTAGATTTTGATGGTTTAGAGTGACTATAAATAGCAATTACTTTCTGTTCTGGTGAGAAACTTTGAGGGGTTCCCCTCCAAGACTGATACTTTTGTGATGGTAAATTAGGCCATCTTTTGTCTTAATTCTCATTACCATACTTTAGTCATTGGATGGGTATTGACTCAGACAGACTGAGACCTGGGAACGACCATAATTCAGAAGGGCCAAGGTTACCCACTGCATACCAGGCCATCGCCAGTCACCTGGACTTTTGTCTTACCACTGGATTTCGATGACTGGAGGAGAGAGTGAGACTAAGGACTTTGTGTAGCTCTGCCTCAAAAATCCAATTCAAGCACAAGTCAAAACATCCCTCCAGCATCATTGTTGGTCTTCGTGGAGCATGAAGGATGAGTAACAGCACAGACTACCACCCAGTTTGCTTCTAGAATCCTTTGTTCTTTCACCCTCTCTTTAGTCACTTTCTATATATTCCCTCAATTCCAGGGTCTTTCTTCTATTGATTATTTCCCATTTATCTTGCATAGATAGCTTTTTGGCACATAGTTATTGTTTGCATATTGTCTCCTCCTTTAGGTTGTGAGATCCTTTGCCAGCATAAAAGTCTGGCAAATAGTAGGTACTTGCTATTTATCAAAAGACTGACATACCTACATCATTTTCTCCAAATTGAATTCTATATCTTATTCAAGGACAATCTGTGTCCTCTAACCTGAACACCCCTCTAGTTGTAATCAAGTGGCCATTGCCTTTTTGGTTCCTCTATGTTTTCTTTAATAATTTGCCAGTATCCTACTCCAATGACTCATTGTG
>CM053773.1:13611057-13687441 GCA_028658325.1 Potorous gilbertii | reverse complement strand
TTCCTTGATAATTTCATGAAAGATGATGTCTAGGCTCTTTTTTTGATCATGAATTTCAGACAGTCCCATAATTTTTAAATTGTCTCTCCTGGATCTGTTTTCAAGGTCAGTTGTTTTTCCAATGAGATATATCACATTGTCTTCTATTTTTTTCATTCTTTTGGTTTTGTTTTGTAATTTCTTGGTTTCTCATAAAGTCATTAGCTTCCATCTGCTCCATTCCAATTTTTAAAGAACTGTTTTCTTCAGTGAGCTTTTGAACCTCCTTTTCTATTTGGCTAATTTTGCTTTTTAAAGCATTGTCTCCATTGACTTTTTGGATCTCTTTTGCCCATTGAGTTAGTCTATTTTTAAAGGTGTTATTTTCTTCAGGATTTTTTGGGGGGATCTCCTTTAGCTTTTCATGATTTTCTTGCATCATTCTCATTTTTCTTCCCAATTTTTCCTTCACCTCTCTTACTTGATTTTCAAAATCCTTTTTGAGCTCTTCCAAGGTCTGAGACCATTGAATATTTATTTTTCCAGTTTTGAATTCAGAAGCCTTAACTTCCTCTGATGGTATGCATTGTTCTTCCTCATCCAAAAGGATGAAAGAAAATACCTGTTAACCAAGAAAGTAACTTTCTATAGTCTTACTTTCCCCCCCTTTTTTGGCATTTTCCCAACCAGTTACTTGACTTTTGAGTCCTTTGTCAAGAGGAGGGTATACTCTGGGGACCTGTAAGTTCTCAGTTCCTCCAAGGTGGCACAATTAAGGTAGAGGAGCTTATTCCTCTCCTGGTCTGCACACTGGTCTGCGAGTAACCAAAAACTTTTCTGCCTAGAATCTGCAAGCAGAATTCCCTCTCCCCAACTGCCTTCAGGTCCACCACACCAGCACTCCTCCTCTCCCTAGGGCCATGCTCAGGGCTGGAATTCAGATCAGCTGCTCAATTCTCCTTGGGGCTTTAGGCAGAGGGCTCCAAAAATGGATGCTGCTGCTGCAGTGGCTACTACTGGTGGTCCAGATCACATTCCCTTCTCCTGGGTGAAGGAGCTTTCTCACTGACTTTTGAAGCTATCTTTGGCATTTGTGAATCGAGTAATCTGGGAAATGCTGCTGGTGGTGGCTCCCTGAAGCCTGTTCTGGGTCCTGTACCTGTCATGCCATGTGGCCCACACTGGACTATGCTCCACTCTGTGCTGGGTGTGATAGACCTTTCCTGCCGGCCTTCCAGGCTATCTTGGGCAAGAAATCTCTTTCACTCTGTTGTTTTGTGACTTCTGTTGCTCTAGAATTTGTTTAGTCATTTTTTATAGATATTTTATGGGCTGTGTGGGGGAGCTTCTTCCTATCCATCTTTCTCCTCTGCCATCTTGGCTCCACCCCCCCTTAACTTTTTTTTTTGTATCATAGACCTCTCTGGAGTCTGGTGAAGTCTATGGAATTCTCAGAATAATATTTTTAAATGCATGAAATAAAATACATATTACAACTGTATTGAAAAAGTTATATATAAAAAAAGCTCATGAACCCCAGGTTAGAAGCCCTTGAAGTATATGAGCAGTCAATGTTGCTTTTTCAGCCTAATGTTCCTTGATAGGAGATGGTGTGGAGGAAAGGTAGAAGGGGATTTTCACTGGTGGTTCTTCTTCCTAATTGGCTACCTCATGAGCTTTGGGCCACAAGAGTGGGAGGTGGGGGAGCAATGACGGAGTTGACTTAAAAATATCTTCTTGACAAGTAAGAACGTTGAGCTCAATCTAGGATGATATTCTATAGGGGTAAATACAAAGTCTTAAAATTTGTTTAAACAATATCAATTTTATATGTACAAAGAAAGCTAAAATATATTTAGTGATTTTAGTTGACTAGAGACTCAAAATGATTTAAAGTATGATCTGACAGCCAAGAAAGTTAATGCAATCTTATATTGTTTTGATAGGCAGAGTGAGATGATAGTCTCACTATGTTCTGCCCTGGTCAAATCACATCTAGAGTATTGTATCCACTTCTGAGTGCCATGTTTGAGGGAGGGAGCTGATGACAGATCTTTCTAGTCTCCTTACATCTTACTCTCTTCTGTATACTCTGCAATTTAGTAATGCAGGTCTCCTTACTATATCTCATAAACAACAGTCTCATTTCCTGATTGTTCATGTCACTGGATAGCCCCTATGCCTGGAATTCTTTCCCTTCTCATTACTACTTCATGGCTCCCTTGACTTCTTCCAGGTGTTAACTAAAAATTTTGCTTTCTTCCCTTCTCCATCCCCTGTAATCTTAGTATCTTTCCTCTATTGATTATCTCCAATTTATCTTGTATATATCTTATTTAAACATGTTGTCTCCTCTATTAGACTGTGAGCTCCTTGAAAGCAGGGATGGTTTTCCTGGCCTTTCTTTGTATATATAGCACTAAACACAGTGTATGAAACTTGATAAATGCTTCTTGACATGACTTACTGCTCTGATAAGCTGGAAAAAGTTGGAGTAGGGCCACCATTATGGTAAAAGACCTCAGTATTATGCCATGTTGGAACTGGTTGAAGGAAGTGAGGATGTTTAGCTTCACTTTACCATCTCTTCTCCAAGGTCTAAGACTTGAACTTAGGTCTACCGACCTTTAATCTGGGCTGAACCTATTACATTTTTTTTTATTTCTGGTACATTTATTCTCTGTTTTGATGGGGTGATTTTTCGACATAGAGGCCACTGACAGGAAAGGTTAAGGAAAATGAAGCCTTGGATGAAATGCATGTGAACACAAGTGTGTCTCACTCAGTAACAGTGTAGTGTGATAATAATAGAAGGGAAGCCTGGTGGAGGGGAAAGAGTCCTGATCCTGGAGTCGAGAGAGACTGGTTCAAATCTCACTTCCCTCATATACTTGCTATGTGACTCTAGATAAGGACTATAACTTTCCAGACTCTCAGGGTGCTCATATATACAATATGTTGGGATGATAGTACCTAGCTAACAGGACTGTCGCAGAGGCTAAATGAGATTCTGTATATGAAGTTCTTTGAAAATCTTAAAGCATTACATAACGTGTATAAGCAGGATTTAGCATATTTTCTAAGTTTATCAGATATTAAATATCATTTATTAATAACAATGTATAAAAATAGGATATTTTATATAACTCTTAACAAAGTTAACTTTTTCAAAGGCAAAAGAAATATATTTAAAGAAGCAACAGTGAAAGAGAAATAAAAGCGTATAACGGAGAAGAGCATAGTCCTCTTCAAAGATAGGTTGAAATGTATGAGAATGGAATATACAAACATATAAATGCTAATAGATAAAATAATTATTTAAATGATTTCTTATTTTCTAGAGAGAATAATATCTATTCCCATTGCTAATAAGAATCTGTGAAATCTATATTATGAGGAACTACGATTTATAGTACTGAGTGAGCTCAGGACTGGACTGGGCAATTGGGGTAAAACTGACAACAAAGTAACTTTGAGAGACCAGTAGAACAATAATCCAAGATGGATTGTCTTTCATGATTATTTTAACTTCCTTTGGAAATGGTGATAATGGCGACAAAGAGATAATTTCTAAAATTCATGAGATCAATCACTTTACTTCATATAGAATCACAAAAAGAAAGACTTTCACAGTATATTCCTTAATTTTACACCAACAGTGACACAATCTCTAGGATGTTAATTCAGTACTCTCTCTTTGGTTTCAGTTTCTATGTGACTACTTAATTGTTTTACCACATTAGGAAAAAAAAGTCATAATTTTGCCAAAATGAAAGTATGGTAATGAACATTAACAGGACAACCTCCTCCTCCTCCACAACATGATAACTGCTATTATGCCAGTGCTGGATGAAGCACTCCTGAGAAGTAAGAAAACAATGACCAGGAGAAGATAATGGAAAGGAAATTCAGCAAGCATATGTGTGAGATGTAAAATAGTCTCTGGGTCCACTATTGCCTTGTTCCGGGCTGGGCCTGACTAAGGCCAGTCCCGTGGAAGTTTAGGTTTGATACTGGAATGAAACAAAATATTCACAGTGAACAGTGAACAACAGCAAACAAAAGATTCCCTTAGCCATAACAGGAGAAAAGTATTTAACAGTGACAAGCATTGAGAACCCCTTGAGTAGATTAAGCTGAGAGAAACTCCCACTGATGCCCCAGTCAAGTATCCCAGAGCTCCTTCAATGACTTGAGGTTACTTGGTGCTCAGGAGATGAGGAAGTGACAGATATCAACCATCTGAGTCAGCCAGTTCTCTGATAATATATTAATACCTTTTTAGGAAAATTTAGCCTTAACTGCATGGGGGAAAGGGGGAACAGTTATGCTCTACCAAATGCCTCCCATGCTTACTGCACTATAACACATGATCTAGAAGCAGCTAGGTAGCCTGGAGTCAGGAAGACTTATTTTCCTGAATTCAAATATGTTCTTGCTAGCTGTATGATCCTGGTTGTAACCTCGTTTGCTTCAGGTTCCTCCTCATCTGTAAAGTGAAATGGGGAAGGAAATGGCAAATCTTCATCAAGAAAACCCCAAATGGAGTCCTGAAGAGCCAGACATGACTGAAAAAACTGAACAACCACAAAATCACTAAGTCCATAATGTTTTTTTCCCTAGTCTCTCCTCTATAACATATCCAAACCTATCAATTTCAAGACCTATTTCAAATTCCTCTTCCTCTATATCTGTATGTCTGGTTTCTCTAAACGGAGTGTGAATTCTTTTAGAACAGGGCCTACCTACATCTTAAGTTCTCTTGGTATGTGTCACAGCATTGAGCAGAGTGAAATGGATATAGTAATTATTTAGTAACTATTCTTGCTCAATGAATGGATATTATTTCCTTTATACCTTGAACTATATTCTGCCTTCATTATTGTTCCTTGAGGAAGGAGAACTCAGTAAAAGATGTGACTGGTAGATAATTACATAGAGTAAGAAACTGATATTAGTGTCATGGAATTTTAAGGCTAGGACAGATCTTTGAAGTCATCTAGTTCAACACCCTGATTTTACAGAGCTTGAACCCCAGGCCTCCCAAAGCTAAGTTCAGTACTTTTCCACTATACCATACTGCCTCCCCTGTACTATGGGTGAACAGCTTTGAAATCTAACATACAAATAATAAAATTAGGGTGTTGAATTAGATGACTTCAAAGCTGTGTCCTAGCCTTGAAATTCCATGACACTAATATCAGTTTCTTACTCTATTTAATTATCTACCAGTCACATTTTTTTACTGAGTTCTCTTTCCTCAAGGAACAATAATGAAGGCAGAATATAGTTCAAGGCATAAAGCAAGATATTAATTTAGGTATCTACTAGAATTCTTCCATATTTTCAGAGGTATAAAACTGTTCCCCTGAAAGTATTTTCCTAAAGCTTATATTATGTTCTCTAAAGTCATTCCCTTTCATTCTAAAATCCTAAAAAGATACAATTTAAAAATATTTGATATTTGCATTTGTTAGTGATATTCCTTTGAAACTACCTCCATTAAAGATTTTTTTTTTAATGGAAGTAGTTTTGAGGAGGCAAGATTATTTCTCTCATAAAAAGAAGAGATATGAAATTTTTTAAAAACTTTAAAAATACATTTTTTAGCAAACCTCTAATGATTAAGGACCCAGAGGGGGAAAAACCCATAAATAATTACAGGGGAGTAAAGAATCTATTTTCCAATGGAAAAAAGTAAGAAGAGCAGGGTATTTAACCCAATGTAAGTATGCATAGAAAGAAACCTCAACAACCAAGATAGCACTTCCATTATGTTATTATAATCCAACTGTATAATCTAAATGCCAACAAGTAATGTAATAGACTATAAGCGCTGGTTTGCAAAAGAAGGGATTGGAAACCACAGTGCTCTTACAGTGAACCGTTTCTACTAAGAGTTGACTTGCTCTGCAAGTGAAATAGTTGAAGGAGGGGTGACAAAACTACATAGAATTTAGTTTTGAACTTTTAAGCAAGTGTCTTACCAAAACAAATTATTTGCTTTAAGCAGTCTCTTTTGACAGCAACTGTTTCTAGAAAGAAAATAATGCTATCAAATAAGGAGCAATCCAAATCTCATTTTACTCTACTCTGATAATTAAATTGTTTATATTGAGTTTGGACTCATTTTCCAACCAAACCATCAATGTTCATGTAACCACTCATATTTCAATTTATAATCTTGTAGTGAAGAATTAAATTTTGCGCTTCTCCTGAGACACACTGATATTTTAGATATAAACTGGCCTGTATCTATCAACAATATCTGAGCCCAATGAGATATCACATAATAGGAATAAAAAAAGGTGGGATGAATGGAAGAATTTTTGAGGACTTTTCTGGATTTGTAAAGCAATTAATCAACTGGGAAAAAAAACCCTATGGAATGACTCTTTCGTCTTCTTTCAGTGAGACCTAATACAGCTGAGTAGCTTCATCTATACTGCTTTGATTTTTTCCTGTCCAGTAGTACTTTTTTTCCTTCCTCGTTCATCAATCTTATCCTTAATTCAGTAGCCAAAGTTTTTGTCCTCCTTTCAGTTTGGTTACTTGTATTTTTTTTTTTTTTGCATATGTTTCTTTCCTGTTCTGCTAATATAACTGCTATCATTTGGCCACTTTCTTAAGTAAGGACTTGCGGTGTGACTCATAACTCTAGAACATTGGCTTTGATGTCATTGACCTATTCAAGAACTTTTCTACCGTATAAAACTGCTTCCCTTCTGATACTTAGTTTTATAGCCATGCAAATCTTCTCTTCAATTCTTGAACAAATGTATTTATAAGCTGTTTCGACTTATGATAACCCTTAAAAGAGGACTGGAAAGGTGTTACACTTATAATTTGTATAGCAAGCAGCAAGCTCATACCAACCCGTCCAGCCATTCACTCACCAGGATACTATGTCATCCAGCCAGAACAGAGCTCACAATGAACAGCTCAGTTTGACTCTGAGCAAGCCTGACTAACCTAGTCACAGTTCTGATACTGCAAAGGATATGTCTAACCTTCATTTTTCCTTTCTACTTTTCCCTGTCAAACCAGAGATGGACAGTAAAGAGCAACAGGCATTTCTATGAGGCTTCATATCTCTTGAATTCTACAGAGCACTAAAGAACAATGTCAAAACTGAGGCTCTTGTCCAATGGGATTCAACTTGTTTCTTCCTCCTCCTGTACCTTTCAATGACTTAAAACAGAACTTCTTGGCACTTAAGTGACTCACCTTTCACTTAAAAGTTACCTAAAAAAATTCCCTAAGAAACTGACAGTTTATATGACATTAGCTTCCAAATACTTTAAATGTCTCATTTTATATGCTCTCATATTATATTTTATATGCTATCTCATTTAAAAAGGTTTTACTCTCTGTGGTCTTAAAACAGCTCTATGCAAATAAGCTGAGGGACCATAATACCCTGCAGCGCTAAGTTTCTAAGTTCTCAACAAGGTCATCCATCTCACTTTGTATCTCTGGAACTTTTTTCATAATCACATTTTCCAACCTTTTAATAAATAAAAACAATTCCTCTGTCCCTTTAAGACCATCACATTGTCTTCATACTAACAAGACACTATCCTACATATCTTACAAGATTATCTGTCTTATATTTATACTGCAGTTGATTTTCTGTCCAAAACTGTTTAATACACATATTTTAACAGTTTTTATTAAACTAGTTTTTTTTTCCTATTCCTTTTAGGTATGAAGATGCTCATCCATGACAACAGCAATGTTTGACATCCTTTACTTGTGGATTTAGCTATTTTTATTCGTACAAAAGTTCTTTTTCTGCTCTTTTCAGTACTAAACTGCTCCATGTGAATCTGCCAGACAACAAAATTTAATTAAATTTTATGCACCTGGCATTGTGCTAAGTCTGGGGGTGAAAAGAAATGTACATCACATTCTTCAGTCTCAAGAAATGCACAATCTAATGAAGGAGGCAACATGCAAACAACTATGCATAAAAAAGTTATACACAGGATAAGGGGAAGGCACTAGGTTTCAGATGGGTTGGGAAAGGCTGCTTACAGAAGGTGGGATGTGAGCTGTAACTTGAAGGAAGCCAGGGACAGAGATGAGGAGGGAGAGCAGGGGGCCTCCATTCCAGGCGATGGGGACAGGGTAGCAGGGAGGTTGACCACAAACATTTAACAGCCTACTATGTGCCAGACATTGTACTAATGCTTTACAAATATGATCTCATTTAATTCTCATAATAACCCTGTGAGGTAGGTACTGTTATTACTTATGTTCTATAGTCAAGGAATCTGAGTCAGGCAGAGGCTAAGTGACTTGTCCAGAGTCACAGCCACAGGGCTGTGTCTGAATGCAGTTCTTTCTGACTCTAGGCCCAGAACTCTATACTTTGTGACACTTCTGGTACCTTAAAAGGGCCCCAACCTTACACTACTATATAACTTCCACCTAGAGCCATTAATTACTTTTACTTCTAAAATCTCCACTGCTTATTTTGTTGATTTAAAATTGTTTTAAATAATACATTCCTAAGCACTCCATTTCCAGAGCTTTTATGACAGCAAACTAGAGTTCGAGTGGTTTTAGATTCTTTATGACTATCTTTTTCTATATAGACACCCCATGATCTAGTCTTTCACTCTTCATTTTTCTTTCTTTATATATAGTTTATCTTTTTAAAAATTATTTTATTTCATAAACATAAGTCACAGAAAGGTAGCTATAATCTAAATTTCCAATAAATGAATTTGGTTTTTCTAACTGATATATTGGACATATATTCTCATGGACAAAATATCCTGACAGCCTCAATTGAAAATTTATGGTGTAAGGATTAAGATGATGACCTGTCCTTGGCATATGAAATGTTGTAGAGCACAAAATCAGAATCACAGAACCTCACAATGGGAAGTTATCTTACAAGTCATCTGATCCAGCCCTTCCCTTTTCAATATCCCCCAAAGTGGTCATTTAGTTTTTGTTCAACAAGCTCTCAGGTGATAGAAACTGATATTACTGAAGAGTTTCTACACTTTTCGATAATTCTAATTTTAATTTTTAATGTGTTTTTCCTTTGAAATGTGCCTCTCTCCTACCCGTTGCTCTTGGTTTTGCTCTGTGGGGACAAATAGAATTAATCTAATCCCTCTTCCACATGACATAGTAGAAAATACCTATTGTGTCCCCCCAAATCTTCTTTTTTGGACACCACAGCTTATTAATATCTTTTTTTACAATGTAGTACAGTTTCTGTCATCTGACATGTTGGGCAATACCTCTCAGCTTTGTATTATTTGCAAATAACATAAGCACACCTTTAGCCTAGTCATTGACAAAAAAATTAAACAGCACATGATGAAGCACAGCTCCCTGGGGCATTCTAATAGAAACTGTCTTTTAAGGTGATATAAAACCATTAATGGCTATTCTTTGGGTCTTATCATTCAGTTAGGTCCAAAATTACTCATTTTATTATCATCTGGCTTTCAATTCTTTATCTTCTCAAAATTTTTACTCAGATCTATTCAACCAAATTCTACAGCAGTCCAGAAAGACAGTAAAGTTAGTCTAGCGTGATTTGTTCTTAATGTAGCCATGTTGGCTCTTTTTGAACGCCACTTCCTTTTCCCTTAATGTCGCCATGATAATACATTCTAAAATTTTGCCAAGAATCAAAGTCACGTTCATTGATCTACAATTTTCAAATAAGATCATTGTAAAGGGTTTAGTGGAGTATGGTTAAATGCTATCAAAATGTTAGCTATTGTCATTGTTAGTGTTGTTTTTATACTCAATTCTCTTCCTTTTCTTGAAAAATGAGATATTTGCCCTTCTCTCATCCTTCAATATCTTTCCTGTTTTCAGGATAAAGAGCTGGGTTTAAATCCTACTGACATATACTGGCTGTGTGACCCTGAGCAAGTCACTTCTCTACTTTTGTTGATTGAAGGGTTTTTCTCAATGGAAGTTAGCTAAGTCAATTAAGTTATAGATCCAGGTCCTCTCTTTATCCTTATTCCTATCTCTGTCCTTATCTTTCAAAGATTACTAAGTATTCATACCTACAAGCGGAATTTAGTTACTCTGAACCTAGTAATTTGAAAGCATCAGGGGCATCTAGGCATACTTTTTTTTTTTTATTTCCTTGCTTTCGTTCACCTCCCTATTAGCCATTTTTGTTCTGTCCTCTATAGATCAAAGATCATTCTTCTTGGCAGGAAAACAAATGAAATTGGATTTAGTTATTTTTGCCTTAGATAGATTGAGAAAGCATTATTTAAGCACATATTATGTGTCAGGGAGATATAATTATGAGCAAGCAAGATATTCCTTGTAGTCATGTAACTTTCATCCTAATGAGGGAACAGGAAAGCAGAGGAAGGAATAGAACATCAGTGGTGGCATGCTATGGAGATGGCCAGGAAGAGGTATAGGTACAATCTGAGTCACAAACTCACCTATCAGAGTCTGACTTCACAAGGAGAGAGTCTAAGTGAAAGAAAGATGAGGATGATAACCAGAGTGTGAGGAACATGGAATGGAAATGGTCTTATCTCTACTGTCCATTAACATGGTCTACCATCACATGCCTTCTTTGATTTCCTCTTTTTTCCAACACAGCTTTAAAATCATCATTTTTTTTCCTTTTGATCTTTAGCATTCCTCACCAGACTTAGCTCATTCTGAGATTCTTCAATACTCCTGACATTTTTATAGAACGATGCTAGATATAACTTAAAAAACCAAAGTTGGCTAATGAATCTCCTGGGTATTCACACCTGTCTCTTAAAACAGGTGCTTTTTAAAAATTGGACTTTAATTCTTTTTAAATTTTATTCTTGAAGGTTCCATTCTTTCTAGGATATGTGTCTTACTATACCTAGGATCTCTTTTTTCTCATTGCAGATTTTAAGATGGTGTATCACTTTCTCCAAAGGATTTTTTCAATTCTACTTCAGCAACCAGTTCTTGTTGACTAAATTCCTGGCTGGTCAGAATCAGGTCGAGAACAGCACTTATTCTAGTTACTTTGTCTACTTTTTGAAGGAAGGGTCTATATCATTAAGTCATATTCATACACACACACACACACACACACACACACAATCTTACTTTTCCTTCTCTCCTTTTCATGCAAAATTCTTCTGAGTTTGTAAGACTCCAAGCAAACACATTTTACCAATACTCCTCAGTTCCATTACATCTATGGTCAAAAACGCATCACTTCTATATTTTAAGCTATGATCTAGAAATCCAAATTCCACTCTTAGTTGTCATCTTCTTAACTAGTTGTATGCTTAAATCTACATACATAATTACTACTATCTTGGTATCCTTATAATTTGATACAACTTCAGCATTTACTATAATTTCTTTATTCTAGGATCCTTGTCCATGTATACTCCAAGATCAAATATGTACCATCCTAGAAATTTCCTCTACTCTCATAGTTTTCCAAACGTTGCTCCCCTCCTTGTTTTGTCCAAGTATGTTATGGTGGGCAGCATTATTTTAGTTAATTAGTAAGTGCTATAGTCAAACACAAAGTATTTTCCAACTTAAAACAACATTTTTAGGCTTTTAAAATACGTAATATTAATTAGATGCTTTATTCTATAAAATTAATCACATATCAAATTAATTTAAAATGACTCTTACATTTTCATTCCTTTAACTGATAGACTATATAATATGTGACACTATTTGATATCATTCATTTGCACTTTTTATCACATTAGTTGCACAGAATGTCTAGAAGACAAAGGAAATGAACCAAACCCCTAAGACATAGTCACAGAATTAAAGGATTTTTCTTTCTCAAAAAGCCTTGCTAATTTGATTCCTACCTCTAACTATAAAAATGATGACTCATTCTTTTCCAACTCATCCTTTCTCTTTAGAATGTCTCTTTAGCTTATAAGAAAAGAAATAGATAAATGAAATAGTCTATAAATATAATGACCACTTATCATTCAGTAAATACTCTAAACTTTTAAACTAGCAATGCATAAGACCTGATCCCCAACTTAGCCACCTGTAACTACCCAAATGGAGAGAGAGAAACTGCCTTTTTGTTTCCAATTACAAAAGGAGTCAGTTTTTTTATATAAACCTGTTTTCTTTTCTGATAAAAGCTCCAGAGATTCAGTCACCTGGTATGGCCCAAGAGCATGGCAGATATTTTATATGTACTCTGAAAAAGGAAATGCAGAAAGTTTTACTCAGATATAATCAGAACCAAAATGGTGTAACCCAAACTCTTAATACAAACAGAACAGGAAGAAGCTGATACGAGTCAGTGGGTGGATGGCATTGGAGAAGGACAATAACACTTGACATTAATTATATATCGTCCCACCCAATCCTAGTCAGGGTATATGCCAAGAAGTTCTTACATTCCTGTGGCCAGGAAACAGGGCCACACTAGAGTTTCATGGAAAACAAGAGTGCATTATAAAACACTTTAATCACTCCAGTTCCTTGCAAGGAATAAGTAATTTAACAAAAATTATGTGAAATATAATCAAATTCTGATAATAAAATACTTTTTAAGAAAGCAATCTACTAGATTCATTTTCTCTCTTGATTAATGGCATAAAATTAATTTGTCAAGATTTTTGTACCCTTATACTTAAATGAAAATCTAATTCAAACAGAATAACAAGACACAAAAGAAACTGTCACTCTGAGACCCTGAATTTATAAGGGAAGACTACACCATCCTCTTCCTAATCAGAAATGTCCAAAGTATAAATTTTTTTCCACAAAGAATACACTGAAAAGTTGATTGTATTTCTTTTGTGAAAAGAACCTACAAAAGTGTTTACATATACATCTATATGCATATTTATGTGCACACACACATAAGCATCTAAACACACAAAGTATTGTTGTCAGCAAAGGGACTTTAGAAGAAAGATATCAACTTTAGAAAATTCATTATGCATGCTAAAACTAGATACTCCTGTAATATCTTTTGCAATATTCATTTAAATATTTCAGTTCTTTTTCAAGAAACAGCTTCAAAATACTTCTAGGTTAATTAAGATTCCTGGTACTCACAAGCATAGGGGTCGAATTTGTGCTCTGTGTCAGGAAGTTGAGCCTCCTACATATCATTAAGATGATACCCTCCACAAAGAGTTCCAAACTGCAGTCCTAACACGTGCAAAACTCCCACTGAAATAAAAACCAAACACCAAACTCATCCAATTCTGCCCCCCTGATATCACTACATTCCACACATGCTGCTGTCATCACATCCCACGCCATGTTGTCACAACATTCAACTGACTGTTACTAAGGGCCTTGGCATGTTACAGAATATATGCATTAAATAGGAATTTTGAAAACATATTTTAGAAATACCTGCCCTTGTCTTAGCATCTTCATGCAATGAATGGGACTACTGTCTTTTACAGAGCTTGATGGGCAGCTCTTATGCAAGCAAGTCTTTCTTTGACTCACCAATGCCTCATGCTACCACTGGTACAAGGCAGTAAATAAATACACAATGGAATCCAGAGGAATGCTATTTAGAGGAATCTAGTATAATTCATAATTAGATCATTTCCTTTCCACTAGACCATGCACACAGGTCATCAAAAGTACATCATCTTCATCTTCTCAACAGACTGTCAACTCAAAGTCAGATTCAATTCAAATTTCTGATTTTTACTTTTTGAAAGCTCTTGAGGATTACACCTGAGATGCTTAGATATGCTGACTATAGTTTGTTCGGGGAGAATTGATAAGGACATTTTCTATCTCTACCTCTTTTCCCCGCTCTGTTCTTGTCATCTCTTATTCTGCACACTCTCTCTAGGCAAACTAATGTATTTCTATGGCTCCAGAAGTCTAGAGCTAGAGAAGACTTTAGAGATCTTCTAGTCTGTCCTCTCACTCATCTTACAGATGAGGAAATGGAAGCTTAGAGAGGTTAAGAGAAGTTTTTGACAGGTTAAAAAATTGGGATGGTTTGGAAATGAAATTTAATAGGGATAAATATAAAGTCCTATATTTGGGCTCAAGAAATCAAATTTATGAGAAGATGGGCAAAGCATGGTTGAATATCAGCTTGTCTGAAAAAAGATTTTTTTGAGAGTTTTCGTGACTAAAAGTTAGCTAATGAGTAAGCAACATGATGAAAGCATTTAAAGAAGCTAAAGTGATCTTGGGCTCCATTGACTAGTATAACTACGAGGACCAAGGAAATGATGGTCTTGCAGTAGTCAGACAGCATTTGGAGTACTGTGTTCAGTCTTGGCCTGAGTATTGCCATTTTTTGAAGGATATGGACAAGCTGGAGTACATCAAGAAGAGGACAAGCGAGATAGTGAAGGGCCTTGTGTCTGTGCCATAAAAGGATTGGTTGAAGAAGCTGTGGTTGTTTATCCTAGAGAAGAGGAAGCTCATAGGGGTCATAATAACTGTCTTCCAGGATCTTAAGTGACGTTACAAAGAAAAGGTGATACTAAGGGAGTATATTTCAAGCATGAGGAAAAGCTTATGCATAGGCATGAATGATGAGGGAGGGAAAAAAAGGGAGAAAAGAACAGTAATTTATTGAGACCCTACTATGTGTCAGGCACTGTGGTAAGTGCTTTACCAATGCTATCTCATTTGATTAGAAATGGAAATGGAATGCTGAGTATGAGGAATAGCAAATAGGCTGTTGTGGCTGGAATGTGGTTTGTGTAATGGGAAGTGATGTGAAACAAGTCTACAAAGCTTTTAGAGGGTTTTAAATGCAAACTGGGGAGTTTATATTTTTTCCTAAAGGCAACAGGGAGCCCTTAGTAGTTCCTGAGCAGGAGAAAGACATGGTTAGACTCATAATTTGGAAAGATTATTTTGGTAGCATCATAGAAGATGGACTAGAGATGGAAAAGACCAGAAGCTAGAAGTACAATTAAGTAGCAATAGTATAGATTAGAGGTAATAAAGGCCAAAACTAAAGTATTAACCATTTAAGTGAAGAGGAGACATGTAATTAATATTGCAGAAAAAGAACTAGTGAGATTTGGCCATTGATTTTGCATGGGACAAGGGAGAGGGAAGAGTTGATTCTAAGATTGCTGAGTCGGGTGAATGGAAGGAAGATGGGATGGGATGAAGGGAAGTTTTGAGGAGGGACATGTTTGAGGAACCGCTAATTAATTCCATTTTGTATATGCTGAGTTTGAGGTGTCTGCTGGATATCCAATAGGCAGTTGCGGATATGGGAGTGGGGTTTAAAGAGAATGGCTAGAGTTGGATGTATAGATCTTAGAGGGATCTGCAGAGAGGCGGAGATAACGTTGATGATAATAGCTAGCAGTCATTAGAAAGCTTTACATTTTGTGCAGTACTTTACATACAGTATCTTATTTGATATTCACATCAGCACTGGAAGGTAGGTTTTATTATTTATTATTATTATTCCTATTTTATAGATGAGGAAACTAAGATCACACAGTTAATAAGTATCTGAGGTAAGATTTGAACTCAGGTCTCCCTGACTCCAACCGCTGTGCTTTCTTTCTGTTAGAGAACTCATGAGTTCTCTGAGAGAGCATGCTGGGAGCAAAGAGGAGCCAGGACACAGGTTTCAGAACATCCATAGTGAAGAAGTTGGACACAGATGACGGTCCAGGAAAGAAGACTGAAGACAGGAGGGCAGTGTCACAAAAAGCCAGCAAGGGGAGTAGTCAGCAGTATTAATGTGGGAAAGAGTAAAAGAATTTCCAGATAGCACTAAGGGTCCAATTGGGCTCATATAACATAAATTTGTGGTGGACCATGCTAGCACAGTTGTATGACTTTAGCAGCATGAATACAGAAATGAAGAAACATTGCTGAACTGAATTTCTTAGTAGTGTAGTAGACTTAGTTTTTCACTAGATTTAACCCTCACTATAACTGGTATTTTGTGCTAATGATATGGCACTGTGAGGGATATCTATGCTGTATTCTGGCAAACATTTACAAAAGGACAAGGCTAGAGAAAACTCTCTTAGTGAGTCATTAATTTTTGTGCGTATGCATGTGAATCACCCCTCTTGTTCAACCTGTATGTGAAATTTTGGCATAGAGTGATATATTTTATACAGCGGTTTTCTTGAAGTTTGATGACATCAGGCTCTAGGTCTGCTTTCCCTCTTCTTTGGAAGCTGGTGATACTTGACCATCTTACTACATAAATAATTTAGAGAGATGACCGACATGAAGATTAAAGGTAGCCATAACAGCAACTGTAACAACATTTTGAGATATTAAAAAACATTTCAATGAGATGGAAGGGAAACTTTAGAGTATTTTTTGGAGGCTTTAATTACCATTGAGGTTTATAATCTAGGAGTTCATCTAGTTGCTTGGGGATCCAAATGATGGAGGTTAATAGAAGCGCTTCATTTTTTCTCTGACAAAAGAGCTATGGCTTTTATTTGGTGTGTGATTCATATTCCTTGTCTTCCTAATCTTCAGATTCAATTATTTTAAAATAATCTCCCTTAGACTATATGGTAATAATTGAAATGAATAAAGTACATGTCAGTCACTCCAGATAAATTTCTAATATGTTTTTGAGAAACATTCAATTCTTGCTGATTAGCAGGTGATAGTATAACTTCATTGATACTCCCTCAGCTTTGCAATTGGAACATGTAATGTCTAGTACTCTTTGTCAAATGAACTAGTATTCATTAAAGTATCAACAAGGCTTCCCCTCTACACTATCATCACGTAGGACTTCAAAAATTGGTAAAACTCACTATCTTTGTCCAGTCTTTTCTAGTTTGGCAAATATGGGGTGGTTCGGAAGAATTTCTGTTCATAGGAACTGATATTTATTAATGGTTTCTGAATACAGCACTTGTCTGAATTTTTTTATAGATCTTGGGATTAGCAGAACCTAGTGAGCTATCAATTTTCTAGTGATAGCTGTTTTAATCACACTGAAACAAAATATGAAAGGAAAAGGCATGATATTGAAGGCAAAGTCCCTGTTACATGTGAGTAGATAAAAGTCCAGGAGACAAGTTAAGATGAGAGAATGCATGTTTACCCACTGGTAATGGGAAAGCTAAAATGCTGAAGAATCTGGGAAGTAATACATGACTGGATGTCTGAGCAAAGAAAAGTTGAGAAAGAAAAGTCCACAAAGGGGCCATAATATTCAAACATCTATATAAATGTTGTGCTTTTAGGGCATAAAGGAATGCATATTATATTCAGGGCACATATCTACTCTGTAATGAGAAGGGACATTAAAGTGTCATTATTTGTTTACTAAGTGACCCAAGGCATCCCTGTATGGCAAAACAGCAGGAGCTACTTAAGATCGGTCAGTAGAATCATAACAGATGGAGAAACAGAGGAATTGACCATCAGGATTATGACTTACTGAAAGGTCAGGAACGCTTTCTTGGAAGGAATTATATGAGTTCCCAAGGGGATCTCATCCAGGATAGTCTTAGATGAAGGCTTTACGCTGACACCTAAGTTATGACTTATCTAAAGGCTTAACCCTAAGGAAATCATATGCCTATCAATTAGTAGTCAAGGACTCTTGAGGAACATAAATTCTTAGAGAGGGTAAAGGTCTAATACTCAAGCTATGACTTAGTGAAAGATCCTGCCCGGTAGTAGTTATCTTCCTTGCAGAATATCAGTATTACCCATTTACACAAATCCTCTCACTTTTGAGATCAGGTCAAGGCAGTTAGGGGACCACATGCCTTGGTTCTAAATCCTTATCAAACTCATTTCCAAGTCCAATTGCCCATGTATTTGTGAATGTATCCATTAATAAGGATATTACCAATCAACAAACAAACATTTATTAAGTACTTATGTGGCAGGCACTGTGCTAAGCTCAAGGGATACAGTAAGATGCAAAAGATGGTCATTGCTCTCAAGGAATTTACAATTGAAGGAGGGAGCAACATTGGGTAAATAAGATAATTAGATAATTAACAGAGGTAAGGCACTGGAATTCAGAGGGGTTAAGGAAGGCGTCCTGTAATCAGTAGTTGGAGTGGAGGAGGAAGATCATTCTAGGCCTGGGGGACAGTCACAGAAAACAGAGTCCAGAGATGGAGTGTCATGTCCATGGAACAGCTAGGAGGTCAATATCACTAGATTATATGGTACATGTTGGGAAGTAAGGTATAAAAAGATGGAAAGGTAGCAGGGGTCTAGGTTATAAAAGGCTTTAAATGCCAAAACAGCACATTTTGTATTTACTTCTAGAGGCAATAGGAAACCACTGGACTTTTTTGAGTAGAAAGGTGAAAAGATCAGACCTTTATTTTAGGATAATCACTTTAGTGGTGGAACATAGAATGGATTGGAGTTTGGAGGGGCTTGAGGTAGGCAGATCCATCAGCAGGCTATTGAACAATCAAGGTGTGAGGTGATAAGGCCCTGTATGCAGAATGTTGGCATTATCAGAAAAGAGAAGGGGCCATATAATTATGCTAATAACAGGGAAGGAGTGTAGCAACCAGGAAAGTAGGAGGACAAAGAGGAGGCGAAAAGGAGGAAGAAGGATGAGGTAGCAGGCTTTCACCCATCTGGCTGGAGACCTCATGGAATGCAGGGGAACTCTAAAGTAAGAGCCTGTAGGGATGGAACAGGATAGAGGAAATTGGATTTTCATGCTTGGGACTGCACACATTCCCACCCAGACACACCCTGATCTTCATTGTTTCTAGTCCCGTCTCATTCCAGCCCTTCCCACTTTGTTAATAGTTTCTCTTAGCTAATAGTTTGCTGTTAGTTTCAATTTTGTTAGTTCATACTACTGTCACATCACCAGTCTTAGTCCTGCTTACTCACAACTTCCCTTCCTGTTTCCCTTCAGAAACAACTAAAAAACACATTAAGAATTTTTTTTCTCACTCCTTTCCCATAGAGGCTGGGTTTGCCATCTAAAATGAAGGTCTTACCAACACTGAAAAACTGTAACGTTATTTCAGTTTAGTTTAGTTCTGCATAGTACCTAGTATCTTCAGAATAAAACAATATACATCCTGTTATACAAAGCTCTTGATTTATAAAGACTGTTATATTGGCACATGTCACCTATAATTTTCTATTTCTACTAATTAATCCTATTTGGAGAAATTAAGTTTAGTTAAACTGTACATTCTCTTCACGCACTGCTTTGGCTATGCCACTCTACTCTTTGGGGCTAATAGTGGCTTCTCATAGAACCAGAATTAGAACCAACATCCTTGCTTTCTGTTTCAAAATCTTACAGGGGTGGGGAACCTGTGGCCTTGAGGCCACATGTGACCCTTAAGGTTCTCAAATGTGACCCTTAACAAAAGGATTTGTTCTGTGAATTTTGGATTCAGTCAAAGAGCTGCATTTGAGGACCTCGAGGGCCACATGTGGCCTCAAGGCTGCAGGTTCCCCACCCTTGTACTAGGCTGTTCCAGAATATCTCACTTACTGAGCTTATCCTATTCCCTGGATTCTTGCCTCTGCTTTTCAAGGTTCAGGGCTCATTTTATCTGGTCTACCATGGGGCATTAGATCTGTATGTCACAGTCCTTGATCTTAACAACTTAAGAGGAAAACTTCTTAGATGTCCCAAAATTTTAAAAAATTAATTAGAATATAAAGTATTTTGAGCATATTCCAACTTAACAATAACAGCATGCATTTCAATATCATTTTGGACTTTTGTCAAACTGCTTTCAAAATCTCACAAAACATTGCCTAAATACATATATACATGTAATAATATCATTAGACATATATGTCTATTCAGCATCCTCCACAGGTGAAAATGATAACAATTCCGACTCTTAACTAGAGGAGTGCACTGTTAGTGTTATTTTCAATAGATAGACTTACCATGGTCAATGGCTTGAAAATGCAAGATAGCTAACAATTTTATAACAGAAAACAAAAGGAATTTATACCTCCTGTTTTTCTGTTAGCTTGTTTCAAGTAGTACACGTGATTATAAAAACCGTTTCTGTAAGTTAATCAGTTTTTACGTAGGAATTTCTGATAGGATCACAGATTAGGAGCTGGAAGGGGCTTAGAGGTGATTTAGTCCAGCCACATGGTCTTGCAGAAGAAACTGAAGGTCAAAGAAGTGAAAGAGACTTGTTCAAGATTTCACAGGTATTAAGCAGCAGAACTAGGACAGAAGATATTGTTTTATGATAAAGATTATAAAAGAAACGAGTCCATTTAATTAGTCTATTACATTAGATGTGATGATACAAAACAAATGTTAATAGTTTAGATTTCTGAATTTTTCGCACTGATCTGAACCTTAGCTTGATTTTTTTCCCAGACCTTTGTTAAAAGTTTATTTGTTGATACACAGTCCAAGAATTTTTAATTCTTTCTTTTATGGGAAGTTTATGCTGGGAAAGCAATTGAGATACCACCACTTCATTTATGAAAGTGATCTTCAAGAGGGTCAGATTCCGTGGTCTAGATTTATCTCCTATTTGGAATAAATAAAAAGGCTGGTGGCTTTGAAACTATTTCTAATCAGTGAGCAGCTGCAAGCTAAGGTCTTAATCTGTAGAGAAGGATGATAACACCATCAGTCTGAAAGGATTGGCTTTAACTATTCTCCGTTTGAACCTTGCAAAACTTTCTCTAGTTGCCTTTTCTCCCTTTAGCATCAGCATCTTGGAAACCTGAAAATAGGGCATCTTGTATCTTTATGTCATGATGCTGATTTGGACATGAAATCTCTCTAGTTAACAAGAACTGGCTAGCTTTCAGCAAGATGCTGGGGCTGATGAGGAAAAAGTCTATGCTGCATATTAATTTGAGCCCATGGATTTCAGTTTTTTAATTAAACATTTCAGTAATATTGGCTAATATAGGAGACCCTTCTTTTATTTATTTTTTCCCCACATGATCTCTGTTTTTATGAATGCGGTTAAGAAATAGGTTGGCAGGGAATCTATGATGAAACCTATTAAGTCCTTCTTGTCTTCCACTCATACTAAAATGCAAAGTTAGTTCTCAGCAGTCTCCACTTTCTATCTGAATCCTTTCTGAATGAAGGTTCTTGCGGCTGCTTATTATTCTTTTAGAGGCTGACACCTATTCTCTCTTCTCCTTAACTTTGAATATCATTTTTCAAGCTTTCTGTGAAGTGCAGTTACACTTCTATGAAGAGAATCCAACTGCCAGTCTTGAAAAATTCTTTGAAACCAGTAACACCAGGTGCTCTGTTCAAGAAGGGAGGGCAGGCTGTTTCATATAATGTACAATACAACATTTGTTCTGAGGCAGCATTGGATTAAAACACACACACACACACACACACACACACACACACACACACACACACAAAGCCTCACTAGCTCAATGTTTCCCATTAAGCATTCTAAAGGTTTCAGAAAATGCAAGGAAACTTTCAAAACACAGCATAAATAAATGGAAAAAGAAGAGACAAAGGAAACATTAAAAAAGTCCAAGTTTAACATGGTTTTTCACAACATTCTTAGTGGAAAGGAAATGAGATGACATTATATGGCAGACTAGCAAACAAATGATTTCTTTATGAAAAGAAAATTTACACAAATTTTATGTATAGTTTTTTATGGAATTAATTCGTCTTTGTCATGTTATCATGTGATAAAGATAACATGTAGGAAAGCGTTAATTGATCATTAGCATTTGTTCCACGATTTTCTCAGTATAATCTATCAAAGTCATCTCCAGCTTTCAAGATGAGGCCTTACCAGGAAAGCTAAAGCATAAATATCAATAGTGATGTTTCAAGGCTAGTATGGCCTCTCACAACAGTATGTTTACCAAACAAAGTAACTGTATATCCTTTTGAATAGAAAGAGTGAGTGTTTCTTTTTCAATTTTTATATCACCTTATTTCAAATGCCAGGGAACTGTAGAAAAGAGAAGTTGTCAGAGAAGTTTGCTGGCTCCCATCCTACAGCTATGAGAACCATCCTGATATACCATTTAACGTGGAGGAGTAGGTCTACAATAAAAGCAAAGATATATTATCTGACTCAGTGTGTTCTAATTAAATGTCAAATGTCAAAATTCACTTAAAGATTTCATGTTTCTTCACTTATTTGGTATTATTTAATTAGTCTTTAATTATGTTTTTCTATTAATATTTCTCTTCTGACATCCTAGGTCTCTCAAATCTTCATGCCCTGAGCTTGTCTATGATTCATACATTATTTCTGGTAACTACTTATGATCATATATTACTTCTAGTAACAAAATTTCTCACTATGAATCAGAATGAAAGAACTCTGGATTTGGGAGGAACTTCAAAAATAATCTCTAGGTTTAAATCTGGGTTCAAATCACACCTCAGAAACACACTGTGTGATCTCCCTGAGTCTTTTCTTTATAATGAGAATGAGTGGGGTTTTGGTGAGGATTAAATGAGTTCAAGTATGTCAATTTCAAAGAACTATACAAATGCCAACTATTACTACTACTAATAGTAACAACAGCAACCATTAATAACTGAGTAAGACTTCCTCTAAAAGTGCTATAACAGGCCTTTGCTTGACCACTTCAAAAGTTAAGAGAATCCACCACCCGAGCAAGCCCATTTCTCTTCTGAATAGCTCCAATTATTAGGAGGTTTTTTCTTAAACCACATCTAAACCTGCTTCTTTGAAACTCCATAGGATCATAGATTAGAGCAGGAAGGCTACTTAGTCTTTACCTAGTCCAAACCCTTCATTTCACAAATAATGAGGTCTGGAAAGTCCAGTCAATAAGCCTTAAGTACTTGGGATGCTACAGTCACTGTACTAAGAACTGAGTATACAAAGAAATACAAATAACAGCCCCTACTCTCAAGGAGCTCATAATGGAGGAGGCAAGTAAACGACCACGTACAAACAAGATACATAGAGGAGAGAATCTTAGAAGTTAAACGATTTGTCCAACATCACACAGAGTACTAAGTGCTAAAGCCAAGATTTTAACTCGGCGTTTTTGAAGTCCAAATCCAGCACCCTTTACTACCACCATTCTGGCCAAGTATAAATCCAATTCCCCTTTTATAGGGCAGCCTTTACAATGTTTCTAGAGAACTATGGTGCCTCCTCCAAGTCCTCTTTTCTCCAGGCTAAGCATTCCCACATGCCTCAAACGATCTTCAGCTAGAATAAGCGTTAGGTTCTTTAGACCTTCTTTTTGAAGTCTAAATCTTACTAATGTTCTTACTATGTGGTGCACAGAACTGAACAATACAGAGGACAGTGGAAGGGCTGTCACATTTCTTGTTCTGCCTTTTTTTCCCCACAGGAGAGCTGTAAGACTTGTGACTGGCCCTTGAGTGCAGAACTAAGTAAGGGTAATGGAAGTTGCAAAGGAGCAAATTTAAGCTTAATGTAAAGAAAAGGTTTTCAAATACTTAAATATCTAAAAGTGAAATAGCTGCCTTTAGGAAGAAATGGAAAAGACCTCCGTAGATGTCTTCAAGCAACAGCCGGAGGGTCATCTATTAGGGGTGTTATTATAGGGATTTGGGGGAGGGGAGGATTGAGACCACGTGGCTGCTGAGGTCCTTTCGGCTCCGAGATTTTGTGACTCTTAACGTAGTCTACATTTTTTTGTTGTTGTTGATGCTGCCACAAAATACTGTTAACTCATGCTGAGTTCAGAGTAAAACCCACAGATCTTTTTTTCAGACTAACCACTGCATGGCTCTGCCTCTCTCATCTTACACTTAAGAAATTCATTTTTTGAACCAAAATCTAACTAGTTTGTAAAGGTATTTGGACTCATTCAAATTAAAACTATCTCTTTTTGTGCCACCTACAATATGATAAAATCCTCTACTCAAATCATCAATAAAAATGTTAAATAACACAAAGGCAATTACAGATCCCAGAAGTATATAGTAGAGAGCTTCCTCCACGTGACTTTCACTTTTATAGTCACTACTATGGGTCCAGTTTTTCAACTAGTTTCAGATGCAACTATCTCTCTCCTTCTTGTTCATAGTAATAGCAAGAGAGATTGTCAATGAAATGAATGATCTTCATTAATGCAGGTATTACTGCATCTAATTCCATTTTCCTTGACTTTTTCAAAAATAGTTTAGCGGGAAGAAGAGAGATGATCAATTTCTCTATCTCCCCCTGCTATTATTTAAAAAAAGCCTTTTCCTATCTCAATCCTTTTCAAGTTCTTATTGTTTCCCAGATGAAATTCAAAACATCCATTATCTCATCCCTTTTTACCTTTCCTGATAAAAAATTAACAGAAAATATCATTCAATAAAAATCTCTAGGTTCCTCACTCCAAGTATATTTTCATTATTTTTTTCACATTGCCCAGATTTCTTCTGCCCTGGTGTCTATTTCCAAGATTTCAATATGTATGGGGATAGACTCTGTACAAACCTTGTCTAGCAGTATACATATCTGGGACAGAAAGTATGGATGGATAATGAGTTGGACCCAGAGTTAGACAGGAGGAGAATAGACTAGTGTGCTTTCAGAAAACTGAAATCTTCCTTTAATGACCTACAAGCTTCTAATGCCCATTTTAAAAATGCTAACATTCTACTAGCGTTGTAATATGGCAATGAGACAGTGAATACAGCTGAAAAAAATTAAAAATGAGTGTCATAAAGAAGGAAATGGAGAAGCACATGGGATGTATGAGCAGAACATATAACCAATGAAGAATTGTAAAGAACAGTAGAAAAAGCTGTCATCAAAGAGTTGCATTATTCCTTGCAGCCAATAGACAGGAGAGTGGTTGGTCAAATGGCAAAAATGAGGGATGAAAGGTGGACAGTTGCAATGTCAAGAGAAGTGGGTGGGGGAAGGCCTCCAACACACTGGATAGATCTCCTTTGATAAACTCTTGGAAAGATGAAGATAAGATGGGAACACATGGATTGCTTATGGTCTGCATTTTTTATGGTAACTCCAGAACTGGCATGTTCATAGATTCATTTAGGCATTTATATATTTTTTTAAATTTTATTGACTTTACTATGCCATAAAGCAATAGAAAAAGTCTTATGCACAAAAATTCACAATTTTAAAATGAAAAGAAATGGACAGAAAAAATGTTATTTGCAATAAGTATGTCAGATTAAAATCTGACATCCAGAATCTGCACAGAATCTATACATAAGTCTGAGACTAATAATACATTCACTCCAAATGGAGTAATAGTTAAGAAGATGAACAGGTAATTAGTGAAAGAATAAATACAAGCTATTAATAACGATGTAAAATAACCTCAAATGAACTAGTAAGAGAAATTAAAGTCAAGAAACCTGTAGATATTATCTTACACCTACTAGAATGGTAATTTTGGTCCAAAAGGATAAAACTCATTAGACAGGCTGAGAAGAAACGGGACTGCAGGTCACCATTGTTAGAATTATAGACTGCGGCAACATTTTTCAGAGCTGTATGATAAAATGGAATCACAAAACAGAAAAAGGAAAACATTTATGAAAAAAAAAAATCACAGAAAACTACCAAAGTAAATAAACTGGAAAAAACATATCCAGCAACTGGTAAGTAAGACTAAATTAAAATATATTAATGTAATATAATGCCAGGATATAAATGATAAGTATGACTCATATGAGGAAATATGGAAAGATTTATAGAAAATGATGCAGAACCCAGTCATCAGAAATAGAATTGTGTACATACTGACTAGAATGATATTTAACAAAAAAAATACAGGAAAACAGGGCCAAAGATGATATCATTTTGAGAAAGACTGGAAGGGGACCTAAAACAAAGACATTTTTCTTTGCTTGTTTGTTAGTTAATTTGCTTGGTTCTTAAAGGTTAGGGCTTAAGGTAGATTCTACTTGTTGTTTTATATTTATTGTTTTAAAACATTAACATTAAGGTTATAAGTTAAATGATTAAAAAGAAAAAAAAAGATCCTATATATATCCAGTCAGTGAAAGGAAAACAACTCAAAGCTTACTATCTTAAAAAAAAATGAAATCTACTCTTTGAAAAGACTGGGGAATGAGGAATGTGCAAGGAAAGCAGCAATCTAGGGTACCATAAGGAGCAGATTTGTTGTATTAATTTTTTTATAAATGTGCATACTTTTAACATCAGAAAATTCTTCATTCCAAGGCATATAATTTTGTATTTTGTAATAAGTATTGTTACGATAGTAAAGGTTAAAAATCTTTGGTGGTCAATAACACACATGGCAAACAATTTTTGAATCTTCCCATAGCACAAAATGCTTTATGTCTTAGAGGTATATGCAATTCCAAAAGTTCTTATGGAACATATATGTAAGGTCAGAAGGAACCCCCTCATGCTTCCTGTGAAGGAAAGAGGAAGTACCTTAATAAAGCAGAACCAGGGTCCTAGGACTCCCAATCCAATATTTCTAGTGCATCATGCTACCTCATCTATGTTTTTCATAATTTAAATTTTTTTCACCTTCTTCAAGTATACTTTCCCAATAGAGTTTTGAATTATTTTCCATCTTCTCCAAAATCTGAACCATTTTATGGTACTCTTCTTCCACTATCATTCTGTTTTTCTCTTCCTTCCTCTAGAGGGATCACTTTGCATTGATTATTGCCAAATCTAGACCTCTATAATTCTATTTACTGACTATAGATGTGAAAGGGCTATGCTTCACTATTATTGTAACATTTACCTAGTGCTGCTGCCTAGAATTTAGCTTAAAATGTGTTCATGTCACTTCGTCCTTCCTCATTATTTTGTAACAGGCCCTCATAGACTCCTTGGTTATGGTCAGAACAGGCAGGCTTGGGAAGAGACAGAAACAACACAGTCATTACCAGTCAGCTGCCTCACTTTCCATTTCAATTCAATCTGGATGCTAAATTCATATATTTATAAACATAAAATGTCCCACATTTTTAACATTTGATATTGTTGACCACCCCTTGTTTCTGGATATTCTTTCCTAACTCTCAAATTTAGCCTTTAATGTTCTCTTAACTTTTGTATCATAAACTATTTGCTGGACCTCTCCACCTGGATGCTCCACAGGTATCTATAACTTAATATTTCCAAAAGAAAACTTAATATCTTTTTATTAAACCTACCCCCACCCAAACTTCTCTATTTCTGTCAAAGCAACCAACATACTTGCAGTCACCCAGGTTCTCAACCCAGGGATACCGTCTTAACTTACACTTGTCCCTCATCTAATCAGTCATTCATTCAAATATTTATTAAACACCTACTATATGCCAGGCACTGTGCTAAACACTAGAGATACAAAGAAAGGTAACAGACAATCCTGGTTTTGAGGAACTCACAGTCTAATCTGGGAGACAACATATAAACAACTATGCATAATCAAGGTAAACACAGAATAAACTGGAAATAATCAACAGAGGAAAGATAGTAGAACTAAGAAGGCTTGGGAAAGGTTTTCAAAAAAGATGTGATTTTAGTTGGGATTTGAAGGAAGCCAGGAGGCAGAAAGCATTCCAAGGATGGGAAGGAGTGGAAAGAAGTCTTCTTTATTCTACTTCTACAACACAGCTAACACCTGTCACTTTCTCTCCACTCACCTAAAGGCTTTCTCTGCTTCCAACGTCTCCTCTCTCTCATCCGTCCTCTGCATACCTGACAAATTGATATTGCTAAGCACAGGTCTGACTACCTATTGCTCAAAAAGCTCAAGTGTCCCCTTTTGCTTCTAGGGCAAATTACAAACTCCGGTGGCATTTAAAGCCCTAGTTCTGATCTTTCCATGTTGATTTCACTACTCCCTGTCACACATTCTACATCCCAGGCAAGTTGGTATGCCTGGTGTCTGAACACACAATTTTCATCTCCTACCTGCATGACTTTCTATAGAATGTGCTCTCTGCCTGAAGTACTCTTCTTTCTTCCTTCTCACTCTTAGAATCCATAGCTTCATTTAAGACTCACTTCAAGTACTATCTCCTACAGAAGACTTTTCCTGAGTCCCACATTCAGTACCCAGGCCCCAAATTACTTTGTACTTATTTTGAATATATTTTAAATTTACTTATCCATGTACCTGAAGTTTTCCTCCCCTGTTAGAATGTAAACTCCTTGAAAGAAAGATTATTTTCATGTTTGTGTTTCAATCACCTATCATAGAACCTGGCACATGGCAGGTGATCAATAAAGCCTTCAGTTTTAAGCTCATGTCATTCCTTGACAACTCTGAGTGAACTGCCAAGTCAAAGTGCCTATTTGCCTTACCTGTTCACTGAAGCATGAGCTCCCAAAATGTTCCTACTTCCAGTATGGCTTTTTATAAGGTAACTTATATCTATCCTTTCTTGGACTTTTTCAAATTATCTGGAATTACACACTGAGAAACTGAAAGGCACAATCTATGAGAAGAGCTTACTGAGAAGATCCCTGAGAAGAGTATTGAAGGTCAAGAGCTCAAATGTGAAAAGCAGAAAAATTATATACAAAGAAGTATAAGGGGAGGTTTCCTAAATAAAATAGAAAATGAAGGACTGGAGGATTAGGATAGTAAAAATTATTATTTATCCTTTTACCTTCTTAGAACAATTTCTTGCGTATCATAGGTACTTAATAAGTGTTTCTTGAATTGATGTGAATTCTTGGGACCTATATCCAGAATACAATGATGAGCCTGTTGGGACCTACCACAACTGCTGACCATTATCCATTTCTGGGAGTGTGAATGAATGACACATCAGAAGAAACCTGGGAAGAATATCTAGGGATTATGAAGTCATGGCAGAAAACTAAAAGACTCAGGGGCATGTGGAGTTTTTTCACCACTGTTGCCAATTGAAGGCTGGGATTTTATAAAGAAAAGGAGACTATGGGAACTGAACAGCTGGCTAGGAAGTTAGATTTCTGATTTCAGTTTTCTGGAACATGGCTGGGGAAAGGAGTACATATAACAAGAACTAGAATAAATATGTTTACCTGAAGACTTGTTGATCTGATAAAGAGAGCTTTAAATGGAAAAGGGAAGAAAGTGGGAAAAGGGCCAAATGATACCACCAAATTGGAATATGTGGCATGTGATAATATAACAAAAAAAGGAAGACTAAGAGTTGAGATGTCCAGTAATTAACAGAAAAAAATGTTCAGAATGATACTCATGACCTCAGATGTTTATACACATTGCATTACAATAAACAAAGCTAAGTAGTACAGTGGATAGAGTGCCAGGGCCTGGAGTCAGGAAGATTTGAGTTCAAATCTGGTCTCAGACACTTACTAGCAGTGTGACTGGAAAAAATCACTTAACCCTGTTTACCTACTTTCCTCATCTATAAAATGAGCTGGAGAAGGAGATGGCAAACCACTGTAGTATCTTTGCCAAGAAAACTCCAAATAGAGTCATGAGGAGTTGGACATGACTGAAAAGGCTGGATGACATTAAAATAAAGTGAAGATCATTAGGTGAGGAAGTATTTGACTTCACAGGTACCCTCAAGATTTGCAGGAATGTAATATATGAATGGAATATGATAATGGAAGGGTGCTTCTCTTAAAAAACTACATTAGATTGGTGTTGGTGATGGGTTGTAGAGAGAGACTAGAGTAATATGTTTTGTAAAGATATATGAGATTACCAACAAATCTTTAACAAATTCAAATTGTGCTAAGGCTTTTGGGACATCCTATGCAGCATTCTGAAAATCTTGGAACTTAAGAGCAAAAATGATGGAAAGCATTAAGATGAGGGGCAAAAAAGAGGGAGAACCACAAGTCATATCTTTGTGAGACTGATTTCCAGGACAGATGGAAGAAAAGGATGACAACTTGCTAAAGAAGACAATAAACAGGCAAAGGATAAAGATATGATTGTGCTAAGGAAACTAAAATGATCGAGGCATCTGCTAGAGGTCTCTACCAAAAGCACAGTATTTGTTAAATATTCGAATTACCTTGTTGATAACCCCTTCTTATGGAGGCAGATGAAACAATAAGAACTTCATTTTTGGACCAAATTCTAATGAATTCAGTGGAATAATTGAATGAAGTTGAAATGATTTCCTGATAAGCTAAAAAGGGGAACATTGGGCATAGTCTGATGATGTCCTAGAGATAGAAGATGAGTTAGTTTAACAGGAATGAGAGACTCTCCAAAGTGAAATTCTGATAATGTACTCATAAATGATTCTGATAAGGAGACTAAAGTGGCTGCAAAATGAGTTCAACAATGAATTGATATTTTAAAAGAATATGTACAAAAGATAGGAGGATGGGCACTTGCCACATGTAAGTACAAAAGATGGCCACTTCTTGAAGTTGACATAGAGGACATTCATACTTCAGGTAAGCATGGGAGTAGATGACCTTTAAGACTCCTTCTAAGGATCAAGTTCTATAATTTTATTATTTTCTTTAGTAGAGCCTTCCCTTCTCTCTTACTCCCAGTCTTTTGATATGGAGAGAATTTGAAATTTTGTTCCATAACTGTGATCTTCTTCTATTCTCATACCATAAAACATTAAATTGTAAAACAATTCTAGATTGGTGAAGCCAACTCATCCACACTTCTTTGGGCAAACACATGAGCTGTCTCCTGAAAATGTTCACCTTCTAATTCCAGTTGAAAGCATGGCACAATGGAAATAATGTCAGACCTGGATTTTTAGTTCTGCTTAATAATAAGAACAGTAAATGATAAAGATAAAGTACTGTTACATAGAATCATTTTACTAATCAATCATGCCACATTCATTCATTCAAAATATATTTCTTAAGTAGCTAACATGGGCAAAATATTGTAGGGGAGAGACTACTTTTTTGCAGTAGGGGTATTCTTTTGTATGCCTTCTCATCAAATAGATACTTTAAACAACTATATATATATATATATATAAAGCATTATTTATTTTTTAAAAAGACACTAAAAGAATTGGAATAACACAATCCCCTAGCCTAGTAGTAACCCAGAGAGAACTATCTTCTTCTGTAAAGCTTTTGTATATAGAGGAGATTTGATGGTGGAGTGGTCATCACATAATACACCCAGCTTCATTTCTGTCAGCACCACACAGGTTGTCAATTTGGCAGGAGGGAAAAACAGGATTATTAGGGCCAATGGTCAGTAGAGGGAACTCAGTATTAGGTGATCTAGAAAGGAAAATGTCAGGTCAAATTAACAATAAGCTGAAAGCAATGACAGTGGAACAGAATAGCCCACAGAGATGAATGGCTGAATCAGAATTTTCAAGGAGACTGCATAGCACTTTATCATAAAAGATAGATATATAATATGTCTCCCATGACCCTTATTTCCTCCATTTATGATTCTTCATCACTTTCATTTTCACTTCCTTAGCAACACACCAGCAACCTTATGATGGCTCAAGCAACTTTCTTTATCTTCTTCGTAAAGACCCACTTATCCTGAGTCACATATTTACAAGGCCCTATTCTCTGCTACTACTAAAGTGATAAAATAATTCAAGATAATGTATTAATAATGGCTTAATTGTCCTTACTCCCCATTAGCATTTGCAATTTTATAGCATCCTTCAATGCCTTAATCAAATGGAATAAGTATTATGGGAATTTTAGGCACCATTGAGCAGAGGTAATGGAAGAGATATTTTTGAACAAGGGGGTTGTTTCTGGCATCCTTCAGATATTAATACAAAGATGGTTACCTAATCTGCTTGTGTATAAGACTCATCTTGTAGATATAGTTCAAGAATGACAATGGAGTCAAGGAATACAAATCACTAAAAAGTAAAAAATAATAGGTTTTTTCCAATCAGTGAGTTTATGATGGGTTACATACTAGAGTAAAGTGGGAAATCAGTCAAAATACAGAGGGCAAAGACTAGTATACTGTGCAAAGGAGAGATGATATTAAGTTTGATACAAGCTTTTCAGTTGGGTAACCCCTGATCAAAACAGCACCACTAACTACTCGTTGCATAGAGATGTTTGCTATGAAATAAAATGAGATGAAGGTACTACAGGACAATGAAATCAGAGGAAAGCATCGACTCAGAATTCATTAAATACAATGTCCATGGCTGACTTGTTTTCCAGTGAAATAAATTCTTTTTTGGCTTGTATGATTAACTATAGATGAGTCCCAATAAAAAACAGAAAATGCACACATAAAAACCATCTCCACTACTAACATTACATACAAAAGTGAAAACTTAGAGAGCAATTATTCACCATTTGAAAAGTTACTAACTTTACAAAAGAATTTGTTTTGTTCCTTTAAATGTCTTCCCCAGTACATTTAAAGTATTTTTTTAATTTACAAAAAATTATTTTAAAACAAATTTGCAAGTTGTCTATAAATGTTCAAAGTTGTAAGTGAGGTATATATGTATAACAAAGATAAACACTTTAATATACTTTTTTTGAACTAGAAAAACTGGAAGAATGCATACTTGTGGATAAAGAAACATGGAAGATTAACTTCTATTTCCATTATATTGAAATATATCTTTATACACAACTAAACTCCTGTTATACAAAAAGGAATCAATGAAGTACTGAAAAATTCAACTAAAATGACAAAATTATGATTTTTAGCAAAAAAGAGCTCAGATATCAAGGATCTGCAACTCAATAGCAACTTTAAAAAATGAAGCAATGTGTCATAGGACTTTTTCGTAATTCTTAGTGATTCTGGAAATAGTATCATGTAATAAGGAGAGTACATATAGCAATGATAGAGGAAGAAATGCTTATACATACCATTACTAAAATAGTATTGACAGTACTGGTAGTTTAAGAAATCTGTCAGTGATGATCTTAATGAAGCTTGCATTGCAGATTGACATTACTGAAGATAAATCTAAGTAATATTTTCAAAAATTTCTGTACTGAAACCTTACTGGGAGACAGTAGTATAATGAAAAGAATATAGGGCCAAGAATAAGATCTTGAAACTAGGGTTCTTGATCTGACATATACTAGCTATGCGACCTCATGCAAGTCATATAAAATTCTGCTTATTTATCTGTAAAATCTACCATGATTATCTCATAGTGTTATTATTGTTAAGATGAAAAGCTACATAGTTCAGGAAACTGCCTTTAAATCTGCAAAGCATTATTCACTCTAATTCAACATAAAATATCAAGTGTCTACTCTGTGCAAAGCACTGGGCTAAGTGATAGCAGGTTAGATAAATCATTCCCTGCCCCTGGAGCTTACAGTCTACTAGAAAGATAAGATGTATATAGATACTGTTTATTTGGACCAAAAATTGAGGGACATTCTCTCTCTCTCTATGTCTCAACAGAATTCAGTAACTGCTCTGCAATTTATAATTTAAAAGAGTTGCCTGGCAGGCAATGTGGTATGTGGTCCTTTCATAGGTATAGAAAATACAGAGATGTTACTGTGACTCATTCAAAGTTATGGAGCTAATTAGTGACAAAATAAGAATTAAAACCCAGATTTCCTTATTCCTAGTCTCAATGCTCCTTCTATTACCTCACTGTTGTCAAGAAAATAAATAATGGAGACATGGGATTCTTTACCCATGCAGTGGGATTGTAGTACAGTACAGCACCCCCCTCTCCCCGCCTTATGTCAGAATCTTGAGCAAATCCAGATTTCATCAGTTTGTTATTCTCTCCACTGGCATAGTTCAACACTCCAGGAAGACTTTTCCTTCTGTGCAAACACTGTTTATACCTTTCTATAAATCCTCCATAGAGCATCCACTCAAGCTGGACTGTTTTCTTAAATTATTTTTTAATATTTTGTGAGTACAAGTGTAGCATGGAAATGGTTTATTCTTTATTCCTCATAACTGAGCCACCTCTTTTCTAACCATGCATATCCTGGACAATGTCTTTTATGTCATTTGTCACTCATGAGTTAATACTGATAAAGATGTTGCAACCTACTCATACCCATGATGAACATTCCATTACCCTTTGGGTCACTTTCACTTTTAATTTTTATACAGTAAGAATCTTGGCACCAGGATTCACAACTAAACTGGAGATTACTGATGTCAAATGAAACTCATGGGAAAATAATGGTATAAAAATGATATTTTTTGTGCATGTAGCAATGAATACCTTACAGTCAGTGAAAGTATGGAATAATTCCCTAAATATGATGTAATCTGATCTCTTCTTTCTAATTCAATTCTCATCCCAGACCAATGTCCATGTGCAGGGCCAACATTAAAGATATGAACCAACTCAGCTGTGAGTTTGCTTGATTGCCTATCTTAAAACCTAAGAAATATACCATGTTTTCCACTTGGTTTTTCCAACTTTTTCAAATAATTTTTATTGCACTGAGGGGTTTTGTAGTGTCTAGGGTTCAAAAATTAAGGATAATATTACATATTAATGGGCACATTTGAAGAATGTTACTATTGACAGGGAATTCTTGTTCTATTAGAATCTTCACAGGACATCCTCCATGAGATAGGTAAATGGACGTCTCCCTGAAGATACTCAGCGGAACACTAAATGAAACATTTCCATGGTCACTGTCCCCTCCGCCATGGACTTTAAGGACAGGGAATATTGTAGAGGAAAGCTAATTTTATATTAATATTTTACTGAGTCAATGTAGCTCTGGTTAGTAGTTATGGGGAAAAAATTTGCTGTGCAAAATAGCTTAATCCAACTTTCCCTATGAAAACAGGACTACTGGCTCAGTAAAAGGCTTTACAACCACCTATTCCCATGGGTCCTGCTCTTCCCTCAACTTTCTACAAATTTTGCTGAAGCCCTGGATACCTTCCTTGCTATAACATCATGAGCATAACCTTCCATGCTGGGTCTAGGCTCTTATGAGGGATTCCTCCATTGCTTTGGTAGTGATCCTGAGGTACCTGGGTATTAATGACTCAGATTATATGGACATAATCCCTGCAGATCTCTTGGTAGTCTTTCTCTCTTGGTGGTATCTTGTAAGGTGTATCTATGAATCCTGTTATACTGGACAATCAAGGTCTGTTCCATCTGTCCCTACATTCTCCTGCATTTCTTATGATACAATTCTTGTAAAAGGTTAAGTCTATGCATTTCCAAAGATAAAGATGAAACCACTAAGATTACTGCAAACACTATTGAAGAGACCTTCTGCTTTCTAGCTTTGTATCTAGCTTGTGCATCTACCTCTGCCTAGTTTAATATGAACACTAATAATAGCTGGTATTTATATAATGCCTTAAGGTTTACAAAGTAAACAAAGTTTACACTAAGTTTTTCTAACTATAGAAATAATTATCTCATTATCTTGTCATAAAACCCTGGAAGATAGGTGCTATTATTGAATATCTCAAGTGTGTGTGTATGTGTGAGCATAAACAGCAGCAGTAAAGACATACTGAAAGCTTGTACTGTTGTACAGTATTCCCCCTTCCCAAATCCCCTACTCTTCTTGTTCATTCTTTGTTCTCAAAGAGGACCCATCATCAGGAGGATGTCTCAACTTTCAAGTGAACTGGGTTTAAGTGTGACAGAGCTATGCAAAATCATTAGTCTCACTCTTTCCTTTATAGTCATCAGGGTCCAGTGGCAAAACATAGGTCAGGAAGACTGGTGACAGCGCTGGATGCAACGGAGACCTTGGTCTTTTTAAAGTAAGGTCTTTCCCAGGTCTTGGTTGGTCTGAGGCAACACCCTTTCAGTAGTTAAAGGCTAGGTTAAGAGTTGAGGCAGGCAGCCTTGGCATGACACAGACTTGACTAGAGCGGACTTCAGGACTCAGAATCACAGGCAGCAGCTGTGGAGCCCAGATTTCTCACCCCACAAATGCCAAAGATAGTTTCAAAGGTCCGTGAGAAAGCTTTTTCACCTGGGTGAGAAGGGAACAAGGTCAGGCCTCAGGGCAGCAGCAGCCACTGCTGCAGCAGAGTCTACTTTTGAAGTCCTGGGCCTAAAGACCCTGGGGGAATTGAGCTGCTCATCTGTGTCTCAGTTCTGAGTAGAATCCTGGGGTAAGGAGAAGCACTGGCATGGTGGAGCTTGTGGAGGTTCTGGAAAGGAAATCCTACTCACAGATCCTGGGCAGAAAAGAGTGCTTGTGGTTGCTCCCAGACAAGAGTGCAGGCCAGGAGAGGAGTTGTGCCACCTTGGAGAAACAGAGAACCTACAGGTCCCTAGAATATGCCCTCCACTTGATAAAGGACTCAAAAGTCGAAACTGGCTGGGAAAACGCCTCAAAAGGGGAAAAAATGAGATTATAGAAGGTTACTTTCTTGATGAAAGGTATTTTCTTCCATCCTTTCAGATGAGGAAGCATATCATCAGAGGAAGACATCAAAGTCAAGGCTTCTGCATCCAAAAACTCCAAAAAAATATGCAATGGTCTCAGGCTATGGAAGAGCTCAAAAAGGATATTGAAAATCAAGTAAGAGAGGTAAAGGAAAAACTGGGAAAAGAAATGAGAGCAATGCAAAAAAATCATGAAAAGTGAGGCAACAATTTGTTAAAGGAGACCCAAAAAAATGATGAAGAAAATAACACCTTGAAAAATAGGCTAACTCAATTGACAAAAGAGGTCCAAAAAGTCAACGGAGAGAAGAATGCTTTAAAAAGCAGAATTTAAAAAATGGAAAGGAGGTTCAAAAGCTCACTGAAGAAAATAGTTCTTTAAAAATTGGAATGGAGCAGATGGAATCTAATGACTTTATGAGAAATCAAGAAACTACAAAACAAAATCACCAGAATGAAAAAATGGAAGACAATGTGAAATATCTCAATGGAAAAACAACTGACCTGGAAAATAGATCCAAGAGAGACAATTTAAAAATTATGGGACTACTTGAAAGTCATGATCAAAAAAAGAGCCTAGACATCATCTTTCATGAAATGATCAAGGAAAACTGCCCTGATATTCTGGAACCTTCTCAGTGGGGATGGGTGGGGAGGGAGGAAGGAAGAGAAGTTGGAATTCAGAGTTTTAGGAAAAAATGTTGAGAATTGCTTTTGCATGCAACTGGGAAATAAGAAATTCAGGTAAAGGGGTATGGAAATTTATCTTGCCCTACAAGACAAGAGAGAAGATGGGAATAAGAGAAGGGAGGGGTATTGGAAGGGAAGGCAGGTTGGGGGAGGGAGTAATCAGAGTGTTTGGCATTTTGGGGTGGGGTAAGGGGAGAGATGGGGAAAAAATTTAGAACTCAAAATTTTGTGGAAATGAATGCTGAAAGCTAAAAATAAAGAAATAAACATAAAAAAATTAGAATGGAGCAGATGGAAGCTAATGACTTTATGAGAAACCAAGAAATTATAAAACAAAATGAAAAGAATGAAAAAAATAGAAGACAATGTGAACTATCTCATTGGAAAAACAACTGACCTGAAAAATAGATCCAGGAGAGAGAGAATTTTTAAATTATTGGTCTACCTAAAAACCATGATCAAAAAAAAGAGCCTAGACATCATCTTCCAAGAAATTATCAAGGAAAACTTAGCTGATATTCTAGACCCAAAGGGTAAAATGGAAATGGAAAGAATTCACTGATCATCTCCTGAAAGAGATCCCAGAAGGAAAATGCCTAGGAATATTGTAATCAAATTCCAGAGTTCCCAGGTCAAAGAGAAAATATTACAAGCATCCAGAAAGAAACAGTTCAAGTATGGTGCAACTATCAGGATAACATTGGCTTTAGCAGCTTTTACATTAAAGGATGGAAGGACTTGGAATATGATATTTCAGAGGTCAAAGGAGATAGGATTAAAACCAAGAATCACCTACCCAGAAAAACTGAGTATAATTCTTCAGGGGAAAAAATGGAATTTCAGTGAAATAGAGGACTTCCAAGCATTCTTATTGAAAAGACCAGAGCTGAATAGGAAATTTGACTTTCAAATACAAGAATCAAGAGAAACATGAAAAGGTAAACAGAAAAGAGAAGTGCCTTCCTTCTCTTAAAGGCAAGGTATAATAAAAAGCACAAACAATCCCACATAATTTATAAATCTTAGGAATATAGAATAGTGTGATTCAGAGTAGGAAGGGGTTCAGTCTCATTTTAAGGGAAGAAATAATCTGTTTGAAAGAAACAAAGTACAACAAAACCTTTTTGGATGCTCCTTACTAGATGCTAGTGCCCTCCCTCTTTTGAGTACTTAGCTTGCATATCCTTTATATCTTGTTTACACAAAACCATTTGTGTGTCATCTCCTCCATTAAATGGTGAGCTCCTTGAGGGAAAGACTATTTTTTGCCTTTCTCTGAATTTCCCAGAGCTTAGCACAGTGCTGGGCACATAACAGGTGATAGATAAACATTTGTTGACTTACTGACAAGTAAGTAGCAACAAACAGATGTGGGATTTCAACCCACATCTCCAACTTCACATTTAGCACTTTTGCTTCTAACGTCCAACTCTGTCCTACTGACATTGCTATATTGTGATACGGTAACTGAGGCCTATAATAATCAGTTTGGGTCATAATAAAGATTCAAGTGTGTTCAACATACATTATTAAATAGATGGAAATCTGCAGTAAACTTGGCAAAAGAAATTCCCACCAAAACTAGTTAAAATTAAAGCATTTTGACATTTAAACATACATATTTTAGCTCCAAGGATAATATGGAACTTTACAATTCTCAGTTACAAATATCATAACAATGGAAGCAAAATAATGCTATGTAACATTTTGAAAATATCTATGAAAGTTTTAATTACTATTACAGAAATTCATGATGGTCTAGGCAACTAAAACTATCTTTATTGTGAATAAATTTATCGTAAGAATCAAAATCTTGAAAAGAATATGCTCGTAAACATAAGCATTCAGTTGAGGCATGATATGCAAAACGAGTACATTAATGCAAATATAGCACAAGTTTAAAAGTATGATTTATTAGAAATTTCTGAAATAATTTATATTACTTCACTTTCAAAGTATCTGCAAACAAGACTAAGATATGTCTATTAAAATATCTTAATAGATCTCTAATTCCACTGCCATGGACACTTCGTTAACTGTCCTTAAGGACTGTATAATCACCTTTCTGCTAATGACTGCCATGTCTATATATGATGTATACAGCCCTCAACTCTTTCCTAACCCTCAGTCATACATTATTCATAGAGTGGTGGATGCTCCAAATGGAGTTTTTTAATCTTACCACTGTCCCTTTCATTCCCAAATGTGCCCCTGCTCCAAACTTCCTCCATCCTGTCAGTCAATAAGGATCATAATTTCAGTCATTCTCGACTTTTCTCACTTTTGTAAACTGACATTACATTTCCTGTCCCTGAATCTTTGTATGGGTAACCCTGCTAGTAAAATCCTTTGCTTCCTTCAAGACTCAGTTCAGGTACTGCCTCCTCTGTAAAGCCTTTCCTTATCCCTTAAGACTTTTCTTCCTCTTGAAATTAACTTGAATTTCCTCATTTCTCTATATGTACACTGCCGTTTCCTCTGATGTTCTCCTCAAATCCACTCCTTTCTCTCCATTCACACTGGTTACCATTCTAATTCTGGTCCTATCACTTCTCATCTGGACCACTGTAATCCTTCTCATAAGTCTTTCTGCTTCCAGTCTCTCCCGTTTTCAATAAATCAATCCCTCACCCAGCTGCTGCAATCATCTTCCTAAAGGAGAGGAGTGATCATATCAAATGCTTAGCTGAAAAACCCACAGAAGTTTTTTGCTACCTCTAACACGAAATGCAAATTCCTCAGCCTGACATTTAAGGCTCTCCACAAACTGGTTTCAACCTACCTTTTCACAGTTATTTTAAATGACTTCCCTTCATGAACTTTACATTCCAGCCATGCTGGACTTTGAGCAGTTCATCAAACTTGACACTCTATCTCCTACAGGTGCATTTGCATCAAACTTGGAATGTGCTCTCTCCTCACTCCTCCCTGCCTCTCAGAATCCTTAGCTTCCTTCCAATGTCATCAACTCAGATGCCATAGCTGCCCAGAAACATTGCTTGCACCTCCCAAGCATTAGTGATTTCACTCTCCTCAAATTACTTTGCATTTATTTATCTGTGTCCCAAGAGAATGTCAGCTCATTGAGGGTAGGGATTCTTCTTCATTATTTATTTGGCTGTGAATCATGAAACAATACAATTTCCAAAAAATAAATGACCTGATGGACAATGAAAGGGAGTAAAGAAGAAGGAGAAGAAAAAGAAGAAGAAGAAAGAGAAGGAGGAGGAGGAGGAGAAGAAGAAGGAGAAAGTGAAGGAGGAGAAGAAAGAGGAGGAGGAGGAAAAGAAGAAATAGTCCCTGCCTCCAAAGAACTTACATTCTAATTGCAGGGTTTCTTAAATTTTTCCACTTGCAACCCTTCTGGTGCATCTTAAATTGTGACTTGCATCCTCATATGGGGTCGCAATCCCCAGTTCAAGAATCTATTGGATGAGTCAACATACATATAAATAAATATATACAGAGAGACAAAAAGTAACCTTAGAGAAGAAGGCGTAAGAAAGAAGGACGACTGGGAATCATTGAAGTCACTGTGTGACTTGCCAAATGCAAGCCACTCTGCTTTTCTTCTTCCTATTTAATTCTAGGCTCAGCTCACTGCCCATCTGCAGCTTTGTTCTAATACAAATGTAGGGAACCTGCGACCTCAAGGCCACATGCGGCCCTCTAGGTCCTCAAGTGCAGGGATTTGCTTTGTGAAGTTTGGATTCAGTCAAAGGGCTGCGGTTAAGGACCTAGAGGATCACACGTGGGCTTGAGGGCACAGGTTCCCTACCCCTAGAAGATATTTCTTCTGAAAAAATTAACTACTCAACTCTGAGTTGGTATTAAAGCAATGTGCATTCTTCATCCACTTGTTTTTCCCCACTGATTGCTAGGATAAGTTCTGTGGTGGTTGTATTATAGCATTTTAGGACTTGATAAAATCAGCATAATGTTAGTTGCAAACAAGAAACTCTCACTAAGGAGAATCTCTCTCCCATTTGGACTATGGGCAGACATGCTACAAAACAATAGTTAACAGACCTGTGGCGACTGGAGGTATTCCCCTTTTATGCCTCAAATAATATTAATAAGCAAAAGCTCATTAATCAAAGATATCTCTATTGTTACATTAAGGAATTTTACATGACCTTAACATATAAATGGAGGATACTTTGTTAGAACAGAACCTCAGATATTTTTTCTTCTGACTCAACTGAACTTTGAAGAAAATTAAACAATTTATTGTAAACTAAACATTAAACATTAAACAAAATATATTTGCCTGATAACTTTTCACATTTAAGTTAATCCAATTCAGTAAACAAATGATCATAGCAACTTTTCAGTTTCTACCTCAAATACTTAAAAAAACCCCCAAAGACCTCATGTTCTAGATACCTTAATATTAATTGTAATTGTTAAGATATTGCTTGCTTTGGACAACTGTCTATGGAAAACTATTTCCCTCTCATATTTTCATCAAAGGTATCTTTAATATGTATATAGTCTATCATAAAGATTTTAGAGATCAAAGAGTAGGTATGTGATACTAGTTACTGTTTATTTTGGGGGGGATAATATTTTTATTCAGAATTTTTAACTGCTTTGGAATCTTTCCTCTTTGGGATATCTTGAAAATCAACCCTTAAATGTATTTAGAGTTCCATCCCCTCCAGCAAGGATTTCTCTCATGTGTCAGTCAGATCCACCCCCTCTTCCATCTTTCTAAATGGCATTTCCACTTCTCTGTGTAATATATCAAGTTGTAAGGTTGCTAAAGTCCAAATGTGTCATTTTCATTGTCATTAATGACAAGTAATAAATTACCATGGAATAAAAAGTCACAATAAAGAATAAATCACCATAAAGATGTTGGTAAATTTGTGCATCTATTTCTTGTTCCTCTACATCTGTTTAAATGCTCTTGAGATTATCTGATTTAGCTGGACCTCACATCAAGTTTTTATGTAGTCTTATCTTCCCCTCTCACTGCTCTTTTTAACTATTTTGTGAGGAAATATTGTACATAATCATACAAGTTCTTCTTCTTAATGGTTTGCAAATGAATTTGCTCTTCATACTACTGTTGACTTGGGCTTCTCTGTCACTTAGCCTAACAAGGAAATGGTATTTTCTGGAGGAGGTAGTTTCTGGACTCTTTTGACTTCTTTGCTGTGGTGACTATTTTGTATTGGTTAAACTGCCACGAGAAATATTTATAACTATAGTCAGAAAGTCAATGCTTTATTCCAGTCCCCATTTTTCATGGTCAATGGCTTATTTAAAGTCAGGATGTACTATATTAGCTGATCTTTTCTTCTAATTTGGTATCATTTTGACAATGATATGACTACATATAGACTGGCTGCTTCTAGTTGATTCTGAAATGATTCATATCTATATCTATGGTCAACCAATTATTTCCTAGCTGTTAAAATGTAGTCAATTTCATTTTTTGTGATGTTGTTTGGTGCTTTCAAAGGTCAGAGACTTCTGATTCCTTCCTTTAAGAAAATGCTTATGATATATAGGTATGAAGCTTCTGAGTTATCTACAAATCTTTGACCTCTTTCATGCTTAAAAAATCCTGAATCATTTTCCAACTTTTTTTCACTATCCTAATCTGGGGCCATCTTGTGTCATTAAACATCAAGGTTTATATTTGCCTCAGTTTGGAGGATCTTAGTCAGTTTGTTCAAATATTTTTACTTTAAAATAGATACATTTAAATTCCTTGTGGATATACTTACAGCACAGAAATTGGTTTCAAATCAGTTTCAACAAGGATTACGATACTAAGAAGATTGTCATGAGTCATAAACCATTATACAACAAATTAATAAAAATGAATGTCAAGAAAATTTATATTATGCTGGAAAGTGCATCCATCTCCCTAAATAAAAGCTCATATTATTACCAGGGAAGAATGAATAGGAGGAATTATTTATTTTATTCCACAATTATAGGTCTCATTACATTTTATTTTGATGATTCATTTGTTTTAATTAAAATTTATTTTCTCTACTGAAGTCATTAGTGGCACTAAGTCAATGAAAATGTGTTTGAATTTTCATACAGATATTAAATTTCATTGAGAGGTCTCAGGTTCAAGCAAACATTTTCACATACTGAAGCCCATAATCAGTGTGCAAGATTTCATTTAAAAATGATTATCATTCAAAACTGAAATGTAAATAGAGCTATTTTAGGAGTCTGTCGATTGCTTTTCTCTTCAACATATATCTCTATATAAAAAAAACTAAAACATGCCTTAACTACAGTTTTGAAGAAAAGTTGGGGAAAATAAGTGACCATCCATTAAAATAAAGTTGGAACAAATCTACACTATTCTTATGGATATACTTCAGAGATCTATTCAAATATATTTGCATCTTCCTGATAATGTTCTTCTACATCTGAGAAATGTTCATAGAATCAAATAGGTCTGATTTTAAAGTCTTTCCCATCTAGTAAATATACAACTTAGGAATCAAAATAGAAATTCTGAATATTAAATATGAACTGAGAAACTCAGTTTGTAAGTGAGATAGATTGAAACAATATGAATGATACAGTAAGTTATGAGTTTTCTAAGCTTTTTAAAAAATTCCAGCTATATAGAACTTTTGGATATTTGATAAAAATTTATATCTCCTATAGTCCTTAATAAACTGAACCATAAATGATGTTTACATTATACAACTGCTTTCAAAGAATATTAAAATTTGAACAAATGCAAAGAGAGCCAAATAGGAAAGGGAGAAAATTGCTTTAATAAAAATTTTATGTTGATATAGAAAATGGTCTTTGATATTACTGAAGCATAAATTTAAATTTTTTAATTTGGAAAAATAATCGAATGTGTTAACATACAATGAAGGTTGATAGTCATTGGCTCCCAAAAAGAATTCTTTGCAGTTACTTTTTAAACATATCATTATTGACAACTCTGCCAAGATTTTAACTGATGAGTTCACTGTCCCCAACAACTGGAGGGGGCAGCCTCATTTAATACAAATCCACTACTGAAAACAGAGAGATAGTAGTGGGCCTGAAATGGACAAACACATTTTTTGGCTGTCAGAGAAATTAGCTTCAAGCAAACAACCAACTGAGAGCAGGAGAGAGGAAGGGAACCCTCTCCTCCATGCTTGGTTTGTGCCTCTGGTGACAAAACTTCAAATGTTTTGCAAATTTTTCTGCCCTTGTACAAAGGAATTGTTAGCTATTACTACTATTTTACTAGCCATACTAGTAACTACATTAGCTAACCTGAAATGTAAAAAATCCATATTGCTTGTTGCTCAAACTTAATTTTCTGGAAAATAGAAATTGATAATGGAAGTTAACAATAGGAAGGAGAGTGTTATTTCTAAAGTGTTAGAATGGCAAAGAGGCACTAATGTTCCTCAGGTGAGCCCTCTGAACATTGAATAATGTTCTGTCATTACTCTTTTAAAAAGGGAGTTAGCAGAAACCCAATTTTTCCAACTCCAAATTCAGTTTTTTCATACAAATTATAAAGGATTATGAAGTAATTATTTTTGTTGAATTAGCAGGGACCACTCAACACACATTTCACTCTCTGCCTTCCTTATATTTACTTGTATACAAGTTTTATCTCTCCTAGAATCACAAAATTGTAGACCATAAGCTCTTTGAAGGGAGGGGACATGTTTTATCCATTTTTGTGTCCTCCACATTTCCTAAAGTGGGTTTGTACACAGTGAACACTCAACTTGGGCATTATGAATGTTAGACAATAGAAATAAGTGGATCTATCAAAAAGTTTGAATCCTAATTGTGAAGGGAATTTCTTCAACTAAAACATTTGTATATTTTTGCCTGGACTCAAAAATAATGGCATTTTTTTCATGGTGTATGAAAATTACATTGCTTGTGATTAAAGAGTAATAACAGGGCAGGAAACTATGTAAAGAAATAAAAAAGAATATTTCTTTCATTTGGAACAGCACTGGACTTCAGAAATTTGAAAAATAAGTATATTGCCTATAAATATGGCTGATTAGCTGAATAACTCATCAAACAAGGGACATAGTCATTCTCTATGAGTTCTTTTGCATGGGTAAATGAGATTTAAAAGTGGGAAAATATTACTTGTGGAAGCATCTTAATGAATTTTCACTGCATGTGACAAGTGAGTCTTGGGAATGACTAAAGGTTGGGAATGACTCACTAAATTCCCTCCTCCTCAAACAACTCCACAGTGAGGAACCTGTTTTTCTTGAGGTCTTGTGCAGTAGGTGGGCCTTTCTCTAAGCAAGATCTCCCTACTGTGTGGTCAGTAAGTACATGTAGTCTTTTGAGAGTTGAACCACACAGGTGGTTTTCTTCAGGGTTTAATTTGTACATGGGTAAGTCCTGGGTTGCTGATGTGGCTGGGGGTTATAACCTTTCAAAAAAAAACAAAACAAAACCATTGTCCTGAGATGGGTCCCTCAGGAAAAAATAACAAAAGTGGCTTCAATACACTACCACTATGAAAAAGGTTCTGGGTCACATACCTAGATGAAACTAGCTTAAATTAAACTGTGGTATTCATTCAAATAAAAATCCTTTGTAACCAAAGTTATCTATATTGTCTTTTTTTTCTTAAATATGTTTGTATCTTAATTAAATCAACAGTCATTCCCTAATGATTTAGGAAGTCTATTGTATGGTGTTTATATGAGTTTTGATATTTCTAATTTAATAGATAATTTATTAATACTGTCTGTCCACTCAACAGATATTAAGGGCTTTGTTTTTTATACTACATGAAGAAAGTGGGACCACCTGAGGCGGATTTATAGTAACAGTGGGGTGAGAATTCAAGCATAGTATACTGCCTACTGCGGACACCCCAAACTAGTTGCTTTCTCTGGGGAAAAATGCCATATGAAATATTTATTTTTCACCTTACACAATAAAAGAAAATATGTCCCCCAAATGATTTTCCCTGGACATTTAAAAGAATGAAAATATCTTAATATCAGAAAGACTTAGCAATACATTATGCTAACAGGGTGAAATATGGTTGAGCTATTTCTATTCTCAATTTTAGGAGGATACAAATAGAGGCACTAAAAAGTATTGTTTTCAGTGTGCTGATACTGAGAGTTTAAGGAACTAATTAAGGGACTAGAATATTCTTAAGAAAATAATATCTCAAGGAGAGTGAGTAAGTTTAAAATTAAACCAAAGAAGTATACTTCTAGGACACAGAATTTGAACAACCCCTAGGGGGAAAACCACTTGCATGATATCTAGACAATATCCACAAATAATTTCTTTTAGCCTTTTTAGTTTGTTTATAATTTGAGATTGACTTCAAGTGAAATGCCAAATAATTATTTGTATGCCATTATGCGATCTTCATGTATGACTCCAAAGGTAAGTAGTTCAAATAGTTAATGAGCTTTGCTTAACATTAAATTTAATTTTTTTATCTAAAATTTTAAATTTCAGTAATGTACAAATTAGCTTAACATTTAGGTAAAGCTGCCCTTTCTGGAGAAGGTTCTTTCTTTTCTGATTAAATTTCAATACTTGAGCATTTAAAAGAATGATTATAGGAAGCACGTTAGAAGGAGATTGTCAGCATACATTATAAAAGTAAGTACAATGTTGTTCAGGTGAGAAAATGCTCCCTTAAGAAGCTGGCACAATTGGAAAAACAGAGGAGGTACAATATCATTGAAACAACTATGAAGAATTCAATTAAGGCCCCAGGCCAGGTATGTGACAGAGGTGTGATTGACATGCAGGACTTGGAGATTAACTGTGTAAAGTATATGAAGGTTTTGTCTACATATACCTAACAAAGTTCATATGTGGTAAGAATTTAGAGTAATGTTTATTTTAATCACTTTGCTTGTTTTTTTGTCTTGTTTTAAATCCTAAGGATTTTTTTTTTACTTGTCTCAGTTTCAGTGCAAAATATTTAAATGCTATCAACAAAGGAGCATTTTCAATGGGAAAAGGGAGAGGGCAGCAATGCATGAGTTACTTTTACCTTAAGATCTAAATTTTTGGGGGGGGATGGCATTTATATAAATAAGTTTTGATAAGAAACACACTTAACCAATGAAGATCTCCATGCGTTTTGCAGTTTAATATTCTTAGATATGGTCTGGAGCATTTAGAGATTAAGTGACTTGCCAAGGAAGACAGAGGATGGAGTTGACACACCGGTCTTATTGACTAAAGCCAGTTCTCTATCTACTATACCATTTTGCCTCTAGAGATCTAATTATTAGTCAGTAGTGAATATGCAAAATAAGGCCAGATTTCTATAATCACAAAACTGGTAGAAACAATAGGTTCATCTAAATCAGGGTTCTTAACCTTTTTTTTTTTTTTATGGCAGAGACCCTAGCATGGTGAAGACTAGTGATCTTTTCTCAGAACATATTTTTTTCAAATCATTAATTGAAAGAAATGTTGAATTTCAGATAGTAGCTAACAAAAATAAAGATATAATTACTTTTCCTATCCATTTTGAAATCTAGCCAAGGATCCTTGTGGCTCGGTGGACCCCAGGTTAAGAATCCCTGATCTTGATAGGACAGTCCTCTATGCCTCTAATTCTCCTAAAAATCAATTCTGAATAACTTGTTTTGAGAAGCTGAGAAGGCAGTTAAATTTGCCATTTTGAAGAATCTAGCAGGCTGTGACCTAAAGTTACTTACTACATTGATAAAAGGGCAGCTGGGTGGCACAGTGGATAATAAAGTGCCAGGCCTGGAGTATGGAAAATTCATCTTTCTGAATTCAAATCTGGTTTCAGACATTTACTAGCTGTGTGACTCTAAATATGTCACTTCACTCCATTTGCCTCAGTTTCCTCATTTGTAAAATGAGCTGGAGAAGGAACTGGCCAAGCCCTCCAGTATCTCTGTCAAGAAAACTCCAGATAGGATCATAGAGAGTCAAATATTACCAAAATGACTGAACAATAACAATAACAATATTGACAAAAATAATATTGATTTAGCCAACAACAACTGATAACCAGTTCATTTTTTTGAGATTTCAGTGTCACAACTTTTTGCATATGTGCAATTCAACAAGCAGTTATTTATTACATGTCAACTACATGCAAGGCACTGTGTTGGTGCCAGAAATGTAAAAAATTAAAATGAAGTAGTTCTGCCCTCAAGGAGCTTATATTCTATCGGAAGAATACATGAACAAAAATCAGTATAGCATAAGAAAAATTGAGGAAGAAAGGAGAAAACACTGACAACTGTGGGAATCAGGAAGGTCTCCCAGAGGAATTGACACCTGGGTTGAGCCTTGAAGGAAGGCAAGTATTCTGAGAAAGAGAGTGAAGGAGGAAATGCACTCCAGGCACAGAGGACACCTTGTGGGAATGAATGGAGGTGGAAGAAAGTAGAGTTCAATAATAGTTTGACTGGAATGCAGAGTTTGTGAAGGACAGCAATATGATCTCTTTTTAAAAATGGTTATATAATAGAACAGAAGCGAGTGATTGAATGACTTTAGATATTTTCAGAGCAAACTGTTCCTTGTGGACCAATATGGAGGCAATATCGAACTGGAAAATGTTTTCAGTAGAACCTTGTTATAAAATGGCTCTTTATTACGTGGATTCTGATTTAGTCAGTGACATCCTGACATCCTGCCTTCTAACCATGAAAAATACCAACTACTTCTAGCAAGTGCAAGCTATAAAATATTTATCCTCAAGAGCGTTAGTTCAGTGTTTTACCAACAGAGTTAGCTGACACTGGGTTTCCCATCTGACAGTAAGAATAATACTTTTACTACCTATAGCTATGAAGTTGTGAGAAAGACTTCAAGTTCTACATAAATGTGAGTTATTACTGAAAGCTCATGCTATACATGTTGTCTGGACTATGGGCTAAGAAATTTAGGTTTGAATCTCAGCTCTTCTACCAACTCATAGCATAACTCTGACAAGTTACTTAATCCATTCCTCATTGTCTTTAAAGTGTATCAATTAAAAATTTAAATTTCAAATTTAAGTGTTGGAAGCTAATGTATTGCATATACAATGGAAGTTTCCCCTCCTCCCCAAGCATGATGAGATCTTGTTTTGCTACTTTACTATAATAGAATTTTTTAAAAAGCCAACTCTATTATCTAATTTATCAGTTGGCAGGTGTACACTGTGCTGTTTGTTCATTTTTTATTCTCATACCAAGTTTAGATAAGAAAAGTAATAGCTTGAAGGTAACCAAATGCTACATTATAGTTTAGCTATGCCAATCATGGAACTGGTACTTAAATTCAGTGCTTCTAGTAATACTTTACAGTATTGTTGGATTACATTTCTTATTGCATGAGCAAAAAATACATATACTAACTTGAACACCTTAATTTAATTTCAGAAGATCATAGACTGAGAGTTGGAAGGGACCTCAGAGACCATCAAATCCAGCCCTCTTCTTTTGTAGGTAAGGAAACTGAAGGATGTTAAATGATGTTGAACCCAAGACCTCTGACTTTGGAACCAAAGATCTTTAGGAAAATTTATTTTTTTAAGAAATAGAGAAATATTTTTGTGTTTTTTTCCAGAATAAAATTAAGATAATCTTTGCCTCTTCAATTCTTTTCCACATAATTTCTTTATGCTTCCTGAGATTCACTTTAAAAAGTTATTATTTTTTTTCTTACTAGGCATCTAAGAAACTCTTCTATAAAGGTCATGGAAAACCAGATTTGGCATTTTAAAAATTCTCCTTCCCATAGTTGGCCAATGAACTCATGAGAATGGTGGGGGCGGTAAGCGGAATAAGTTCCTTTCCCCACCTGTGGTATCAGTCAGGCAAGGAAGAATTTTAATGGAGCCATGGCCTAAGGACACCCCAGTCTTTCTGACTGCTAATTCACTTTGTAGGTCAGTTAGGAAGCTGAAGCAAAGGACTTCCCTTTATAGGATTCCTCAGCAGTCACCTGTTGGCAGGAACCTAAAATTCAACGCTTTTAATTCTGGTGGGGAAAAATGGGGAAACAAGGCAAAGCCATGTTTCACATGGCATGGTTCTAAGATCTCTTATCATTTTGATCCCTACCTAAAATTGGAAGAAGGTGAACAGACAACCTCTAATATTTTTTTTAATAGAGTAGAATCTCAAACGTAATAGTAATTGTTGGCGGACAATCGTCTTCCGTCTTTTCTTTCAAAAGTATGCATGGCTTTCCATGTGATAGAACAGCTGGATTTCACACACAGTGGTGTGAAATCTTTTGATTTACTTATTTGATGTTTAACCCTTATTCTAATCTGGCAGTACTTTTCCTCTTAGGTAAGAGGTTACTTATCTTTCAGACTGCCCATTTTGGTACCACACATGAAATTTCTCTACCCACCAGGATGGCTGCACATACAACTGTGCAAGGCAATTGTGTTTTGCTGCTTTCAACCTTCATTAATAGGTTACTCTGCCCAAGACAAATTAGCTTGCTAAAGAATTAATTAATAATCCTTGGTAAGAAAATCATTAATATGTACAACTAATATTGAGGACCTGGGAAAGAAGAGGTTAATATTCAATCAGCATCTTACTTAAAATCAGAATGTATATATCTTATTAGGTAAGATTAATAGTTTGAGCAATGCCCATTTTAATTTTTTTAAATCATTAACTATGTAGTTTTAGAATCCATTTAGTGAACCACTTGGAAGGAACTAATTAATAAATATAAAAAGTATGTGGTTCAGTTAGAAAGCATCATAATATTTATTCTCTGACTTTTTTAGTAAAATATAGATTACATAATATAGCCAAGTCCAGATGTTGGCTAACAGCAACAATCATAAGTAGTGCATCAAGAAGATATTTTGTAATGTCTCTATATGCTAAACTTCAGAATAAACTGTTACGTATCCTTGTGATATTAACATAATTTTTAAAAAATCAAATTATAGTACAAAATCTCGGAACCTAAAAATACTTTTTATACAAAATTATACTTTTATAATAATGCAACTTATCTCGTTGTGCCCTCTTAAAGATAAAAATGTGTTCAAAATTTTTAGATTACCATATTAATCTTAAAGACAGACTTTGATAATATGGAATATAGCACTAACATCTTCTCTTGTTCAAGGAAATAAAAGTGTAATAAATTGTTCCAAAGCAAAATTATAATGACCATGCAGTGCCACACAATTAAGCAATAACTTTTAAAAGTTATTAAAGCCAGAAGAAAGATGAAGAAAAGGGCAATTAAAGATCAACCTTTTTAATCTGAGATCTCCACCTCTGTAATCAAAGGTTTAGTTACCTAAATTGTTTTTCATTATTTCATTGATGAGTTGCTTTTAACAATATTTCATCCTTCAACAGGGGAAGTAAGGAATGCTCTTTTAAACAAAAGCTTTACCAGACTATCAAAATCTTCACTAAGAAAAATAAACTGACCAAGATTGATCTGCGGGGCTTCTCAAAAGTTCACAAATTCCAAATGTTCACATAAATTTCAAAAGGGAAGAGAACAATAAAATGTCGTCATATTAGGATATTTAGTGCATTACTGTTCATGTATATTATATACAGGCCAATAATGATACCATCTTGTAGCACACAAAGCTGTTATGAAAATAAATATACACACACACACACATCTCTTTCCAAAAAATTAAGCTCTTGTTTTCCAAAATGGGGAAAAAATATGGCTCTACTTTGCCATGTATACTATTATTTATACTTTAAATAACTACTAGTTTTGAGAGGAGGGACAATCCCTCCAGTTATTAGTTTTAGCAAGTCAATAATAGAGGGTCCAACAAACATTTCAATCAAGGTTTTCATTCTATTTATTTCATGAAAGTAAAAGAAAAATTTCCTTCCTACTATAAGAAAATGATCAGGTATTTTGTTTTCTAGAGGCTTTATATATACTGATGTTTCACAGGACAAATACAAAGTACAGAATATCATCATATTATATTACATTATCTAAGAGACGGTATTTTTACTTGCTCTTAAGTATTAGCTCTATTTCTGAATTCTATACTATACCATAGTGTACTACACAAATGTGATGGATAAATGGTTAAGTATAACCAAGGGATAGTTTAATCTAATGCACTGTTGTCTGTCAGTTAATCTCTCCAGGTTTAACAATCTGAGCTTAACTACTTCATGATGAATGAGACAGGGTGCAAATGACTTGAGTGCTTCAGCACCATAAAACAGGCTTACTGAAATAAAACCTACAGATTTGATCACCAGACTTATATTTGGCACACATCAGCATTGCAGTTAAGTTTTTCAATGAAGAATAGGTCATAAAGAAATTATATAAAAGCTAGGACTGAAATATTAGCTTTTATCCTGCATAGACACTATATGTAGTGCACACAATTACACAAAAGGAATCTAGAAGGTCTGGAAAGTAATTGTCATAGAGCCTAGAGTGGGAAATTGCAGCAGGGACTCTCATAGAATGCTCAGATTTACAAAGAAATTCTTTAGAATATTCACATATAGTCTCATTAAGCACGAGAGATCCCCTAGGTGTTAAGAGTTGGTTGAAAAGTAGTAGGCATATTATTAGTCAAGTAGAACTATATCTCGTGAGATTCAGATTAGTCTCAAAGGTAGGGAAACATTTCTTGCACTCTGCACAGAAAATTCTCTCTGAAGACATCTGTGATCTTAAAAAATTCCACCTACTTCTACTACAACCTTTGCTAATTTTCTACAATTTTCTGCTCTGCTAACTTAAAAGTAATTTCCTTAAGAAAACAGATGACAGACAAGTTGAGTGACTGATTATATTGTGCCATCACTTTGTTTTTCTCAGGGGCCTTGGTTTAAGAGGATGGATGTTAGTGTAAATGACAGGAAGGGGAGCTTCGCATAGGATTTCACTTCTGTTCAAAGACAAGCTAATGTAACCTCACCGAGGTGCAATCAACTTGACAAATGGATGCTGTGCAACCCTCTGCCTCCCACTGAAACCTGAGAGCCTGATTTACACAATATTCTCCCTGTAAACTGAAGGAAAGCCAGATTCCAGACAGACTTAATGCTTCTATGCTGTATAATGGGTTGATCTGATAATTCTTTCCATATAATGAAATCTGATAATATGGGGGAGAAATACATCAGAAAGAATATAACAAGTTAATGAACTTATAAAAATACACTTAAGTCTTTAAAATGTTTAATAAACAGAAAAGGAACTTAGCTTGGACCATAAGTGTTTATACATAGCAGTTCTCATGTTTAACTATGCAATTAATTAAAGATATATGGCTTTTATTTACAGTTAATGGCAGATACTACCTCTAAGAAGTGGCAATCTATCTAAACAACATGATATGCTTTGGGAGACATTTGTGAGCCTGCCTTATCTCTACCATCAGTTCATGCAGGTCCCCAGTCTCTGAGTCTAAGAATTTCACATTACTTTGTCCTGTTAAATTATTTTCTAAGGCGATAAGCATTTTTCCTTTCAAAGTGAATAATTTTAAAAAGAATTCACAAAACAGCATGAATAAGGCAAAATGTGGCTAGTTCACAGTTTTTTTTAAAATGACCATTAATCTATAAATACTATTCTATAGAAATAACTCTATTTTAAAGAAACAGTGACAAACGTCAAATTATTTTCCAAGTTACAACTGTGTTGGCAACATTAAAAAAATATTAACTGGAAAGTACCGTTCCAGTAGGCTAAACTGTTTCCAAATATGTTGTAATAAAACTGTCCATTGGCATTACTGCCTACAAACAAACACTGTGAATGTAAACTGCAATCGGAAGCAGTTTTAACACATGTAAATGTTGAATGAAGTAGAATTTTAGTCCTATATTTACTTTGCTGTTGTCACAAATAAAAAAAGCCCGTATAAAAACATTTCATGCTGAAGTGAATGGATTTCAACAGCTGCTGATTTGGTGACATTGAGAACCCCAGTGGAGATGTCCTGCTGAATTAACGTTTTGGAAATGTTAAAAAGAAACTTCAAACAGACCTTGTTTAGCGGGCGGTCACAGATTCTGCTCTGTGGGGGTCATGTGAAGACTTGCAGAGCAGTCACTCAGTCATGAATCAGACCTGTCAATAGTTGCCTATTTTCTCAACAGGTGTCTCCATTATACATGTAATCCATTTCCCCCTAGCTTGTCTGTATGTATTCGTCCAAAAAATCTCCTGAAACTTCTGAAATCTCATTATTTGGGAAAGAAGAGCAAGACAGTCGAGGGAATTCTGGCTTTACAGGCATTTCTGTATCTATACCTCTAATTCGACAATCATTTATTAAACACCTACTGTGTGTAAGAAACTGTGCTAAGGGGTGGAGATATAAACACAAAATAAAACATAGTTCCTACCTTCAAGGAATTTGTTTACATTCTACTGGGGAGATACCATATATCAAAAGCTAAAAAAAAAAAAAACTCAAGAAGACAGTTTCAGGAGGGATAGAGTGTTAATAACTAGGGGATCAAGAAAGTCCATAGAAGGTAGCACATACCCTGAGCTGGAATGGGACTAGGAATTCTAAAGAGGCCAAGGAGGGGAGAAATGGCATTCTAGGTGCCTTAGCAAAGAAACAGAGGTGGGGGGCCGGGTGAAATGCTGAATTCAACAGAAAGGAACATATTGGGTGAAATGTAGGGTATGTTAAATAAAACTGGAAAGATTGTACATGAAGCTGAGCTTATATTTTATCTTAGAGGCAATATAGGAACACCTGAAGATTCTTGAGTAGGTTCATAACATAATTAAATTTGCGTTTGTAAGATTATTTTTAAAATTGTGTGGAATATGAGCTGGAAAAAGGTGAGACTAGTAGCCAGGAATTCAATCAGGAGACTGCTGCAGTAATCCTGGCAAAAGATAAAAACAGCTCAAACCAGGGTGATAACTATTTGAATGAAGTAAAGCAGAGAGGTGCAAGAGAGCTGCACACATAAAATCACCAAGAATGGGTCACTGATTGTTACAGGGCAGGTAAGGAAGAATGTAAAATAAGACTCCAAAGCTCTGAACCTGGATGACTAGAAGCATAGTTTCAACAAAAAAGTAGAACTTCTGAAAATGGGTATTTTTGGGGGGTTAAGAGAATGAATTCTCTTTTGGACATATTGAGTTTGAGATGACTAAGGAATATTCAAATGGAGATGCAGTAATGAAGTAATGAATCAGGGCTAGATATGTATGTATGTGTATATATATGTATATGTACAGAAAACAGTGTCACAAAAACTGGGCGCATAGAGAATACTCAAGGGGAGGGATGATAAAAAGTGTTTATTGTTGCAGAGTGATCAAGAAGGATAAGAACTGAGAAAAGAACCACTGGATTTGGCAATTAATGCATGATTGGAAACCTTGGAGGAAACAGTTTCAATTTAGACTTTTAGTAGGAAACCAGATTGCAAGGGCTGAGAGGCAAGTAAGAGATATAAAGTGGAAGCAATAAGGAAACAATGTTGGTGGGTTGGCTTTTTTTTTTTTAAGAGTTTGGCAGTGAAAAGGAAGAGAGACACAGGATTATAGCTTAAGGAGATAGTAGGGTCATGATACTTTTCTAAGGATAATAGAAATTTGTACATGTTTGTAAACAGCAGGCAAGGAATCATTACATAAAGGAAGATGAAAAATTAGACTGGATCTTTGAAGGGGCAAACTCCTGAATGTGGGATGGGGATGAGATCAACACATAGTTAATGAGACTGGCCCTAACAAAGAGAAAGGGCACCTCTGTTATTGGCTGAAATAAAGGCATTTATTAAGTACTTCCTATGTGCCAGGCGCTGAGCTGAGCACTTTTAAAATAAATATTATCTCATGTGATCCTCACAACAACCCTATGAGGTAGATGCTATTACTAATCTCATTTTATAGTTGAGGAAACTGAGGCAGGCTTACATGGCTTGCCCAGGATCACAAAACCATTTAAGATTGGATTTGAATTCAGGTTTTCCTGATTCCAGGGCTAGCACTCTATCCATGGTACCACCAGAAACCACTAGAATAACAAATAATGTTGAGTTAACAAAATAAGTGAGAAGCATCAGCTCAGGAGATTGAAGCGAAAGGAAGAGATGGTGTAGGAAGCTTGAAGAGAAATAAGAAAGCTTGGAACAGCTCTTGTGGGAAGTAGGACAGAAAATCAATTAGAGAAGAATATTGGATATCGGAGAGCTATATGCAGTTGAAAATGAGTAACAAGGCCACAGGCTTGTCTTGCTCCAATGGTATGGAATCAAGAACTAACTCTGTTAAGCATGACTCAGGGATGGGTTTTTGCAATAAAGGATAAAAGGAGAATGATTCAGGGATAGGATATAGTAGGAATTGTTAACAATATAGTCAAGATTGTGAAGGTAGGAAAGTGCAGGCAGTACAGTGATGACAGACTGGAAGAGAAAAAGAGGTAGAGAGTGCCTGAAGAAAACTACCTCTCAAGGAAATGTATATCTACTGATTTCCTAGGAGACCCAGTCAGTCAACAAGCATTTATTAAGTACTAACTGTGTGTCAGGCACTGCTCTAAGCACCATTTCTAGTAATGGGACACACATTCATGTGTATATTAGACTCACAGAATTTTAAAGCTAGAAGGAAACCTGGAAAATATCTGATAAAATATTTTTATTTTATAGAAGAGAAAACTGAAGCCCAGAATGACTAAATGATTTGCCTTAAGTCACACATGTTGCAGATAGCCCATCTGAGATGCAAATGCAGAATCTCTGAAACCAAATCCAGTGCTTTCTTCTCTATATCAAGCAACCCAATTTTATGGACAAGGAAACAGGCCCAGAGAAGTCAAATCCCACACTTAATTAATGGCAGAGCAAGATCTAGAATCTGGTCTCTTGATTTCCAAGCTTATTTTTTTCTGAATTTCCTTTAGAACTAGCAAATGTGTAAGAGCAAGAAAGACAGCTTATTGGTTTGAATACTTTCATTTCCCCCACCTCCAATCAAGATTATAAAAAATAAAAAAAACTTGAATGCAGCAATAAAAACAGTGGGTTTTGCTGGTTCATGTTGATGTCTCGTTAGGTCATGAAGGTAATCATGGCTTCTTGAACACTATGCCAGCAAAGCACAAGCTTGGCAGGTCCAACTGAGTTAGGAAGGCTTTTAGAACCAGACTAGAGATTCCCAAACTTATTTCACCTACTGCCACCATTTTTTTTGTTTTTTTTGTTTTTTTATAGCTGGATACAAATTTATTTGAATAAGAGATGGTGATCACAGTAGGCTACAGGGTTTTTTTTTAGGGTTCTATTTCTTTTTTTATTATTATCTATTGCCACCTTTAAAAAAAATAAATTATTTGGTGCTCCCTGGAAACCTACCTTCTTTAATCCTTTAATAGTTTTTTGAAATTTGCATCATTTCAAAAAAATGTAATTTTATAAAAAAAATTATCTATTTATTTATTGTGAATTTGTGAGGGATTTCCTGCACTGAAATTTTGAAGATGCAATATTGTATCATATAGCCATATAGAATCATTCTGTAAACAAGTCATTACACATACATATTCCTGCCAATGCATGTTGGACTTCCCAACCAAGTGTGACAGGCTCTCCTGCCAACACTTTCTTGTTAAGACTTGTCAGGGGTTATAACTTGCATTTGGAAAATAATGTAATCACTATGACTTTGACTTTATTACACAACAGATGAAATATGTGCCAACCGTTTTCCAAAGTTCTCTTCTTTCCTGATGCTTCCATCATCCACTTATTTCTATTCCATGCCCCCTAAGTGCACTGAAGGCTATTACTGACTACCTGGATTGTTCCAGTGATTCCTCCAGGGCCCTGGAATCACCCACTTTGGAAAGCTCTAGACCAGGGGTGGGGAACCTGCTGCCTTGAGGTCACATGAGGCCAAGTTTGGATTCAGCCAAAGGGCCACACTTGAGGACCTAGAGGGCCACATGTGACCCAGAGGCCACAGGTTCCCCACCCTGGGTCTAGACTATCATAGAATTGTTGTGTATCTATCACCTAAGGACCAACCTCATAAACATTCATAGAATCTCATCATAAGATTAAAAGGAGGATGAATTTTTTGGATACAGTAATTCTCAAACTCCAGTGAGTGGGAGAAGAAGTACCACAGAGATAAAACTCACAGATATTTATTAAGTTGAAATACTGTTGTTTTTTAAACAAATCTTATGTTAGGGATATGGCCTAGATTCAGATCAGATCTACTATTTTTTTTTTAATTTAAGATTTTGTTTTCTTCTCATTTTAAATTGGGGAAGCAGAGAGAAGGACTTGTTAGTAAAGGCCTCATAAATATTCCCAGTCACCAAGCTCACGTGAAATAGGGTTAAACTTTTCCCACCTCTTCATTTCATACTCTTAATATAAGGAGTCACTTTTTAACTTGTCAATTTAAAAAAAAGTTTTGGTGTATTTTTTAATGTTAGTATTATAACTTGTTTTTTCACCTTGTGAGACTGGTACAAATAATAAACAATGCTAGAATACTGAAGTACTGGTAGACTCAGAAACTCATAGACCTTTGAACTGGAGAAGCCAGTGTGCCAAGTTCAATCTGTCATTTTACAGGTAAGAAACTTTCATTCTTACTATTCAGATCAGTTATTGAAACTCTGATATACAATCTACTGTTATGTTAGCAAATTACCAGGTAGCTGTTAAACATGTTCAGACAATTTTCTGTTTACAGGATTTTAGCTGTGGGTTTTTGGTTTTATTTGTTTTGTTTTGTTTTGTTTTAATAAGTGCACAGAGTTCAGTAGAAGTTCTTTGTGGTGATTCTACAGACCTCACTACCAGGCTCATTCTCTTAGTCACCACTCATCTATTGCTTGTCATCAAGACAAGAAGATAGGTCATTATCAATAACGCTGAACTTTACAAAAGATTCCTTCAAACAAACCCCTTTATACTGACTCTCATTTCTACAGAAATATCCTGGATCTGATACTTTATACATGACTCACGCATAAAAAGGAACAAGCAAATATCTCCTATTTTTAAAGAAACTTTTCAAAATCCATTTACCCTTTCATTCTAGCCTCTTAAGAAAAACAACTCACATTTTAGAAGTTTAATGTATCTAAGGCTCTATCTACCCTCTATGTTTCTACAAGATGAAAATTCACTTCTTCAAGTAGTTAGCAAAATGGAATCATTTCCAAATGCCTTTGTGCCACATAGCAAGTGAAGAAAACCTAGTTCAGTGTGATCATTCTAGCTGAATGTCAAAATTTTCCACATTGTTGGACAACATGAAAGTAGAGTAGACTTTACATTGTCCCCCATTTTAGAATGTATGGCATAGGTCAGAACAAGGATTCATTTAAAGATCATCTATAATACCAGTAAACATTATGCTACCTTCATCATCATCTAAAGTACTGAAGTTACAATGAAATCAGCCTCAAGTTTCAATCAAAAATCATGACCTTAATATTCAAGATTCACACTAAATTAAAGCCCAATTCTATCAAATCACTAATTCAAACAAGCAGATATAAAAACATACAGCTTTTACTTTCAATTGCCATGAGTATAGCAAAATGGAGATGCAAAAGGAATAGTTCATTAAGGAACAAATAGTACACAAAAGGAGAGAAGCTTTTATTTCAACCAATAAGAAAGATGTTCTCATTAGAGATTGTAGTCACCAAATATATTACACAGAATGATACTGTTGAGGGACTGCTGTTCTTTTTTATGGTTATCCTGAGTGCCTAGGACAGTGTCTCATAGCTAGCAAGCATTTAATAAATGTCCTTAATTGCATTTAATGATACGATGAACTTCATAATATGAAGTATTATATTGCTTTTTGTGTTCAAGAGACTGTATACTCTAAATTGTAAAATAGTATATAATACTTGGGGTACATTGTATTTCGCTGGGTAGTATGTTTTCTTTCTTCATGAGTCTACTGGTATTTTAATGTCAGACCATATATGGAACCAAAGGAACCAAAGTATGTGCCATTTAATTAGAATTGAGAATTGTTAATCAGTGCAAGAAATGATTTAGGTTCTAAAAAGAATACAAGAACAATTGTGAGTACTCAATTTATTTTATCTTCAGAGTTCACATTTCCCTAATGACAAGTCATTTAGAAAGATAGAGACTTAAGTTACTTTATGAAATGCTTTACTTGCATATAATTACTTTTATAACCCATTTAATACTTGCTCTATTTTATGAACTAATTGCTACATAGCCTGAATTGTCAGATGAATTACAAATCAGGAAATCAAGAGTTTCTTTATCATTTATTTCTGCCTTTTTTTGACTACTTATGCATAAAGAGAGTCACTTAAAATCTCACATAAATAATTTTGGCAGTAACACAGTGCTAGACAAAAGTATTTATCAATACCATCTAGTCCTTTCTGACTCCCAGTTATGATAGAAACTAATGATACTGATATTTTAACAGCTATATTGGTATTTATACACATATATGAGTGTTGTCCTTCAGAATTGTCAATTTAGGACAATATATGCCTATCATTCTATTAACATTGCTCAAACATTTTGAAATGTCTCCTATGGAATTGCTTTCAGAGATAATTTAATTGGTCCTAAAAGAAAATCAACCATTAAATATGTATGTATGTATATGTGTGAGTCTACACACACTTTTTTTTTAAAACAAGAACTCATTTTTACCTTTAAATTACCTGGATTGATCAAGCACCTTATACAACAGATTGGCACTTGAATAACCACACTCAAAGGATAAAAATTTGCCTCCAGTTCAAATCTTCAAAAGATTGTGCCCCAGACTCATATTGTAAGTGCATAAGAGAACATGGGATAAACATAAAGCTTTCCAATATGTCAGCTCTGATGTGAGCACCCCTTACTTGCGTTTATAAGTTTGCATATGTCAGGTTAAAAAAATCAGTCCCATTATCTTAAAGTTACACATTATAGGGTCATAGGTATTATAAAAAAGTAGATACAGAGACAGCCTAGGGATCAAGGCCTTTATCTGATGCATACTCTGTATTCAGGGGCAAACTGATTAAATTCTCAGTGTCCCAAACACTAAGTTGCTGAAGAGTGGCTCATACGTCCTAGAAAAGAGGACTTGGTCACAAGAAGTCTCTAGAACAAATGAAATCACAGATCCAGACCAAAAAAAACCCCAACAAATTCAGCATGAAGAGAATATGAAAAGAGAACATGTAAGGTGCTTCAAATGGTAAGCCACTCAAAAACTTTTTGTATCTTATTTTTTAAATAATGCATATTCCTTAACACTGTAAGTTCAAAGACTTACATCTGAAGTTTAGTTCTTCATTATGGCGAAATTATAATTTTTCCTCTTAGGTTATGTACTTTAACATTCAAGATTCATTAATGCAACTGAGAACCTATTCTACAGGTTAGGTACATGGTGTGTTCTGGGGGTGACCACGCACATCCTAATGTCTCAAAAAATTCTTTTTAAAATTTTTGCATTTGATTTTTTTTATTATGTATTACTAAAGAGAAGTTTAGGTGCTAGTTTTAAAAGTTGGGCTTATTTAAATTTTAGTTTCTTTGGTTTGCCTCATTAATTACTTTAGTGATTACATCTTCAATAAATGATCACCTTCAAAAATAAATTTCTCTGAGTTCATAAGCAATGGAATGTACTGCCCACATTTATTGGATATACTTTGTGCATGGCACTTTAGGAATTTAACAATCTAGTTAATATGGTTTAAAGTAAATACTTCCAAATATAGCAATATTCTGTACTATGGTTAATGTTTAATTAGTTCCTTAAAAAGCAATGTGATATAGTTTTATCATATAAAATGAAACCACAAGCAAAATACATTTAGTTCTTCAGAACAGTGAAAAGTATAACCAGACTCTTTCTTTTCATAATGTATACAAATTTTGCTATTTCTCAATTACATGATTTAATTATAATTGCAATGAGAGAAACAAGTGATCTTAGTGTCTCTTTGAAAATAGTAACATTGTATTTAATGACTATAATAAAACACTGCATTAATTTTTCATTTTTATTCCAATATGTACAACTATTTGGAAGAAGCAAATTTATAGCAGCTATAGTAATGGGAATAGAAAAGATCAAGCTTAAAAAACCTTCCCTTTCATTAAACATTAACATAATGAGATTATTTTTAAATTATATAATTATTTTGTTTTTCTAAAATTATATGGCCATACTTTGGCTCACAATTTTCCCATACTCTGTTAAAGAGGAATAGTTGGTTGGGGTTACAGATTTTTAGGCTCTCCAGTGATGCATTAACTAAACAAAAAAGACAACTTTACTCATTTCAGAATGTTTTATTATAACAGCAATCTTTGAAGGCAAACACAAAAGATTCTTGTATGCTTAGATTTTATACCACCAATAACCAATTTAATGCATCACTAATGATGTACAATAGATGCCATCTTGCAGCACGAATTCAAGCAAAAGACTGATGTAATCTGCCAAATACTTCAAAGTAATTGATTTGAGAATAAGAAAAGAACTCCTTTTGTGTAAATTCCCCTGCTTAGAGAGAGAGAGAGAGAGAGAGAGAGAGAGAGAGAGAGAGAAAGGAGAGACTATCCCCTTAATGGCTGGGTATTTACTATATAAAGCTATCAATTCATCATTAAAACCTTTTTAAAAAATAGCATAGCTAAAACCATATTTTATACATGTATTCTAATGTGTCTGTGATCTCTAATGTTCTACGAATCTATGCATTTCTGTACTAGCTAATTTATACCTTCAAAATTCAATTTTAATCTTGTGACCAATCATTATAAGACGCATTTATAAAAAGAAATATGAATATCTCACTGACAAAATATGGTTATTTTAGAATATTAAGTGAATACATCTTTAATATCCTGAACATTTAAATATCACATCCATACATATACTTAGAAGACATTTCCTTCATATGGCTTTCTTAATATGTTCAGAATAAAATATCCTTGAAAAAGTAAAAACTAAGATAAGGCTCAGAAATTCCAGTTATACACATCAGGGTGTATTCCATGGAGACATTCTACCTGCCTTGCCACTGCTGCAGTTTCTGGTCCTAACAAACACTCTCTGCTATTTCCACACAAAGAACATAAAAATTGAACTCTTTACTACTACTTTTCTGTTACCCGTGATGGCGTCTAAAGCCCTAGCACGGTTGAAAAAAAAATCTCAGATTCATCCTTTCGACCCATGGACATGAGCATATAATTAAAAGGAGATATTGAGGTCCTTTCTAGTAAGGGGGAGCTAGATAGCCAAATGAATAGAGTCAGGAAGAACCGAGTTCCAATTCTACCTCAGACACTTACTACTAGCTATAGGACCATGGGCAAGTCACTTACTTGCTCTGAGCCTCAGTTTTCTGTTCTGTGAAATGAGAATAATCATGACCACTTTCTAGATCTATTGAGACAGTCAGCCGCAGGCATGTGCTAATAAATATTTAACTGGTTCTCTGAATATATGCGATAAACTTTTAAGTCTAATCTGCATTATCAATACGTTCCTCATCATTTTTTTGGTTCAAGATGATCCACAAAACAGTAAGTTGTTTGTAGCATTTGTTGATTTCTGAGGTGTAAATACTGACAGTGAAAATTTTTAAACCTGCTCTCCCAAGCCTGTATAAGCGGACTCTAATATTGTGAATAAATATTTTTTTCTTCTATAAACATTTACTAAGTACCTACTATGAGCCAGACACTGTGCTAAGCACTGGAGATGCAAAGAAAGATAACATATGTAAAATGTTTTACAGACCTTAAAACACAAGATTCTAGTTATTACTGTTGTCAAGTATTCTAAATACAATTGCTGCTCTCTGAGCTGCTTTTTATGTAATTTGTATTCTGGATAAATAAGATCTACCAAATCTATAAAATAATGTTTTTCAACTATCTACTGGTTCTTTTCCAAGTTCAGAAAATATTGGAAAAAGTACCCAAGATTCCACCCCAAAGACAAGACAGATTAGGGGATTCCCACATCTCTAGGACTTAGAGTAGAGTGGTAGTGTCAGGAGAGGTGGATCTAACATTTAAGTTTAAAGGCAAGATGGCAGAAAGATGGTGCCAGGGACTTCTTACTGTTCACTCCTGCTTGTCCTCACAATAAAGTGACTTACGATGTATTTCTGAGTAGTTAGAGGACTCCCTCATTGTACAGATAGGTTTCTGCGTGTAAAAGACCCAGTATCCTTAAAAAAAAAAAAAAAAAACAACTCAAATTTGAGAAATCCAAATGAACAAAAATATAGTGCAATTACTTTATAAGGTTTTTAATGATTATCTCTATGAAAATGATTTCCACATCTGTTTTTCCAGTCTCAGTTTCTCTCCAAGTTCAAGAATCATATTACTAAATATCTGTTGTACATTTTAAGCTAGGTATCCTGTAGGTACCTCAAACAACATATCCAAAACATAACTCGTTATGTCCTACTCAAACCCAACTCTGTACCAAACTTCTCTATTACTGCAGTGGACACCACTATTATCATAGGTTCAAAATCTTCACGTCACCCTTGATTCCTGACTTTCATTCATCCCACAGTCAATCAGTTGCCAATATCACAAAATATCTTATCCCACACCACCCTAGTTAAGGGTATATGACTACTGCAATAGTCTCCTAAATAGTCTCCATGCCATGTCTCTTCTCACTTCACTCCATCTTTCACACATATGCCAACATGATTTTCCTAAAGCACAGATCTGACTATGTCACTACCCTATCAGTAAAGCAGAGGTATCAAGTATCCTACTCACTGACAGTAAGTAACACTGAGTGCAGGGTAACAAGATTAAAATGTAACTGGGAAATATTTAGCAAAATAAATGGGAAAAATAGAACATAGATAATGTCAAGATATGATTTTCTAAGTCAATATGTGCTCCACAGGGATCTTTTTATATATTTTAGTGGCTCCCATTTCTATTTAAATTTAATACCACTGACCTACAGGATGATCTAAAAATGCCTCCAACATTTAAAGAGCACCTTCCTGCATGCCCTCAGGCCTGGAATATTCTGATACCTCATTTCACACTCTTAGAATCTCAGGCATCTTTCAAGTCTCAACTGAAATCCCACCTTCTGCAGGAGCCCTTTCCTACTTTTATCTAGGTATTAGTGCCTTCCTCTCCATTTCCTCTATGTCTACAGAATATTCCTACTTATGCACATGTCTCCCCAGCCCCATTAAAATGTAAACTCCTTGAGGGCAGGGATGGGTTTTGCTTTTTCTTTGTATGCTTAGCACTTAGTATGATGTGTGCAAATTTTGAGAACAATAAATGTTTATTGATTGATTGACAAACTAATTTACATGAGATTTTCTTTGTAGAATCATGTTTCAGGAATATAGTATTAATCATAGGAATCTGGCATCATGACAGATGTCCAGTACATAGTCCAAATGGGAGTTGTTTACTATAGAGAGGCCCTTCCTCTATAAACTCCTATTTGTGGAAGATGTACTGATTATATTTGTCCTGAAACTTTGAAAACCCTCATGTATCAGATCAATAACCATTTACAGAGTAAGTCTAACTATCCAAAAAGGAAAAATCACATGGGAGAAGGTGTATTGTCCAGGTTATAATATATGGCTTGACTGACAGTACATTGAGCTCATCTGTGAGTTGATATATCCTTGACAGGCCTTGCACATGGATCATGCACTGGACCCAAAGAAGAAGGAAACTAATGGATTTGTCTTTGGAAAACTACACAGTGCTGGTACTGATCCAACCTTCTCCTTGACACCAAAGCCCATCACTTAAGCAATAATATTTTTCAAGTGAGGATGTATGGATGTGGATCATTAAGAACACAGTCTCCAAAGAAATGAAGTTAAACATTACTCAAAAGGCAAGAAAGAGGCAAAAGTGAGGTCCAAGTAAAATGGAACACATTATAAATGAAGGACTGGGTGGGAAAAGTGGCGCAAGGGATGTCATCAGAGGAATACATGACTAAGGAAAAAGATGGGCTAGTCACATGTTGAGACGGAGACAGGCAATGAAAAGCCTACTCCTCATGCAATCATAAAACCTTGAGGAAGGGCCCTCACACTTTTGGGTAGTACCTCTGTCGTGAATCTGTAGGAAGACATGGTCAAAAGGTGCAGAGGATGGGCAGGTAGCTGTCATCTGAAAGTACCCACGATGATGAGACTATAGATCTGCTTCATTATCAAAATACAAGAAAAGTATTTCCAGGCAGATTTCTGCACTTTAAGAAGATAAAAGTTTCTAGTGATATTGTTAGTATTTGCTGAATTCACTAAGGAAAAAAGAAACCTATGTAGAGATGTGTGTATATGCATATATGTATACATATGTTTATTTGAAAAATACTTATAACAAAATAATAGAATTTTAGAGCTACAAATCACCTTACTAATTCAAATAATGTATATTCCCCCCCCCAAAAAGCATTATGGGGTTACTATATGCAATAAACAGTGGGCCAGTATCTAGTTCAATTCCACTATTTTATTGGTGAGGAAACTGAAGTCCATTTAGATTGGCTGTAGCTAGTCAATAGAATACATTATCAAATACAAATACAAAAACATTATGAAACAGCATGAGCTTGAAACAAAAATTCAAAAAAAAACAGGAAAAGTAACATAGGATCCCAAGTAGAAAACTTGGAAAAGAAGTATATATTTAAAAGGTACAGAGAGATTAAGCTTTCTTAAGTGGTCAAATAAAGACTCATTTAAGGATGAATGAGGCATTAGCAAAAGATGCTTACTGCTTTGGACCTCACCTATAGGTTACTTTTGCCACCTAGTGGGGGAGGCAGATTCACAATCAAGTTATGTGCACCAGGGAAATTGGAATATACATGGACCTGTGATTTCATCAACATGGACTCCCTTTGACCATGTAGAACATAACCCAACCTTTTCTTATCTTGAGCAATTCTTGTCCATATCCTCCTATAAATATCTATTAGAAAATCTACTTATTGGAGAGAGAACTTCCTCTTGGTCCTTTAATAGGTAGCTAATGTCCAAGAGTAGAGATCAGTTTCATACATAGTAAAATATAAATAGAATCACAGGACTAGAAGCTGAATGGAACCTTGGAGAACATCCTGCGTAGCTTTTTCATTTTCAGATGACGAAACCAAGGCCGAGAGACATGCAGTGACTTGACTGAGGTCTCATAGATAACAAATGGTGAAGCCAAGACTCAAACATTCGACTCTAAGTCCAAGACTTTTTTCCTACTTTACAAAAATATGCTTTTCTCTCCTACTATGAATTAAAAAACAAATCTGGGTGACACAGAAACTTTCAGGCACACTAAATCATTTCCCAATGCACTTTCTACCACCATAACTCCTAGAGCCCCATGAGTGGTAGCTTTCAGCACAGGGATTCACTCTGATAAAGTTAGAAAGCATAACAGTCATTTTAAATTAACATATAATTTAAAATTCTGTAAAGAGTAGAAGGAACCAACAATTTCTTGGCCATTTTTTTCCTTTGGTGTTTTAACTGCGGGTGCCTTTAATATCTTCGCTCTTCTCACTCTATACTCATCTGAAGAATTCTGCTCTGATCTACTTATCACTTACATGCAAATGACCCACAGATCTCTCACTCCTGTTCCAGACTCTTAGTTTAGCTAATCTATAAGTTTCCAGAGATAGGACTTGCTGGCACTGGAATACTGAAATTTACCTTGGCTCTTCATTGTTGAGCCATAAAGTTTGGGTTAATCAAAAGAAAGGAACAATTCAAAGTTAAAAGAATAATATACAAAACTAACAAATCAAATGATGGGAATAATTAGCAGTTAAGATCAGATTAGAGGATGAGGGTATGAAATATGAAAATTAAGAACTGGAGCAGTGCAAGAGAAACAAATTGGAACAGAGACCACAAGTACAAAAAGTCTGAGTCAGAGTACTAGATGAAGACCACTCTCCAGAGGCGAGGGGAGAAGCCACAGGCTGGAACAAGGTTGGGCCAGGGAGATCAGGCATTAGCAGAGAAGGGAAGGTCTGGGGCACTTAAATATCTGACAGCATGTGATTTCTCCTTCACCTCATCTTGGTTCATAGGTTAATCCCTGCAAAGTCAGGTTATTTGCTTTCTCTTCAGCAACCTTACACAATATTGAGACCCCTTCCCAATTTCCACATTGTTATTAATATAGTACTATTCTCTTGGTCCCTAGAGCTGTTTTTCTCCCTCCTCTCTCCTATCACTATCAAGTCAACCATCAAGACCTACTAATTTTTTTTTTTTGCAATGTACCTCAGCACTGCAATATAGAGTCCATTACAAGAGAGGTAACATCCCTCTGCAGTCTGTCAGAATGCATCAGTTAATATTGTGTTCAGTTCAGGGAGTTGTGTGGAGTTGACCCAAGTTACTCAAAAGTTGAAAAAACTTCCTCAGGAAGGACTGAGTTTTCCCCTTGTGGATAGCAATCTTTTCTATATGTCATATTCAGACCTACCCAAATGTTTCACCTTGAATGCCAAGGTCCAAGCAGAACTACAATCCTTCATAGGATAATAGATTTAGAGCTGGAATCTTCAAGAACTTTGAATGAAACTCACATTTGAAATGAAAAAGGATTTTCATTTCAATGAAAAAGCCCAGAGGATCAGAGATTTGCCCACTATCAGTAAGGCAGTAAACAGCAGAGCTGAGGTTGAAATCATGGTCCTCTGACTCCCAAACCAGTGTGACTTTCAGTACAACCTGCTGCCTTGCCTTTAGATCTTCTTTAAGTTTTCTTGTTGTTCAGACATTTCAGTCGTGTCCAACTCTTCATGACTCCATTTGGGGTTTTCTTGGCATAGATACTGGAGTATTTGGTCATTTCCAGCTTATTTTACAGATGAGGAAAATGAGGCAAACAGGGTTAAGTGAAATGCCCACACACAACTAGAAAGTGTCTGCGGCTGGTCTTGAACTCAGGTGCTTTATCCTCTGTCCAACCTAGCTGCCCCTTAAGTCTTCTTACCTCCAAGATAAACATTCCCAGTTTATTCAACTGATACTCATACGACAATGATTCCTGCTGCCTTCATCATGTTGGCTTCCCTTTTCTTTATACACAACAGCTTGTCAATGTTCCAGTTAAAATGTGGCAGCCAGAATTGGACACAAGATTCCAAATGTGCTATGATTAGGATTATTACTTTCTTTGTTTCAAATACAATTAGTGTTTTAGCTTTTTTGAGCATCACATCACACAACTAACTCCTACTGAGTTTCTAGACCACTAAAACATCTAGATCTTTGTCACTTGGAATTTTTCTTCCCCTTCAATCTTGCACCGTGCATTTGTATAGCTGATTTTTTGAGCCAAAGTTCAAGGCTTTACAAGTATCACTATTAAATTTCATCTTGTCACTTTCAGCCCAGTGTTTCTAACCTGTCAAGATCTTTTTGGATCCTGACTCTTTCATCTAATGCATTAGCTATACCTCTTAGCTTCATGTCATCTCTAATTTTGATTAAGATGTCATCTGTGCCTTCATCCAAATTACTAATAAAAATATCAAATTTAACTTTGCCAAGAGTAGAGCACTGGAATACTTGACTAGAAACATCCCTTTAGGATGACAGCAATCCATTAATCAACAGTCTTTGGCCCAATCAATAAATTCCAATCCCATCTAATTGTTATCTAGTCAAAAGCATTCCATTTCACCCATGAGGATATTATGAAAGAGTCTGTAAGATGCTTTGCCGAAATCCACATATGCTATGTCCACTGCATTCCCCCCAATTTATGAATCTAGTAACTCTGCCAGAAAAGGAAATGATGTTAGGTTGGCAAGATATTCTTAGTGAACTCATGCTAGCTCATTCTAATCATTGCTTCTCTTTCTAAGCTTTCATTAAAGGTCCCATTAATAACACATTTTAGTGAGAGAAAAAAAGGGAAGGAAACAAATGGTTACTATTTTGATAAAGTTAGCATGCACATTTTAAAAAAAGAAAAAAAACACAAACTGCTGACATTGGAAGCTTATGACTTCATGTCTGATCTTTTTAAAAATTCTAAACTATGTTTTTGACTACGAATTTTTAGACCATTTACAAACATTGTTAGCTGTTATTACTGCAGTGTTCTGCTACAGTGTTCTAAGCATGGAATTTTTGTCCAGTAACCAAAAAATAGATACACTATGGGAAGAATTAAATCATATTAGGTTTGATATTCTTGCAATAAATAAAATTAGAAGAAAAAAGTAAGTTAAAGTTAAATGGAAAGATGGATCACAAGTTCTTCTTGGAAAGTCAAATAAAGGAATTGGCAGAGAGTTAATTTTATTATGCATCCAAAAGAAGAAATAAATGTCATTTAACTTACATCTCTTCTTGTAGTTGCTCTATGACAAACATTTGCAAAGAGATCCCTATGAAGATAATTGCAGCTTATGTAACAAATTGTGTTGTAGAGGATGAAGAGTTAAAATACATTTTACAAGAACTAGGTAAGATGCTTCAAATTTAACCAAAATATACTTTAATATTCAGTGACTTCAATTAATCAATCAGCAATTATTTATTAAGAGCTTGTTCTGTGACAGATACTTTGCAGGCTTCTGAAGATAGAAATACAAAGACAGAAGCAATCTCTATTCACAATAAGTTTATAGTCTAGTATGGTAGATAGAAGGAGCATATTTATATATATATATATATGTATGTATAGATGACAGAGCTAGAGATATATATTTATAAAGAATAAATGGAAAGTAAATAGATCAAATATATACAAAGTCAGTAAATAGAAGGTAGCTTGACAGGGAGAACAATTGAAAAGTTGGCACAGGGTAAGACAGTAAAAAAAAATTCTAGAAAAAACATTCAGGAGAAAGACTAAAGAATTCTTCCCAACATAATGACTAACCATTATTTCAGAATACTCATGATAAAACAGAATGAGACATTTTTGGGGGGGAGGAAAGGGATTGGTCAATGTGGGAAATTTGATTTGTCTCCCTATGTATGTTTGCCAAAGGGGTTCTTTCATAATGCAGGAGGTGGCAGAGAAGTTAAGTAAAGGTAAGGGCAGATAGTACCTTTTGCTGATTAAAAAAAATTAATAAAAAGGAAAATATGTTCCAGAAAAAGAAATTAGAGAAGTCAAAGACTTGTAGACTACAAAAAAGCTTTATCCCTATATGTTGTCAATTCTTTCTATAAGAAGACAGTCAGTAATGGATACTATCAAAACATAACAAAAAATGAAACTGATATTTTAATAATTATGAAATGGCTAGTTACTAAACTTATTGATGAAGGAGCAATTTCTGAATCAGGTATCAGTATATAAAAATGCTACCAATTTCTTCAAACCAAAATCAAAATCACTACCAAACTAGAAGAATAAAAATGAAAGCATATGGTGTGCAATTTGGGCAACTCCAATCTGACCTACTTGAACCCTTTGTTGCTGCTGAAAAAAATTAGGAAATAGAAGAAAGAATAATAATAACATTCAGCTAGTGCTCAAGAGTTTACACTGGAAGATATGGAAACTGAGATATGAAACATAGAAGAAATGATTTGCTCATAGCCACAAAGTTATTAAGTGATAGAGGTGGGATTTGAGCCCAAGAATTCTGTGTTGGATCTGATTTTCATTAACAGGGAGAAACTGATTGCTGGGGTAGAAATGAGGGAAACCTTGGGGAGTTGACTATTCCCTCCTGCAGATTGTGATAGAGAAGAAGAAATCCAGGCATAGTCTGACATGCACCCTGGATTCTATCCACTTTACCACAGAGTCCCAGAAAAAGAGCAGACATCGAAACAGACTTAGCACTTTCTAAGGTATTTAACCAACCAAGGCAGTTAACACTTAATGTCCTTGCCAAAAGGAAAAACAATTCAGAATATGAAGGAACCTGCTGGGTTCCTTAACTGGGGTTAAGGGTGGGATGAGGTAGGAAGACAACAAATACACATATATTGAAATACAAAAGATATACATAGTAGTTTTTAGAGAGATACTCATAACGAAGGAATGATACTCAGGATAATTGCCAAAAGAAACTTCAAAAGTTTTACCAATGATTATGAAATGTGAGTAAGAAAATAAAGACCACAGGAGCATGGGCCACTGTTGCCTACTGAAATCAAGGTATACAGGGGAGAAAAATTAATTTAGCTGACTGAGAAGGCAGTGTCTAAGAATGGAACTTGTACTTCTGCTGAGAATACTGGGCATACAGATTCCTGGATAGATAAGTGGTACACTAACAAGGCTAGTAAAAAAATATTTACCAGCTATCTTGCATATTTAATTTAAAAAGGTTTTGACCAAAAAAGGATGAAGGGGAAAAGCCAGCCTGTGAATATCCCCTGAGGTAGATGCCATAAAAATTAGCTGGAAAAAAAGGAACTATAGTAATTGAAATCCTGGAAGTTCACAGGAAACAAAATCCAAGAAAACGGCCAGGAATAAAACACGTGGCTTCCAATCTTTATATACAAATGCACAAAGTTTGGAAATAAGGGGGAGAAAGTGGAACTAAAGGTCCTAGCACAATGTGCATCACTGGGATTTGGTTGAATCAAAACTATTAACTGGACCACAGTTTTGAGACAAACATAACTTATTCCAAAGAAATAGGATAGGGAAAATGGGTTAATAGGATAGTACTACATATTAAGAAGGTATATTCACTTAAGAAGATCCAGAAAACAGAAAGTAGGAGAGTCTTTGTGCAAAACTCAATGAAAGAAGAAATAGAAATTATTTTTGTGATTAGAGCATATTAAATATGTACTGGATCAAAAGAGGAAATAGATGTGGAGTTTGGGAAACATATCCCAAGCATGGTTGAGAGGCATGCTATAGTAGCAATGTGAGTTTTCAATTAGCAGAATATCTGCTGGAGCACTCTGCGAAACACAGAGCAATTAACTTCTTTTCTTTTTAAATTAAAACATTTATTTATTTTGAGTTTTCAACATTCACTTCCAGAAAATTTTGAGTTCCAAATTTTCTCCCTATCTTTCCCCTCCTCTGACCCCAAGACAGCATGTAATCTGATATAGGCTCTACATATACATTCATATTAAACCAATTTTCACATTAGTCATGTTGTAAAGAAGAATCGGAAGCAATAGGAGAAGCCACAAGAAACAAGAAACAAAAAAAGAAAGGGTAAATAGCATGCTTCAATGTGCATTCAAACTCCAGGGTTCTTTTTTCTGGCATTTTCCACTATGAGTCTTTTGGAGTTGTCTTGGATCCTTGCATTACTGAGAAGAACTAAGTCTATCAAAGTTAGTCATCGCCCAATGTGGCTGTTACCATGTACAGTAGTGCCCAGGTTCTGCTCACTTCACTCCGCATCAGTTCATATAAATCTTTCTAGGTTTTTCTGAAGTCTGCCTGCTCATCATTTCTTATAATAAAATATTCCATTCCATCATGTACCACCACTTGTTCAGTCATTCCCCAACTGAAGGGCATCCTCTCTTTGCCACCACAAAAAGAGCAGCTACAAATATTTTTGTAATGTGGGTATTTTTCCCATTAGTATGATCTCTTTGCAGTACAGACAAGTGGTATTGCTTGTTAAAAGAGTGTGGACATTTTTATAGCCCTTTGAGCATAGTTTCAAATTGCTCTCCAGAATGGTTGGATCAGTCCACAACTCCACCAACAATGAATTAGTGTTCCAATTTTCCCATATCTTCTCCAGCACTGATCATTTTCCTGTTTTTTTCATGTTAGTCAATCTGATAGGTGTGATATGGTACCTCAGAGCTGTTTTGATTTGCATTTCTCTAAACAATAGTGATTTAGTGCATTTTTTTCCAATGACTATAGATAGTTTTAATTTCTTCATCTGAAAGAGCAACTAACTTCTTGATGTGCCTCAATTTTATTCTTTAAAAAATATAGAAACCAACAAGGGAAAATTGTCTGTTGGATTTAACTTTCATAAACATGGAGGAAATTGTTGCTCAGGTGGAAATGATGGGAACATTGGGGAGTTGATCTCACCCTTCTATAGACTGATAGAAGAGTAGAAACCCAGGTATAGTCTGATATGGATCCTGGATTTGAGGGATATCAGATTTCAAAGGATTCAGTGGAAAGATGGGATTCCATAAACTAAATGCCATAAGGTAAGCTGGCCTAGGAAGGACGTGAGATGCTTAAGACTGAGATTCTGAAGGCAAAGGGAAACAGATCCAAGGAGGAAAAATGGAACTTGTGTAAAGAGAGATTTCACAGATACATGACTTGGATTTGAGAAAAAGATATCTAGGAGACAGAATCAAGTTCAGGTGACAGAGCATGAACATGAGAGCAAGATCTTGTCCAGGACAATCCTGTCAGGACTATGAGCTGAGGATGGCAAGAGAAGCTATGGACAATAAAAGGAATTGAATCTTTGCTTTTGCTTTTGTTTTTAGCTTTTGAGGGATAAGACAGATGATCAAAGAAGGGAAAGGAATATTTCTTCTTTTTTTTTTTTTTACAATATTTTATTTTATTTTTTAAATTTAATTCTTATTTTATTAATTTATAAATGTTCTACAATCATTTCCTTAAAATTAAGATTTTATCCCCCCACACCTTCCCCCCCTACCCCCCTCCCTCCCCATGACAGCATACAATTCTGTATAGGTTCGACATATGCTTTCCTATTGAGCATATTTTCACTATAGTGAGGAATATTTCTTGGATAATGGACAGCAGAGAGATGGACACAAAGCCACCCCCTTTATATTCTGCTTCTTTTCTCTGCCAAGGAGCAAGCATCCCCTTTGCACTGGAAATAAACATACAAAATGACCATGAGGAAACTGATGCCCCTGACAAGTAACAGGACGGTGACATCCAAAGGCACAGAGATGTTCTTGATAAATTCAAGGGACCTGGCCCAGATGAACGATATCCTCTGCTACTGAAAGAACTGTTGGATGGAATTGTTGGACCACTGTCACTAATATGAAGCCAGGATGCCTTCATCGAGAACAAGGAATGCCAGACTAATTTCATCTCCTTTCAAGATAGAATTATTAAGCTAGGGGGTAAAGGGAATTCTCTGGTTAGTGTACCTAAATTTTAGCAAAGCTTTTGTTAAAGTTTATCATACTATACTTGTGGAGATTATGGAAAGATGTGGACTAGATGAAAATATAATTAGATGGATGTTGAACTGAATTGGATCACTAGAATCAAGGAGTAACTGTTAACTATTCAAGGTCAAGACAGCAAGAGATGTGTAGTGGAGTAATGCAGTGATATGCAATTGACTCCTATGCTGTTTAACATTTTTATCAATGATTTAGATTAAGGTATAGGTACTATGCTCATCAAATTTATTAATAACACCAAGCAGGGAGAAATAACAAACAATAGACAATAGAATTGGGATCAAAAAAGATCTTGACAGGCTAGAAAATTGGGCTGAATTTAGTCAAATGAAACTTAATAATCTTATACTTGTGTATAAAAATCAACTTCACACACATAAGATAGGAAAGGAATAGGAAAAAGATTTGGAAGTTTTAATACACTGAAAGCTCAATGAGTATAATATTGTAACCAAAAAAGCCAAGATAAGCTTGGACTGCATTAAGAAAAGCATGGGGGGGGGGGGGCGGAGCCAAGATGGCGGAGTAGAAAGACTCACATAAGCTAGCTCCGAACCCACAACCCATGGATTTCCTCTAAAAAGAACTCCCAAGAAATTCTGGAATAAGTGCAGCAACACAGTGAAGGAGATTTCCGTTCCAGAAAGCCCTGAAAAACCGATCCCAAAGGTCCATCGCGCACCGGACGGGAGCGGAGCCCTCCCCTGCCCTGCCCTGGCCGCGCGGCACTGAGAGGAGCGAGCAGATCCAAGCAGGCTTCAGGGACAGAATCTCCAGCGGCCACGAAGGTCTCTCCACCCACAGACTCACAGGTCAGTGAGAGAGACTTCTGAATGGGCTGAGAGGGGAGCGGGGTGTCTCCATAACTTGGGCCCCCGTCGGGAGGCAGCAGCAGAGGCAGCAGGCGGCCAGAGGCTCCCGGAGTAGGCAGGAGCTCAGCAGAAGCTCCATTACAGAAGGTCTCTGCATAAACCCCCTGAGGGAACTGAGCCTGGGTGGCGGCCCTGTCCCCACCTGAGAACCTGATTTAATCTTACCCTGAATGGCAGCTGTCCAGCCGCTGAAAGCCCAGAGGCTGGGGAGCAGCATTTGAATCTCAGACCACAAGCACTAGCTGGGTGTACCTAGGCGGGGGTGGAGAGGACTCTCAGAAGTCAAGTAACTGGCTGGGAAAATGCCCAGAAAAGGGAAAAAATACTAAGACCATAGAAGGTTATTTTCTTGGTGACCATATGATTCCAACCTTCCACTCTGACGAGGAAGAAAACTGCTTACCATCAGGTAAAGACATAAGAGTCAAGGCCTCTGCATCCCAAACATCTGAAATAGATATCCAATGGGTTCAGGCCATGGAAGAGCTCAAAAAGGATTTTGAAAATCAAGTTAGACAGGTGGAGGAAAAACTGGGAAGAGAAATGAGAGAGAGATGCAAGAAAAGCATGAAAAACGGGTCAATACCTTGATAAAGGAGACCCCAAAAAATGCCG
>CM053773.1:13592226-13610557 GCA_028658325.1 Potorous gilbertii | reverse complement strand
AGAGATCCAAACAGAGAAACTCCTAGGAACATTGTGGCCAAATTCCAGAATTTCCAGGTCAAGGAGAAAATATTGCAAGCAGACAGAAAGAAACAATTCCAGTATTGTGGAAATACAATCAGGATAACACAAGATCTAGCAGCTTCTACATTAAGGGATCGAAGGGTGTGGAATAAGATATTCCAGAAGTCAAAGGAACTAGGACTAAAACCAAGAATCACCTACCCAGCAAAACTGAGTATTATACTTCAGGGGAAAAACTGGTCTTTCAATGAAATTGAGGACTTTCAAGCATTCTTGATGAAAAGACCAGAGCTGAAAAGAAAATCTGACTTTCAAACACAAGAATGAGAAGAAGCATGAAAAAGTAACAGCAAAGAGAAGTCGTAAGGGACTTACCAAAGTTGAACTATTTGCATCCCTATATGGAAAGACAATATTTGTAACTCCTGAAATTTTTCAGTATCTGGGTAGTTGGTGGGGCTACACACACACATACATACACACATGAACACACACATGTACACATGTGCATACACACACATACACACATGAATGCACACACAGAGACAGAGAGCACAGAGTGAATTGAATAGGATGGGATCATATCTTAAAAGAAATCAAGGTAAACGGTGAGAAAGAAATGTATTGGGAGGAGAGAGGGTGAGGCAAGCAGGAGACTTCTTAGTGGAGGGAAAAAGAGGAGAGCTGAGAAAAAAAAACATGAAATTTACTCTCATCAATTCGACTGAAGGAAGGAATAAAATGCACACTCATTTTGGTATGAAAATCTATCTTACAATACAGGAAAGTGGGGGAGAAGGAGATAAGCAGGGTGAGGAGGATGATGGAAGGGACAGCAGTGGGAGGAGGGAGCAATTTGAAGTCAACACTCTTGGGGAGGAACAGGATCAAAAGAGAATAGAAACAATGCGAGGCAGGATAGGATGGAGGGAAATATAGCTAGTTTTACACAACACGACTATTATAGAAGTCACTTGGAAAACTACACAGATATGGCCTATATTGAATCGCCTGCCTTCCCAAAGGGAATGGGTGGAGAGGGAGGGATGGTGAGAAGTTGGAACTCAAAGTTTTAGGAACAACTGTTGAGTATTGTTCTTGCTACTAGGCAATAAGAAATACAGATAATGGGGAATAGAAAGTTATCTGGTCCTACAGGACAAAAGAGAAGATGGGGACAAGAGAAGGGAGGGATGATAGAAGAGAGGGCAGATTGGTGATAGGGGAAATTAGAATGCTCAATGTACTGGGGTTGGGGAGGGGACAAATGGGGAGAAAATTTTGGAACCCAAAATCTTGATAAAATGAATGTAAAAAGTTAAATAAATAAATTTATATTAAAAAAAAAGAAAGAAAAGCTTAGTTTCTTGGAGTAGAGTGGTGATAACCTACTGTACTCTGTCCTCTTCAGTGCCCAACTAGAATACTACATTCAGTACTTGGTGATGGGGTTGAAGAAGAAGATTGGTTGTCCATTGTCCAAACCACAGAGTGTCAAGAGAAGAATAGGGAAGGCTCTTCAATACATGTCACTTCAGGATTGATTAAGTTTATCCTGGAGAAAAGATACATGAGGCACATGAGAGAGTCTTTGAGTATTTGAAGGGATGTCATATGGAAGAGACAGTACATTTGTTCTTTGTGGTCCAGAGGGCAGAACTAAAAGCAATCCATAGAAATAGAAAAGATGTGCATTTAGGCTTAAAGGCAGGAAAAACTTCCTAACAGCTGTTATCAAAAAGTGAAACAGGCTGCCTCAAGAGGTAGTGGGTGCCCTATCTCAGGTATCTTCAAGTTGAGAAGAGACAATCCCTTGCTGAGAATCTTATGATGAGGATTCTTTCTGCATATAATTTGGTCTAGATGAACATTTAGGTGCCTCTCAGATTCCATAATTCTGGATAAGTCTGTCATAGGAAGTGTAACTTAAGCTGACTGAAAGAACCTAATGATTCTAAGAAATAGGGAGGAGGAGGGAATCATTCTATGGATAACTTACTGCTCAGTCCTCCTCTAGAACTTTGCAGGGCTGATCAAAAGGTTCATTATACTTTTCTGGTTATTTATGCATCTTAACCAGAATTCACTCCAGGAAATATCCAAATGTGGCTGAGGTATGGTAGATGGTAGAGGAGGGAACAGAAAGGTAGGCTTGGATTCAGAGAGACCTGCATTTAATCTTGCTTCACATACTGGGCAAATCACTTCAGCCTTCTCAATCTCAGTTCTTTCATCTGTAAAATGGATAATATAACAGCATTTACCTTACAGGGTTGTTGTTAGGAACAAATAATACATATAAAGTGCTTTGCGCTCCTTAAAGCATTAAATGCACATTTGTGGGAAATGGGTTTCTAGCTCTGTACCAAATACTCTGGGTAATAATGAATACTGAGAAGAAAGTGAGCATGTCACACCGAGTTTACAGTCACTACAATCCCTGTCTCACATGTTTAGCCATTGTGAACTTTTTCAATTTTTTGTTTAAATCTCAGTGTTGAATTTTTACATTTTCCCCCTTTGCATGTCATCCTTTTGGGTTCTGATCCATCGATTTAATCTCAGATCTTTTCGAATTTTGAATCTGTCTTGATCCTGCTATCCTTCCCAAATTTTTGTCAACACTAAATCTGCCTTCTTTGTATTCAGTCAACTCATTAATTGGAATGTCAAATAGGAAAGAGTAAAGCACTGGGTCCTGTGACATCATTTTTTGGTGAACATCTTGCCATGGATGCAATGATTCAGCTAGCTATCAGCTAACCTAATCATATTATCATCCTGCCTACATTCCTCTAAACTCTTCTTAAGGATACCAAGAGAGATTAGCAATTTCCTTGAAAAAATCTAAATATATGTTTCGTGTAATCTCTGATCTAGCAATGCTATCACAAAGGAAAAATGACTCAGTTAAACGTATTTAGCAAAGAGGGAGAAGGTTACAAGCTTTCTACTTTAAATAATGAAGTAAATTATACATGAGTTTATGAGGAAGTTAATACTATTTAGATTGCAAAAGTTACCTCCAAAGGACTCATAATGCTCTCATATCAGTGACTTTGGGAACTATGTCCTATTGATCATCACTTAAAAAAAATCTACATGGAGAAGAGTTTTCCACTATAACTTTCACATCCTTATCTATTTAACAATGTATTTGGTTATGATGCATACATATGAACTGCTAACCTGCAAACCATTCAAGAAAATTTCTTTTCCAAGAATACTCAAATCAACATTAAATGTAGAAAGATAACTATATCTAGCTATCTAGATGATAACAAGTACTCAATTATTAACAATTTTTTTTAATTTTGAAAAAAGGAATAAGCAAAATAAGGAACAAGCAAAACAAACGAGGGATTTTTGGGAAGGGGCTGTGGACTGTGAAACTACGTTCTACTGCGTACGTCTCTCATTTTCTCTATTTAACAAAACTAAAATGTGTCCTACAGAAAATCTAGGAAACAATTTTGACCTGTATTTGCACTTATTTATCTACCTTTTTTCACGAGGTGACTCAACATGAATTTTCAAAAGTATGAAGGGTGAAAGACTAAATTGCAGGTAAAGCTAAAACCCAGGTTAAAAGATTGTACTATAATCCTATGATCTGTCTTTGTATGAAGGGGAAAAGAGTAATTTTTTCTTTCTTGATTAAAAGAGTTATTATTCATCATGGGGTGGGGGTGCAGGAGTGGGGGTGGGGAAAAGGGAGGAAGGGACAGAGGAAGTTCACTGTTTTTGACTATAGTCCAAAATTATTTTACAGTCCTAGTTAATAAGTCACTTGAGTGCATAGTATCCCTGGATATGTGCAACCTCTTAGAAATATACTTATAACATTCTCTGCATAAATGAAATGATGAGTGAGTTATAAAATACATAACATTTTATCTCTGTACCACCTTCCCCCATAACTCACTGCTACCTCTGGAAAATGTTTATATATTTGAAATGAAAAAAATGAAGGTTTGTTATATAAGCAATATATCAGTCACATTATTTCAATAGAATATTCCCTATTAAAAGTGTTACTTAAACTGTTTAGTTTTTTAAATGAGTGTTCAGTGAACCCCAAAATAACTTCTAATAGAGTCTAAATTTTCTTATACTAACAAAGATAGACTCTTATTCTATGAAATAATTCACCTTCACATCAAACTCTGTTAAAAAAATTAACTCTAATTAAGATTCTTTTTATTTTCCAAGAGAGGGTTTGACTCTCATTTCTAGGAGATAAATCTATGTTACAGATTTTATTTAATAATATGATAAATAATAGAAATAAATGCTAAAGTTAATAAATCTCACTCCTTTAAAAAAGGTAGAGAAAGGGTTAAAATTCACTCAACAGATCTGGAGATATTTCCCCAGAGCAGACACTGAAGAAGGTACTTTTTAAACAACATACTGTAGATCATATTTCATATAAATCAATCAAAACCAAATCGTGTAATGATTCATGGTGGTTTTATATTATTTCTAAATTAAAGTATGATCATATCATTTCCCTGCTAAAAAATATTCATTGGATCCCCACTACCTAGTCCAAACTCTTGAATCTGGCATTTAAGCACCTCTACAATCTGGTATCAATCTTCCTTTCCAGTCTTGTCTCCCACCACTCCCCTATATGCAACCAATGAGCCAACCAAATTAGATTAATCATTGCTGTCATACTTTCTCCCATCTGAAGCTTTGCCCGCATTGTCTGGTCTTTTGTGTAGAATGGCTTCCATCATTCTTTGCCTGCTCCAATACTGTCCAACCCTTAAAGTCCATTTCAAAACTCACCTTCCTCAAAAAACTTCCCCTAATTCTTCTACCTCCAATGGACATCCTTCGGCCCTCTCCTGAATTCCCACTGCATGTCGTATCACATTCGTTCATTTAACATATCCTACTTCGTATTGTGTTCACATGACAATGTCTAATACATATTTTAGTATAAACTCCTCTAGAGCAAGTTCTTTTTCTTATGTTTGTATCCCTTGTATTGCTTAGCTTTTTAATAAATAAGTGTTGACATTTATTTGTTCATAATAACAACTATGCTATTCTTCATAGAAGGTGCTTAATAAATGTTTGTTGGTTCCTTCAAATATATCTTGGAATTGGGAATTCCATTATAATTTCCAATAATTCTGTATTTTTAAACACAACTATGTCACTTGAAGGAATCAACAAACATTTATGAAGCCTCTTCTACCTAGACGAACATAGTTGTTTCTATGAACTAATAAACGTCTATGTCCTCCAGCACTTTTTCATTCAACAAATATTTATTAAACATGTGGACACTGAAAGAGTTATAAAAATATAAGACATAAGACCTAGGACAAAGAGCCTGCCCTGAGAATTATGATCAGAAGTGCCTCAAAGTCTTTTTAAAAATATATATAGAATATTGAGGGACATCGTGCTTGCAGTAGTGAAACTGAAATAAATAACTGATTAGTCATATAGCTGTTCTGGGTAATTTAATTAATTTGATTTAGACCTCTGATTTCATCGATGGATGAAATTCCTAATTCTGAAAATCCCTCCACCAATGCATAACAGTAACGCACCAATAACTTACAGTCTGAAAGACTGATTTGAGGCACCAGAGGTGAAGCAGCCTGAACATAGTCACACAGTTAATGGGTATCAGAGGCAAGACTTGAATCCAGGACTCTTTCTGATTCCAAAGTCATTGAAATGTACATACTGTATCTCACATATGTATGTACCTTACCACTATTGTTCAAAAAAAAAATCTATCACCTTTCAGATTTATAGTTTATTCAGACCTCATGGTTATTTAATTAAAGAATTAATGCAAAAACAAGAAGCATTTGCAACCTACTATCTAAACAACTAAAGAGTTTAGCTTCTACTAAGGAACTATGAATTTTTCCAATTTTCAACTTTCAATTTTTATAAAGCTACAAAACTAGTAGAAAGCTATTATATTCCTGGAACTTCTGATACAATGGAAAAGTTATCTATATAGGTGAGAGTATTAAATACATCATGCCATTTTGTATAAACCTGTAGTGAACCTATAACGAATAACATGAAATATGCTAATAACTATCTGATAGGAGAGTCATGTATAATATGTGCCCATTCAATTGGATTAGAAAAAATTTAAATCATGAACAGTGCACGTACCTGAAGCCTCATTAAAACTTCTAAAGATAGTCATTAGTTCTGTTGAGTTTATAAGGTTAATTTTTGAGGTATTAATAAACTTAATGAAATAGAAAAGTCATATTAAAATGTTTTATATTTTAATACTTGGAAAAAATCTTTACAATTAAATGCCATATTTATCATCAAAGGCCAGATTTTCTGTAATGCACAAGGAAGCTAAATCAAGGGATCACAAGCTTAAGTAGAAGTTCTTTTTATATTGGTGGGTTTTTGTCAACTTAATCCTCTCTCCTTTGACCTTTTATGTGATATTTTTCATATTGTCACTTAATTTGGAGTGGCATGCTTCTATTTTGACATCACACTGTGATCCCTTATGGACCATAGTGCTGATTTTATTTTACTCAGGTTCTCTTCTGAAAATCACTGATTCATTGTGACACTGTCAAGTGTTTATCACAGACTTGATTGATATCATTTTGACATTTCAATCACGCTGAATTAAAATGAAATGATTTGTAACATGGAGACAGAAAAATATTTCTTCTGGAGTCTTTTTTTCTTTTAAATTAAACACAACTGTATTATTAATACCATATGGTCACAGCATTATATGGAAAGGAGGAGTTTGGGGTTCCATTTTTCTTTGGGTTAACCCCACAACTCCTATTTATCTAAATTCAACCAAATTCTTTTGAACAGATTTTTATTTCTCCTTTAAGCAAAAAAAAAAATTGAACAGGATTGAGCTCCGCTAAATTAATAAAATAATATAAAATATGCAGCATTATTATAGAGAGAAAGCATCTACAAGATGACTGAAATTCAATTCATTCTGAGGAATAAGATTTATTAGATAAATGCTGTTCATTCTACTTATACATGTATAGTATTTAGGCAAAGAATTATGTATAAAATCACTGTCTTTATGAAACAGAAATTTAAATGCATGCCATGTTGAATGCTTTTCTGAAATTAGAGTTCTATCAACCTAGAACTCCCAAGTATAGTTATAACATATTTGACCCAGCTACCTTTTTATTTGTAGCATACATACACATGGAATATATATGGATAGCAAGCACATAGCAGCTGAACTAATCTGATTTTAAAACGTGATAATCTGAGTGTTAGTATAATTGTAGCACAATAGACTCCTTGGGATCTATAATACAATTTTCTGACAGTAATGGCTGTTAAGCTTTGGCACAGGTTACGAATGAGGATAGAGGAATCTTCTTCCTGGAAATCTTTAAAAGCAGGTCAGATGTCAAATAAAGACAAAATCCTGACCCAAGCCCTTCTTCATAACCATTTTGGATTATCATAAGACTATGATTTACTATATTTTCTAATGTAGGCTTTGGGGGAAAATACCATTAAATATTATTTTTACTCTACTAGAGCAAGAGCCACTTAAAACCACATCATTTGTGCATTTTTAACATGCTCAAATATGTATAAGCATTGTGTCATATTTTAGCTGGAAATAACAGGAAATTAGAAGCTTATCACAAATCAGGTTTATGGAAAAGCCAATAAACAGTGACATTATAATAGCTGTAGTTCAGTGTCATTTATGAGACAGTTAAAATATTATGTCTGATATACTAGTATCATAAAACTTGGCATAGCCTTTTAAAATTTCATGAAATATATTAATCTTTTTGGTATCAATAGTACCATAAGTCTGTCTGGAATTCTTATAATTGCCCTATGAAGACGAAATTCCCAAACCGGTTGACAGATGACATTATTTATAAGGGAAGTAGGATGATGCCCACTTTAATAAATAATAGTATTGTCCAAATGCACATAGTTATGAAATTAGAAATGACATAAATGCCACAACATAAAACAAACATAAAATTTTCTTGTTTTACTTACATCAATAGATCAAATGCTATTTCCAAAGAATTTCAATCTTAAAAATAACCATGAACAATTTATTATTTACTTTCTAGTGTTTAATGAAGTTACGTATACCCTGTGGTCACTGAATAAATTGACCATATACTGATCAAGGATATGAAATCACAATGTAATATTTAAGTCAGTAAATAAAACATTCCTTCAAAGCTATACTGTGGTATAGAGGTGATTCTGGGTTTTTCACTGGAGAGATGGCAATGGAATACAAGTTTGGGAAGGTTATATCATGCAGAAGAGATTTCATTATGGGCCTGAGGGAAGACTATGTACCTGTAATTAACTCAGTTATATTTGTAAAAGCCTACCACCATAGGATTAGCCAATAAGTAATTATTTTTTTGACCACCATAAGTCATTAAGGCTATCTACAAGGGAGCTTGCGATTTTTATCAGTAGAGAAAAACATCTTCAATGTTGAAATCATGAATCCTTTCAGTACTAAAATATAAAGAGAACAATAGCTAGTTAACCAGAATATATAATTACATATCTGAAAAATGTAAGAAAAGGTTTGAGGTAGATGCCTATTCTAAGCCAAGGTTGATAATTTTTGTAAAAACTAATTTGATCAGGTCAACTTTTGTTCAGAATTTCCATCCTAGAATGAGTGAAAACTCATAAAATTGTTCCCTCTCCCAACTAAAATGTCAGGTATGACATTCTGGAATTCACATCTCCAAATCTAAAAATGCTCCCTATGATTCAAAGAACCAGCAGGAGCCAAGAGTCTCAGAGCATTAGAGAGAGAAACAAGCAGGGCAATAAAATTCTATTCTTTTCCGCAATGTACAAATCTTTAGGACTGACAGGGGAAACGAGTCTACCAGAACAAAGGAGAGTGTTTTTTTACAAAACTGAATCTTTAAATTCTAAGTCAAAGATTGCTTCTGATGAAAGAAAACTTCATGAAGTCCATTTTAAATAACTCTAGAAAACATCTTTTATGCTGACTTCATAAGCTTAGTTTACAAATAAGACTTGTTAATAATTACTTCATGCCCCCTAAAAGGTAAATTGTCAAATCTTATTATTTTGCCTATTTTTATTATCAAGGTATTTGTTTTAGATTGAATACAATCAAAACTATAAAATGAGAATATTCATGCTTACTTTCTTACTTAGGTAAAAATGTCAGTAAAAAATGTACATCTTTGCCAATGAAACAAGGTATTTCTCTGGTCCTTGCAGGGATTTTTTCCTTCAAAAAAATATACCAAATTTTTCATTTTAACTTTAAATTTTAAATCTGGTAATCAATAAAATTAAATCTAATTAAAGTGTTATAGCTATACTTTTTACATTAACTTATAGCATTACAGATTTTTCTTCCCTGCAGAGAAATATTGAAAACACTTCAAGTAGTTAGATAATTTAGGATGCAAAGAAAATACTGTACATGAGGTGAAAATGATTTATATAAAAAGATAGATGTATATTTTTCTTATGTCCAGATGAAAATATAGGCCACTAAAATGAAAATTTAAATTCCCTACCCCCCACCTCCAAAAAAAGTTGAATCAAACTGTTTCCTGCAAGGCTGGAGTTCCTTGATGTTGTAGGACTACTAAATATAGCATTTCACTCATCTCAGCAGGGCACTGGTTAACTGGTTGTCTGTCAGATGTTTTTAATGGTCACCTCCCATTGAACAAATCTAAGGAGGCCATGAAAACACCCACATTTAAAGAGGGTTGCTTGCTAGATCATTAAGGAAAGATAAAGGCCTGTACATTCATATGTGATAGATAACGCAATCATTGTGTCAAGAAAACATATGTTTGATTAGTATGCCTCAGGTTCATTAATCGCTGTGTCTACTTCCCAGCAGTAGGTAGAGTTTCCATTGTAGCTACAACATTCAAGAGCAAAGACAGTGAGTAACTAAAAGAGTGACAGTTGAACACTAAATCCTGGGATATTCAAAACATGCTCAAATCTAGCAGAGTCTGCACACCAGCTGGACAAAAGACTTAAATCTTTATTAACACACAATAACACGTTTCTGGCAAAGAGACTAACAGTTGTGCCTCATAAATATTGGCTCAATGAATAGATTAAGTCAGCTATTATAGGTTCCCGGAGTATTTCTTAACTCATCAGATGGCACGAAAAGCACTGCACTTGTTTGCAACTATCTTTATAATTTGCAAGTACATATTATTTTTTCATAATAACATATATATGCATTAAATGGAATAATAAATGTGGAATATATTTTAGGGGCTATCAGTAAATTACCAAAGATGAGCCAGTCTTCTAATGACTGTGGATTTAGCTATGACATTGCATGGGACAAAACTTCATTTAAGAATCACTACCATAAAGCTAAAGGAATTTAGAATAAAACCCCAATAAGAACACAATGGAACACTATACCACAGTATTCTTTGATATACAAACATAATAACTGCTTCCCTTTTACATAATGCAATTTGCTAGAAATTACTAGCAAAGGAAATACACTTTTGCAAAGCTACCTACAAATTATGCTAGTCGATACAGAGATGCCAACTGACTCCACGTCACCAATTCCTGTGTTCAAAGAAAAATGATCCTTTCCTTTATTTTGGGTCTCCTCTGAGTCCTCAGGAAGTAAAGCCAAAAACCAACTAGCCAATGACACTAGGGGAGATGTACATACCTCACCCTGGGAGGTACCTTTTTATAGTTGATATAAACAGAATGTCAAACTGACTCATCTACACTCTGGGGCTTATATTGTATGTACCTTGTGATCACAACAACAATAACCAGAATTATACCCTAATTCAGACACAAAATTCCATACGAAGACATTAATGGTATAAATTAGCAAAGTGCAGATTTTAAAACAACAGCAGCCAATATAGAGTCTTTTCTATCTTGCAATTATTCCACTATGTCTTGGATGGAGGTCACAGAGTCACAGATCTGGAGATAGACAGGAACCTTAGAGGCCATTAAATTCAACCCCCTTATTTCACAGGTGAGAGAGGTTAAGTGAACTGCCTAGGGTCACATGACCCCTAAGTGTCTGAGCTAGGATTCACTCTAGAAGTTGTTCCATTAATAATGAGTTCTTGTTCCTGAATATCAAGTGGTACATGAAGCAGTTATTTAGTCTCTTTTCTAACAAGGAACCTGAAGGCGTCTTTGCAATACTATCCTTTCAGTTTGATTATCTGCTTAAGAATAATAAAGGGCAACCATGAGTCTTAGACGGGGTCCCTGTTCCACAAATTTCCTAAACTCTGAGATATACACAGACACATTATTAGACATGACGGCTTCTAGCAATTTGTGCACACTGCACTTCACTGACACAGATCTGTGCCAACTGCGGCAAAGGTTTAAGATTACAAAAATAAAATCTCTCAGTTGTAAGAGACCTCAAAGGATACTTAGTCTACTTCATATATGTACAGGATTTCTCCCATAAAGTCTTCAACAAGCGGTCATTAAGCCTTTGCTTAAGGGCCTCTAGTGGAGATGGGAGTGAGGGGTGACCAATTTATTAACTCCTGAGGCAGCCCATTTACCTTCCTTCTTAAACTTTTCGTTTTTTTAACCTTATCTCCAAAACTCTTATTTGTTTAGGATATAATAATTTATCTCCTTTCCATATGAAGTAAATGTATTATTCTGTTTTCTTCTCTCTTTTTTTATAATTCAGTTTTTATTATACTTCCATATAGTATTAAATTGTAGGAAGCTTTTCCTTACACTACCTCTTCAATTCCACCCAGTGGCCCTAGTATCACCCCTTAGAACCAAATAAAACAAATGGAGTTCTTTCAAATGTAGCCCTTCAAATACCTATCATGTCTCTTCTCTGGACTCCCAAGTCATTTCTTCTCCAAGTTAAGCATAACCAGCTCATTTAATTAATCCTTGTACAGTGTCAGTTCAAGTATATTTTAACCTCTTTGTGAACCAACTCAACTTGACACTTTTCTCTTACATCCTTCATCTCTTAACATATGTCATGTATATCCTGCTGTTCCTTGAAAAAGATAGTCCCTCTCTCAACTCTAGGTATCTTAACTATTTTCCATTTCTGGAATGTTCTCCCTCCTCGGTTCTACCCCTGGTTTTCCTGGCTTCCTTCAAGTTGCAGATGAAATCCTACCTCTACAGGAAGCCCTTCTTGATCTCCCTTAAGTCTAGGGCCTTCCCTTTTTTGATTATTTCCAATTAATCCTGTATATAGCTTGATTACACATAGTTGTCTACATGTTGTCTCTCAGATTAGACTGTAAGCTGCTTGAGAGCAGGCACTGTCTTTTACTTTTCTTTGTATCCCCAGCACTTGGCATGGTCCCCAGCACACAGTAGGTGTTCAATAAATGTATATTGACTGACTTCACCGTCCTTGCTGCCTTCCTTTGGATACTACCCAACTTATGGATAGCATCTTCCTAAAATGTGGCTTTCTTAACTGAATACTATACTCCAGATGTGGCCAGACCAAGAAAGATTATAGAGTGGGCCTTTCATTTCCTTCATTATGGATACCATCACTCTCAGTGTAGCTTAGGCATTTGAGCTTGCAGTCTACTAAAACTCTCATAACTAGTCAGAGATCATAATTTTAGAATTGGAAGAATCTTAATGTCTAAGGTCTTCATTTTCCAGATGAGGAAACTGAGGCAAAGAGAGGTGAAATGATTTGTTCAGGATTGCAAAGACATTAAATGGTCAGGATCTGAATACAAACTTTCTAACTCCAAATTTATCACACCTTCCACCTCACCACACCAACAAATCACCTGTTTTCTAGTCACACCTCACCCGTCTGTCCCATTACATTCATATTTATAAAACTTTATTTTATTATAGTTGATTTAATATTCTACCCTTTCGAGATATTTTCTTGGATTTTGATTCTGTCACCCAACGTTTTTAGCATCTACTCCAGGTTTTGGGTCATTTGACAATATGATTTATAGATTGTTTTTATCCTAGTCATTGATAAAAATTAGGGAAAGACAGAGAGAGAGAGAGAGTCAGAGACAGAAACAGAGACATAGACAGACAGAAACGACACAAAGACACTTCTTTAAGGTACTCTATTGGAATAAATACCCTCAAGGTGACATCAAGGCATCAATAACTATACTCTGAGTCCCAAACCTATCTAAATGCAATATTATCAAATGAAATAATATATGTAAAGTGCTTTGCATATCTTAAAACACTACATAAATGTTAATTATTGTTTTTGTTTTTACCCTGACTACTACTACTAATCATCTCTATTATCTTGTCCATAGGAATAGCATGAGAGACTTTGTCACTGTTTTGCTGAAAGGAAACAGGAAGACTTCAAGTCATTTTGGGAAGGAGTCTTATCACAATAAGAAATTCCTCATCTGAAATAGTCCTGAAAAATTAATATGGATTCTAGACTAAGGCATTTTAGTGACTTTCCATGAAATGTAGGTGCCTTCAGCAGGTTACGCTCAATTCCAAATGATGGGACACATACCATGTAGTATAGTCAAATGACAGCTGCCTTCCTTAATCATAATATAATTTCTCTATAAAGGGGTAACATTGATGGAAAGAGAATTAATAATAAAGAATGAATTGAATGTCTCAGGAAAATTCTCTATTCTTCTTTCCAATGATAATGAGACATTTACTAATCACCTACTGTGTACAGAGTACCCTGCTAAATGCTGGAGAAGATAAAAGTTTAGGTAAAACACATCTTTCGGGTCATGTTTGTAACCCTACAAAATTAAAATCATGCACTCCAGACATGGAAGTCAATTAGTGATAATGCACAATGACAAGAGATGGAATGTTGGATTCAAAGAATATCAAGTGGGCCAAGTTGGTTAGAACATAGGGCATGTGGAAGGACTGAAGTGTAAGTGACAGCCACACTGTGAAGTCAAGTTGAAGGGTTTTTGTTTTACTCTAGAGACAACAGTGATCACTGAAGAGTCTAGAATGAGATAGTAACATAGAACTGTATATTTAACATGGAAAGAGCTCTAAGGGCTTTTGAGTACAACACCCTCTCTTTGCAGAGGAAGGAACTGAACATCAGGAGCATCTTTTGCCAAATCTGGGTATTTTTTTCTTATTCTAAGCTCTCATATAAATGGGTTCCCTTGACCCTTCTCCTTTAGTGCTGTCCTGAACCTATTGCTTTTTCCTCTCTTTATATCACCAACAGACTTTGGGTCTTAGAAAATCCCTCATTCCACCTATCCTGGTTTTTTTGCTTTTTTTTTGGTAAATCTTAGCCTGGTTCATTACCACAGAAATAAACCAAGTTAAACTGCTAGGAAGACAGTTATACTCATAACCACACCACAAAACACACATGCAATTTATGACAGTGTATTTCTAGCTTTCAAATGAATTGGTTCATAGTTAGATCCAGATGGAATGACAATAGCTCCCCCTTGTAAACTCCCAAATACACAGGGTGAAATCTGTTGTGAAATATTATGAAATCTGTTGATAACTTCTAGTTTCCAGGAACTTGTAGTTACTATGAATGCCTTTGAAATTGCTTCCTTCTGAGGCAAAACAATCAATTCCTTTCTCAAAGGCTTTTGAGATTCCATCATGCAATCATGGGCAGGACCTTTTCTGTGAAGAAACCACTGATTCACAACACAACTTCTGGCCATATCAACTGGATAATCACTGTAATTATGAAGAATATAATAATTTGAACAATGGGCTTTGTGAAAAAGTACTGTAAAAGATATCTTTATCATCTATAATGGAAGCCAAACTTCATTTCACCTTCAGAACCATTAAAAATGGCCACTGGAAATATTGTAGCATCTCAAAGTATCTTTTCCTTGACTTGAATATAATGTTCTGGGGCTTTAAAATAGAAGTTCCTGGGGGCAGAGTCAATATGGTGGAGAAGAATAGAACTGTAGAAGCTCTCCCTCCACAATCCATAAAATACCTGTAAAAAATGACTCTAAAGAAATTCTAGAGCATCAGAAGCCATAAAACAACAGAGCGAAAGGTATTTCCAGGCCAAGACAGCCTGGAAGGTCGACTGGAAAGTTCTATCACACTGGGCTTGGAGTGGAGTGCAGCCCACGAAGTGAAGCCCAGCCCTGACTGCATGGAGCAGGGACAGGACTGGAGCAGGCTTCAGGGAAGCAGGGTAGCATCTGCAGTTCCCAGATCTCTGACCCCACAAACAACAAAGACAGCTTCAAAGGTCAATGAGAATGATCTTTTACTTGGGAGAGAAGGGAACAGGGTCCTGCCCTAGCCCTGGCCCTAGGCAGCCCCAAGCAACAGCAGTGTCCATTTTTATGGCCTTCAGCCTAAAGACTCAGGGGGAATTGACCAACTGATCTGGATCTGAGCCCCGAGTAGTGATCCTGGGGTGAGGAGGAGCACTGGCTAATGGAGTTGGTAGAGGTTCTGGAGAGGGAATAATACTCACAGATCCTGGACAGAAAAGCTTGTGATTACTCCCAGATCAATGTGCAGGCCAGGAGAGGAATTGTGCCACCTTGGAGGAACTAGGACTTACAGGTCCTAGAGTATACCCTCCTCTTGACAAAGAACTCAAAAAGTTAAGTAACTGACTGGGAAAATGCCCAAAAAGGGAAAAAGAAGAAGAAGACAATAGAAGGGGAATTTCTTCTTGAGCAGGTATTTTCTTCCATCCTTTTGAATGAGGAAGAACAAAGCATACCATGAGAGGAAGACATCAAAGTCAAGGCTTCTGCATCCAAAACCTCCAAAATAAATATTCAATGATTTCAGCTCATGGAAGAACTCAAAAAGGATTTTGAAAATCAAGTAAGAGAAGTGGAGGAAAAATTGGGAAGAGAAATGTGAGTGATGCAAGATAATCATGGAAAAACAAGTCAACAGTTTGCTAAAGGATATCTAAAAAAATGCTGAAGAAAATAACATCTTTAAAAATAGACTAACCTACATGGCAAAAGATGTCCAAAAAGCCAATGAGGAGAAGAATGCTTTAAAAAAGCAGAATTAGCCAAATGGAAAAGGAGGTTCAAAAGCTCACTGAGGAAAATAGTTCTTTAAAAATTAGAATGGAACAGATGGAGGCTAATGACTTTATGAGAAACCAAGAAATTATGAAACAAAATCAAAAGAATGAAAAAATAGAAGACAATGTGAAATACCTCATTGGAAAAACAACTGACCTGGAAAACAGATCCAGGAGAGACAATTTAAAAATTGTAGGACTACCCAAAAGCCATAATCAAAAAAAAGAGCCTAGGTATCATCTTTCATGAAATTATCAAGGAAAACTGATATTCTGGAACCAGAGGGTAAAATAAATACTGAAGGAATCTACTGATCACCTCCTGAAAGAAATCCAAAAAGAAAAACTCCTACCAGAGTTCCCAGGTCAAGGAGAAAATATTGCAAGCAGCTAGAAAGAAACAATTCAAGTATTGTGGAAATACAATTAGGACAACACAGGATCTAGCAGCTTTTACATCAAGAAATCAAAGGGCTTGGAATATGATATTCCAGAAGTCAAAGGAACTAGGATTAAAACCAAGAATCACCTACCCTGCAAAACTGAGTGTAATATTTCAAGGGAAAAAAATGGTCATTCAATGAAACAGAGCACTTTGAAGCATTCTTGATGGAAAGACCAGAGCTGAATAGAAAGTCTGTTTTCCACACACAAGAATCAAGAGAAGCATGAAAAAGTTAACAGGAAAGAGAAATCATAAAGGTGTTACTAAAGTTGAACCGTTTACATTCCTACATGAAAAGATAATATTTGTAACTCTCGAAACTTTTCTCAGTATTTGGGTAGCTGAAGGGATTATACACATACACATACACACATACACACACACACATATACCCAGAGGGCACAGGGTGAGTTGAATAGAAAGGGATGATATCTAAAAAAATAAAATTAAGGGGTAAGAGAGGAATATATTGGGAGGAGAAAGGGAGAAATGGTATAAGGAAAATTATCTCTCATAAAAGAGACAAAAAAAATTTTTTAATGGAAAAGGGGCAGGGTGAGAGCCAAAAAAATGATGCTTACTCTCATCACATTTGGCTCAAAGAGGGAACATACTCAATTTGGTATGAAAATCTATCTTACACTATAGGAAAGTAGGAGAAGAGGGGATAAGTGGTGTAGAGGGATGATAGAAGGAAGGGCAAATGGGAGGAGACAGTTATTAGAAGTAAACACTTTAGGGGAGCAACAAAGTCAAAAGAGAGAATAGAATAAATGAGGGCAGGATAGGATGGAGGGAAATTTAATTAGTCTTTCACAACATGATTGTTATGGAAGTCTTTTGCAAAACTACACATATATAGCCTATATTGAATTGCTTGCCTTCTCAGTGGGGATGGTGGGGAGGGAGGAAGAGAGAAAAGTTGGAACTCAAAGTTTTAGGAATGAATGTTGAGAACTGTTTTTCCATGCAACTGGGAAATAATAAATACAGGTAAGGGGGTATAGAAATCTATCTTGCCCTACGAGAAAAGAGAGAAGATGGGGATTAGGGAAGGGAGGGGTGTGATAGAAGGGAGAGTAGGTTGGGAGAAGGGGTAATCAAAATGCATGGTGTTTTGGGGTGAGGGGAGGGGAAAGAGGTGGAAAAAATTTGGAACTCAAAATTTTGTGAAAATGAATGTTGAAAATAAAAATACATTAATTAATTAAAATCATGTGAATAACAAAGATTGAATTACACAGATAGTTCCCAGGATTCCTTATCTAGTCAAGTCAACAAATATTTATTAAGTACTTACTAGTAGAAGGCATTGTGCTAAGTGTTGGCCATACAAATACAAAAAAACAAACAAAAAAGACAGTTCCTGTCCTTAAGGAGCCTACATTCTAAGGAGGGTAAGGCAATTTATAAAAAGAAGATCAAAAGGATATGTGGAGAATAAGGTAGCCAGCTGGGAAAATTAAGAAGAAATTCTAAGGCAGGAGTGAGAAGAGTGAAAGAGTGACCATGATTGGTCTGGACACTTTCTGAAAATGTATAATCTGAAGAAACCTACAAATTGGAGGAAGGGCAATAGAAGGATCATCAAAGTTTTTCAGGAAAAATCTTCACTCTACACCTCTGAATCTGTAAGCATAGTGTCAATAGAATCCTCTGGGAGGCGGAGCCAAGATGGCGGAGTAGAAAGACTCACCTATGCTAGGTCTGAACCCACAGCCCATAGATTTCCTGTAAAAAGAACTCCTGACAAATTCTGGAACAGTGGAAGCCGCACAGCAACACAGTGAAGGAGATTT
>CM053773.1:13574870-13591726 GCA_028658325.1 Potorous gilbertii | reverse complement strand
CCCCCCCACCCTGCTTATCTCCTTCTCCCCCAATTTCCTGTGCTATTTCTTGTGAAAAATATTTAATAGGCCAACTTTCTACTTCTCATATTTAGCAAGAAATTTACCTAATGATTAAATAAGAAAATCTACTCATCTTCCTTTCCTCACCAAGTTTTAGATAAATAGGATGATATGAATAATCTATACTTCTGAGTTATGAAGCATTATATAAATATTAAATTTCTTTATGGTGAATAACCGAATAACATAGAATTACATTTTTATATTATAACACAGTGCAATAAACTCTTTGCTTAATTTTAAGCCTAAAGACAGATATTTAACATATTTACAAATTGGTTTGTAAAAGGTATATCAGTAAAAATAGATTAGTATAATTCAATTATATTAACAAAAAGCAAAACATCTTGAAGTAAAATAAACTTGCAATAACATCAGCACAAAGAGAATAATTTTTTTAAAAATAGGACAGTTACTTAAAGTTTTCAGAAAAAAACAAGTACTGCAGATGGCTTTTCTATTGATGTAATAATACTTAAAACAAACATTTCACATGCTTTCTCAGGCATTTCAGTGTTTTTACATGATCCACCCAAATATCTAACTGCTATCTGGAACAATAGTTTGGACTTTTTCCAGTTACCAAACTTTCTAAATGTTAAAAAAACTAATATACAGCATGTGGTGAATAAAAAAAAAATCTGTGTGATATCAGACATCAAAGTATGCATATTTTATTTTAATGGAATTGCTAAATTAATGAATTATTTTCTTAATACCTAATCTTTCAAGACTGAGAAATTGAGTATTATTCCTTCAAAAACATAATTAATTTAAACCTCACTTGCCCATGCTTTTAAACTCCTTAGAGTGTCTTAACTTTTAAGATTTATTAAATATTATTCATCTTTCTCCACTCTATAACACAGTTAAACTGCCTTATCTCTCCTTTCCTTACAAACAGCACTTTATCTCCTATATCCATGCCTCTGAACTGACCAATGGAACTGGAATGAAATTCCTTCTCATCTCAGCTGCCTCACAGACTCAAGCACCGTCTTCTAGAGCAATGATGTCAAACTCAAATAGAAACAAGGGACACTAAACTGTATATAAAACCCCTGTGGTTACATATTGAATTGCTTTTTAAATGCAATATTATCTATGTTTTATTGTATTTTAATTTATTTTATTAAATATTTACCATTTACATTTTACTCTGGTTCAGGCCACACTGGGGAAGGTTGCAGCTGTCTACCTGTACATGTCTGACACCTCTGTTCTGTATGATGACTCCTGATTCCTCAATTGCTAGTGACCATCCCCCCTAACTAGCTGTATATACACATACATACATACCTAAAACTATGTATGTATACTACATTCATATAATGAATGTGTTCTCCCTCAATAGAACCTTTCAAAAGAGTGACTTTCCTCTTTGTATTCCTAATACCCAGCCTAGAGTCTGGCATATAGGAGGTACTTAATAAATTACTATTGATTGAGTGATCATAAAGGCCGTGGGAAAGTAGTAGGATATAAAATAAATTCAAGGAAATAATCTCTAGCATTTCTATGCAGTATTAACAAGAACAACAAGAATCAAGGAAAACAAGGAATTCCATTAAAAATACACAATGTATAAAAAAAACTGGGAATTAACCTACCCAAGATACATATATAAGATTATTTTATATAAATACACTGATGGACCACTCTTTACCACTTCTTTAAAAGAAGATTTAAGTGACTAGAAAAATTCAATGCTCAATGTTGGACAAATAAAATAAAATGACAACACTATCTAAGTTAATTTACAGATTTAGTGCTGTGCCAATCAAATTGCCAAGAAGATAGTTTGTAGAACTACACAAAATAATAAAGTTTATCTGGAAGGTAATCAGTCTAGAATCTCAAAGAAAGTAATGAAAATAAATCAGAATGAAAGAAGCATAAACATTACCATATCTTGAACTATATTTTAAGCAGTTATCAAAACTATCTGTTCCTGGTTAAAAAAAATAGAAAAGTAGGTCCATGTGATAGTATATATACATACACACAAACACACAGGTACACACACATGATCCAGGAGCAGTCTAAAACAATAGTTCAGTGTTTGATTAAAACCTAAGAATATAAATTATTGGGAAAAGACTCCCTATTTGACTACAACTACCAGGAAAATAAGGAAATTTGTCACAATATTAGGCTTAAACTGGCATCTTAAATGACATACTAGAATAAGCTCCAAGAGTCTATGTGGCTTGACTATAAGAGGGATCGCATCATAAAACAAACAAACAAACAAACAAAAAATTAGAGGAGAACAGAGGAAGGAACCTTTCTCAACAATAGCCCCTAGCATTCATACAGCTCTTTAAGTTTCACAAAGCATTTTACAAATAACCTCATTTGATCCTGACAACAATTCTGGGAGGTAGATGCTATTTTTATCCCTGTTTTACAGATGAGGAAATGGGGTCTCAGAGAGGTTAAGTGATTTGTCCAGGGTCACACAGGTATTAAGTGTCTGAGGCCAGATTTGAATTCCTGACTATGGGTCTCCACCTACTGTGAAACCGAGCTACTTCAGCTATGACAAAGAAGAGAAATCTTCATCAAACAAGGGATAATCATGATCATAAAAGACAAAACAAAAAATTTTATTTCATAAAATTAAAATGCATTTGTACAAATAAAATGCAGGGAGTAAGAAAACTGAAGCTGGAAAAAAATTTTGGATCAAATGTAACTGATAAAAAATTTGATATTCAATACATTTGGAGAATAGGTAGCAACATATAAAACCAAAGAACCATTCCCCAATAGATAAACAGTCAAAGAATACAAGTAGTTTGAAAATTGTAATTTGTCAATATCCCTTTGAAAGCATATTCCAAATCACTAATAGTAAAATAAAAACAAATTAAACCAGCTTTTAGGTTGTTTAGGTTTTAGTTTTTCATACCTTGCGGATTAGCAAAGAACACAAAAACTAGGAACAGTCAATGTTGGAGGGGATGTGGGGAAACAGACACCTTCATATATTGTTGGTAGAACTGGTTGTACATTTATCCAACTCTTCCAGATATAAATTTGGAATTGTATGGGACTAACTTGTTCATAATCTCTCATCTACCCTAGTGCTAGACATGTGTACCAAGATCAATGGCAAAAACAAAAAATTAGTACATAACAAAACAATCTTATTAGCACTTTTTGTTGGTAGCAAGAACTAGAAATAAAGCAGGTGTCCATTAACTGGGGAATAGTTGAACAATCTGTGGTATACAATGTAATGGAAAATCATTGTGTGGTAAAAAATTATAACAGGACAGCTAGATGGTAGAGTGGAGAGAGCCACCAGCCCTCCAGTCAGAAGGAATTGAGTTCAAATTTGATTTCAGGCACTTACTAGCTGCATGACAATTAGTTCCTCACCTGTAAAATGAACTGGAGAAGGAAATGGCAAAGCACTCCAATATCTTTACTACAAAAACCCCAAATGGGATCATGAAGAGTTAGATACAATGGAAAGGACTTAACAACCACAACAATAAAGGAAATTCTAAATATGAAAACTTCAAAGAAATATTTGTATGAGCTGATGTGGAGCAAAATAAGCAGAACCAGAAGAACAAGACACCCAATGACTACAAAAATGTAAATGAAAAGGTCACTAAAAGAAAGTCAAACGGAGTAAAAACTAGTCATAGTCACCAAGAACTTTAATGAAAAAGAACTCTCTCTCCTTGACAGGGAGATGATTGACTAGGAAGGAAGAGAACTGGATATACTATTAGGTGGTACCTATTATTAGTTGTCTAGGTTTAAATGCTTTTCTTTGTTAGTGAGGGTTCACTGAGGGTAGGGAGGTTTTGTGTGTGTGTGTGTGTGTGTGTGTGTGTGCGTGCGTATGTTTCTAGAAGTAATTATGAGACAAAAAACAAAAGGCATCAATAAAATTCTTTTCTAAAGTCCATATATATATCAAAGAAATTTTGATGCATTTTATTTGTAATTTTAATGAATTACAAATATTTATTTTTTTCAAAAATGAGACTAAATGGTGTCTGTGCTCATACCATAGAAAGCCTAGTTGATAAAAATAATTGATGTTAAAAATAGCTAAACATAAATAAATAAGAAAGTTTCTTTTAATTGAATTATGATGGAAATTAACGAATGAGATATCTGTAGCTGTTTATTTTTCCATCTTTAATAACCATTATAACAAGAACAATTTCTATAGCATGGCTCTTCCCCAGCTGTTTCTTTACAGTTGTCCTAATAACTAATGTCCTCTTACCTTTCTACTTCTAGCATTAGACTTATTTTTCTCTTTTTAATTATTTGAATTTCTGTAGTAGTTGATGAACTCAATTAACCAAGCTGGCAATTCGACTGTATGTTCAATCAACTAAATAATTTAAAATATGTATCAGAGGGTGCAAGGGATCCTCCCAGGAAAATGTTCCCCTATCTCTTCCCCCTGCCCAGGAAACTTCCAAAGGCTCTAAGGACAAGGTGACTCATCCTTTGGTTCTTTTGGTGATGGCAAATTTTTCAGCTTTTTCCAGCCTGGAAAGGCTGGCTTGGCACTGAAAGCTTTGTGCTTTGGGATGGCAAAGAATCTCCCAATGGGTTGCTGAGCAGAGAAACTGATCACATGATGGATATACAAAAGGGGGCAGTCCATTCTTCACCTTTCTTTTTCCAGCAATAAAGTGTGTGAAGACTCTTTTTGAGCTGTTTCCTGAGTGGGGGAAGGGACAGTTTTCCAATTTTCTACTAGGCATTCATGCCACCATAAGCATATACCCTACCTGGGCACAACTGATTAGTTTCTGAACAAATAAAACAAAACTGATTAGTTTCTGAACAAATAAATCAATCAACACATTTAAATTGAACTTCATTTGACCTGTGTCCTTGAGTGAAAGTAAAAGTGTGCTTCCTTTTTAAAGTATATTTTTTAAAATGTCTTATCAAAATACTTCTGAAACTAAGACTTCTAGAGAATCCTGTCTAATTAGGCTAAGGTTCCTTAGATAAGTCAAAATTGCTATCCTTATTTTCTCCCTACCTGTGTAGCACTGCTTTTTGTGTTTTTATAAAGAAACTTAAGGGGCAGTTAGATGGCACAGTGAACAGACCACCAGCCCTGGAGGCAGGAGGACCTGAGTTCAAATGTGGTCATAGGCACTTGATACTTACTAGGTGTGTGCCCTTGGGCAAGTCACTTAACTCCAATTGCCTTGCCTTCCCCCCTCCAAAAAAAAAAAAAAAAAAAAGAAAATTAGCTGTTATAGTTTTCTATCAGAAAAATAAATTCTTATCTACCTATTCTTGATTTGAAAACTGACCCCCTTCTGTATAACTACAAATGAATGGATGAAAATGCACTTAAAAATGTACAAAGTACTGTATGTGTTAAGCATTAGAGATACCAAAAGAAAAAAGGAAGGAAGCCCCTTTTTTCAAAGAGTTCACATTCCAATAGGAAAGCACAAAGCATGCAGAGGTTTCAGCTGCAAGTCAGATGGTAATGCATCTTCTTTACTGTCGTTTTGTTGGACAAAACCATGTCAGTTCTTGATGCTGAACAATTTGATGACACCGATAACACTCTGGTACAAATAACTCTCTGATCACCAGATACCTAGATGAAGAGCATGTATTATATAGCCTTAAGTAGTAGCTCTTCTGTATCCTCAAACAGTAGCTAGTTCCCTAACTTTGGGGGGAAAAAGAAATGTGTATGTGTATGTGCATGTTTTTATGCATATAATTATTACTATGTATTACTTATTATGTAACATATATCACATGATATGTGGAGGGAACAGCAGAGGCACCCAGGAAGACCTGGGTTCAAGTCCTACCTCTGACACACAAGCCATATGACACTGAGAAAGTCACTTAACCTCTTGGTGGCTTAGGCAACTCTCTAAAACTACAGATTGCTCAGAAGGTGCTAACTTGCAATAGTAGAAAATTTCCTCATCTTATACCAATGAAATCACCCTTCCATTGCCTATATCTCTATTTTATATGAATTTATATACATACATGTGTATGCAGGTATACACACATCCATATGTAAGGGGATGTTGTAGATGTGTACAAATACGTGTCTGTATAAACTATACCTCTGATGCAATGATTCTGCAGTTTCTTTAATACCGCTGTAGAGTTCTACACCAAATGCAAAGAAATGAAGCTTTGACATTTTTGAGGTGAACTCAAACTAGAGATAGCCAAACTAGGAGAAACCAGATCAAATTCCCTTATTGCCTTTGAACAAATTGAGCAAAAAAATTGTTGTTGTTGTTTTTAACCAGGGTCATTTTAATTCTATAAATATAGTACGAAAACATCTAGGAGATCATATAAAAATGATCATCTAATAAAGAAAAACGGATTTCAAAGATGTTCATTAGTCCAACAGCAGTAGTTCTAAACTGAGGGCAGAGTCCAAAGGAGACTGAGAACAAAGGCCAGTACGGGCCTGCTGGGGAGGGGAGCCCCTTTTTAGTTTCAGGATGTGTTAAATAGTGAATAGACACACAAGAAGTGACAAAGAATACAACAAATAAACAATCAGTCTGAAAGTCACAAGGAGCTCCACTCCATCTCAGAAGTATTTATCTGGGGTCATCTCTAATGAACCTAAAAGAACCAGCAGATTTCACAGAGGCTAAATAAAACTTTTTTAAAGGTTAGCAAAAACATATTTATGTGGTAAATGCCTCTGAACAGTCTTTTAGTGGGTGGATTCGGCACATACCAGTACCTCTGAGCCTAGTCCAATTTTGAACTAAGTTTCACAGTTCACCTTTAAGAAACAATGAGCCTGTTTTAAAACAAAATCCTTTATTAATAAGAAACAGGGAATGAGAAATTTTTAAAAATAAGATATGCATCAGCTGAATTGTCTCTAAATAGAATGTTTTACAAAGTTTTCCATTAGCCATCAGTGGATCTTTAAAACACACAACCTTTTTTTAAACTTGTTAGTCATTCATCTGTAAAATCTAGCTTTTTATGTGCATGCCAAGCATAAAATTGCCCCATGCTAAATTTAACACAAATCTCACATTACAGAGTTATGTGCACTTGCAATTTAACATGCCCATGACGAGGTGCAGGCTTATACATCCAAAGGATCCACGTTTGGGGTGAGGAGGAAAGAGCACGTTTGTTTCAGTGCCTTTTCAGCTGGAGGTACATTCATGAAAATCTTCAAAAAACCAAAACAAACCTAGTTCTATAATTTAAATCTGCAGGCAATCAAGCTAGGAAAATACATAGAGGAGCCAGGCTGTGTAATCACTAACACTTGCAAAACCATTGAAACTATTCTTTAGTTGTAATTGCTAGCAGTCTCTTATGACTGTAATCTTGAAAAAATCTTCCATTGGAAAAATCAAACACAGGTGTATATTAACTTCCTGCCCATTTCTAATCAGGTGTCACACCAATCCCAGCTATGCCACATTAAAATTATTTTGTCCTTTAATGCTACAAGCAAGAGTTCCTAGAACCCCACGTCACTGTCACTGCCTACCTTGGGACACCAGAGGAAATGAGGAGATGCGTGCCTCCAGTGTAGCCTGCTTTCAAGATAATTGCAGAGCAAAAAACTAGTGAAGAGAGAACTGCATTTGGAGAAAAGAAAGATGCAACTTTGAATATAGCTTCAAACACTTACTACCAGTGCAAGTCTGGGCAAATCACTTAATTTTCCCCAGACTCAGTTTCCTCATCTGTAAAATGGGGATAATATTATTATCTACGATACTCTCAAGGCTGTGGCAACAATAAAATGTGATATTTACAAAGTGCTTTGCAAACCTTAAAGCACTATGTAAATAGTAGCTATTTGTTATGATTAGCATTTATTCAAATGAACCTAGACTTTAAAGTGTTCTCTTTTTAAGTAAAGGTGGAAAAAAGTACACTTCATGAAGAAAATCTAATTGTTTAAATACCAATATGTGATGACATTATGTTTATTTTAAAGTAAGACGCTGCTCCTCTTTATGTTGTCAAAAGATGGCGAATCATTCTACAAAAGTTTTTTTAAGGAAAAATTCTTAACTCTTTCCAATATGCAAATTCTAAAAAGATGATTAAACTGAATCATAATGAGACAAAGTGGAGTGTCCAAAGCCTCGCAGCATTTTAGACAGCATTTAGTACCTAGAAATCAACCCCCTAATCACAAATGTACCTTTTTACATTTGAAAAAACACTAACACTGTACACATTCCCTCACTCTACACAATTTCCTATGACAGAAATCTGAGCTCATGGAACTGATTAAGTAGGGTAGATTTTGTTTATCTTACCTTATGATTTGAACTTACATAAAGTTATAGAAAAAAATAGACTTTATTCCCAAAGTTATTAATTCCTAAGCAGAGACCAGCTTTTTATTATTGCTGTGTTGCAGCAAGACCAATCTAGTCCCAGAACCTCTAAGTGTTGCTTAGAGGAAAATTATCTGGGAAGCTGAGTAATGACTTCTTGGAGCTGAGTTCCCTCCTTCCCCATGGAGCTACAGCATAGGAATCACTCAGTGTTGGTCATGTTTGTGATGGAGAGCCCCTTTCAGCTCACCATCTAAAACTAGTACAGATGGAGGGACCATGGGGAATGGAGGAGGTGTGGTAATTCCTCCTCTAAGCTCTAACATCTCATGTATTGTTCCTATCATGGAGATAGCAATTCCTAAAACTCTGTAATTAGGTTAGTTTTGGAATTTTTTTTTTGTTATTGTTGTTTTTCATCAGATAAAAACCACCTTATCACTTCTAACTTTACATCCAATGTGGAATTTTTTTGAGCTTTTCTAATTGCTTGATCTTTTTGCTTAAACAGATAAGTAAGCTAAGATATAAAATATCTAAGCTTTGCTAAAGTAACTTGAAGATTACAGTTTTCCATACTCTATTTGAAAGTTAAAATGTTAATAATTTATTTGCATGTTGCATCATATTAACGTTCCTTCCATTATCTATGGTTTCTGCTAAAGCTCAATAATTATGCATATACCTACACACCATGCTTGCACTAGAACAAAATAGTAGTGTTTTGATGGTACTTCTAAATATAAAAAGACATCCATTTTCATGAAAAGGGGATTAATTTGAAAACAGCTGACTGCTAATAATATAGTATTTCTCTTATTTTCAATTTAATATTTTTTTCAAATAATACATTAAAGCTTCCATGGATTAATATGCATTTTGAAAAAAGTTATGAGGGGAGGAGGAGGGAGAGGGGAAACAAATTAGGAAGCAGTATAGTGAACTATCCCAGGTTGCCTCTCCCTACCCTGCCTCCCCCCACAAAAAATCCAAACTTCTTCAAATACATCTAGAAAATGCACAAGACTAAATCTTGATGATGAAATCCAAGAAACGAAATCACAGTGAGTCATTTTTCCAGCAAAGAGAAGTCTGCAGATGCTGGGGATGGGATCTGGCCAGGAGGAGCCCGTGTGGAGGGCTCCTGCAAAAGGAGAGAAGTTGTGGACCACAGAAAGAAGGGATCTCAAACTTACAATGAGGGACTGAGACTTTGCAAAGGGAGTGGAAATAGTTGCCAACCAGCAAGTCTGTCACTCACTGCCCAGTTCTGGGTCACAAAGTTAGGGTAGAATGAGGATGGGACTTGTACCCAGGAGTGCCATTGCATGCTAAGCTGTGGTCCCAAGCCCAAGGCTGCAAGGCAAAAGTAGCAAGTTCTTTAGTAAGTAGCAGCTATGTAGCTAAGACCCAAGGAACAGAGTGGGGTCTCAGTTCCAGCTTCTAGGTCTGTCTGAAGCCCGCAAAGGAACAACTAAAGCTAGAATCCCTGACCAAGGGGGAACCTGTGACTCTGTTGCTCTGAACTAGAAGTTTCATTGAGCCCAGTGATAGCTTATTGTTGCTCAGACCTAGCCCAAGGTCAGGAACTTGCAGAAATCAGAACAGAGAAGGTCTCAACCAGGTTGAGTCCTTGATTAGATCACTTTGGGGAATGAGAAACTTTGGGAAAACTGAAAGCTTACAATTCCCCAGCTTCAACTATGCCTGAGACCCTGGAACAATGTAAGAAAGTAGTAAGTGGAACAGCCTAGACTTTCCCTATAGAGTGTGCAGAATCCAGCTCTAACATGTTGAAAGTCAGAAAGTAGGTAAGAAGAAAAAGCTAACAAAAAAAAAAATTCCCACCATTGAAAGCTATCATAGTTACAGGGACACTCAAGACACAAACCCAGGGAAAAAAGAATGAATCCTAAACATCTACAAGCAATGCCTCAAAGAGAAGCAACTTGGATAAAAATGCAACTATAATTCCTGAAAGAGATGAAACAAGAGTTTGAAATGAGTTGAGAAAGAATTTTAAATGTTGGGGTTTTTTAATAAATGGAATGAGAATTCTAGAGGAAAAAAACTGAAAAATAAAGAGATGGAAGAAAGAAATTAAAAAGAAATTAGAACTTCTAATTTGGCTCAGCAAAGTAGGTTCAAAACCTTGCACAAACAACTATTACAATGAACCAAATAGGAGCTAATGATATTTAAGACAACAAGCAATATTAAAACAGTTAAAAGAGAGGAAAAAAAACCAGAAGAAAATACAAGGTACCTCACGATCTGGAAAACAGATTGAGAATAACAAAAAATAACAGTCACTGGACTACCCGAAAGTCGGTGAGAAGAAAAAGCTAACAAAAAAAAATCCTACCATTGAAAGCTGTCATAGTGACAGGGACACTCAAGACACAAACCCAGGGAAAAAAGAATGAATCCTAAACATCTACAAGCAATGCCTCAAAGAGAAGCACAACTTGGATACAAATGCAACTATAATTCCTGAAAGAGATGAAGCAAGAGTTTGAAATGAGTTGAAACATATTATATTTCAAGAAATCTTGCAAGAAAACTGCCCAGATCTCCTAGAACCAGTGAGCAAAGTGGAAACAGAATCCACAGGTCACCTCCTGAAAGAAATCTCAAAATGAAAACTCCCAGACACATTACAGTCAAGATCCACAGCTTCCAGGTGAAAGACAAATATTGCAGGGGTAGAGCCAAGATGGTAGAGAGAAACCAGGAAGTTACCTCAGCTCTCCTCAGTTTCCCTCAGAAACAATATGAAATCAAGTGTCTAAAAGAATTCTGGAGCAACAGAACCCACAAAAAGATGGAGTGAAACAATTTTCTAGCCCAAGATAACTTAGAAAGGCTTCAGGAAAGGTCTGTCTCACTTGGATAAAAGGGGAGCACAGCTCAGCACAGGCAGCGTCCAAGCAAGTCAGTGGGAGACTCTTAGCCACAACAAAGATCAGCCACCAAAGTCCCATGGTATGGGCTCCAAAGGCTAGTGGCACAGTACGCCAGCTGTGAGGCCTCTATCCCAAGCACAGTAAGCAACTGCCAGCCCCAAAATTCAAGTTACAACAGGCATGACTAGGCCAGGATACCCTCAGCTCCAGAGGTCCCAGTACAGAAAGCCAGGGACCAGACCCCTGACCTTCAGGGCAAGGAGCTTGGGACAGTGTCCCTTTTATCCAAGGAGCAGAGCTCAACCTTTTGAAATAAGTAAAAGACAAAAAAGAGCCTTGACTGTAGAAAGCTGCTTTGGTGACAGGGAAGATCAAAACACAAACATAGAAGAGGACAATGTTGAAATGCTTACAAGCAAAGCCTCAAAGAGGAATATGAATTGGTCTCAAGCCCAAAAAACCCTCCTGGAAGAACTCAAAAAGAATTTTAAAAATCAAGAAAGAGAGGTAGAAGAAAAATTTTGGAAAAAAAATGAGAGTTATGCAAGAGAATTATGAAAAGAGATTCAATAGCTTGGGAAAAGTATAAAAATTGACTGAAGACAACTCCTTAAAAAAATAGAATTGGCCAAAAAGGGGGAGTGGGGAATCCACTGACAAAAACAACTCCTTTAAAAGTATAATTGACTAAATGAAAAGGAGGTACAAAAGCCCGTTGAAGAAAATAATTCCTTAAAATTTATGACTGAGCTAATGGAAACTAATGACTCTATGAGACATCAAGAATCAATCAAACAAAATCAAAAGAATGAAAAAAATAGAAGAAAATGTAAACTACCTCACTGGTAAAACAACTGACCTGGAAAATAGATGCAGTGGAGTTATTTTAAGAATTATTGGACTACTTGAAAACCATGATCATGAAAAGAGCCTGGACATCATCTTTCAAGAAATTAGCAAAGAAAACTTCCCTGAAATCTTAGAACCAGAGGGGAAAATAGTCATTGAAAGAATCCACCGATCTCCTCCTAAAAAAGAGCCCAAAATGAAAACTCCAAGAAATATTGTAGTCAAATTCTAGAACTATTAGGTCAAAGAGAAAATACTGCAAGCAGCCAGAAAGAAACAATTCAAATATCACAGGGCCACAAACAGGACTACACAGGACTTAGCAGCTTCCACATTAAAGAATCAGAGGGCTTGGAATATGATAATCTGGAAGTCAAAGGAGTTTGTATTACAACCAAGAATCAACTATGGGAAAAAGATGGATATTCAATGAAACAGGAAACTTTCAAAATCTCTTCATGAAAAGACCTACGTAGAAATTAATCATGTAGTAGGGTATAAAAACCTCACAATCAAATGCAGAAATATTCAATTCATTCAGGTCATGATGCAATTAAAATTTCAAGTAATAAACAGCTATGAACAACATACCAAAATTTGTGAGATGCAGCCCAATTAGTACTTAGGGGAAATTTTATTCTGAATGCTTACATGAATAAAATAGAGAAATAGCATGTCGATAAAAAGCTAGGAAAAGCACAAATTAAAAATCCTCAATTAAACATCAAATTAGAAATTCTTAAACTCAACGGAGAGATTAAATAAAATTGAAAGTAAGAAAACTACTGAACTAATAATTAAAACTAAGAGTTGACTTTATTGAAAAACCATTAAATAGACAAACCTTTGGTTAATTTGATTTTTTTAAAAAAGAAGATAACCAAATTACCAGAATCAAAAATGAAAAGGGTGAATTCACTAGCAATCAAGAGAAAATCAAAGCAATATTAGGACTTATTTCTCCCAACTGTAAGTCAACAAATCTGACAATCTAAGGGAAATGTATGAATATTTATAAAAATGGAAATTGCCCAAATTAACAGAAGAGAAAATGAAGTACTTAAATAACCCCATTTTAGAAAAAGAAATTGAACAAGTCATCAATGAACTCCCTAAGAAAAAATTGATTTACAAGTGACTTCTACCATATATTTAAAGAACAATTAATTCCAATACTATAGAAACTATCTGGAAAAATAGAAAAAGAAGGAGTCCTATCAAATTCCTTTTATAACACAAATATGGTGCTGATACCTAAACCAGAAAGAGTCAAAACAGAGAAAGAAAATTATAGACCAATTTCCACAATTAATATTGATGCAGAGATTTTAAATAAAATATTAGCAATTTCTCACCCGAACAATACACTATGACTAAGTGGGATTTATACCAGAAATGTAGGACTGGTTCAATATTAGTAAAACTATTAGCATAATTGAGCATATCAATAACAAATCAATAGAAATCATATTGTTATCTCAATAGATGCAGAAAAAGCTTTTGACAAAATAAAAAAACAAAGAGGAAAGGAATAAATGAAGCTTTTATTAAAATGATAAGCAGTATCTATATTAAAACCACCAACAAGCATTCCATGTAATGGTAATAAGCTAGAAGCCTTTCTAATAAGACTGGAGGTGAAACAAGAATGCATATTGTTAAAACTATTATTCAATATTGTACTCAAAAAGTTAGCTTTAGCAATCAGAGAAGAAAAAGAAATTGTAGGAATTAGAATAGGCAATGAGGAAACAAAACTCTCACTCTTTGCAGATGATACACATTAAGAGAATCCTAGAGAATCAACTTAAAAACTTCTTGAAATAATTAACAACTCTAGCAAAAAGTTGCAGGATATGAAATAAACCCACATAAATCATCAGTATTTCTCTATATTACCAACAGAAGGGCAGCTAGGTGGTGCAGTGGATGGTGCACCAGTGCAGGAGTCAGGAGGACTTGAGTTCAAATCTCACCTCAGACACTTGACACTCACTAGCTGTGTGATCTTAGGCAAGTCACTTAACCCCAAATGCCTCATCCTGCACATTCAGCAGTCATTCTGATGAATATCTGGTCACTGGGTTCAAATGGCTTTGGAGAAGGAGTGAGGCTGGTGACCTGCACAGCCCTCAGTCACTCAAAACAAAGTCAAGTGCAAAGTCAAGTGCAAGTCATGTCGTTATTTGTTTTCAGTTTTCTACAATCCCTTCTATATATCTTAGATTTTTCCCCCTGCCTCTTTCTCTTTTCCCCCTCCATCCTCCCTCTCTCCCTGAGACAGCATGCAATCTTATATAGGTTCTACACATACATGCTTATTAAATACATTTTCACCTTACTCATATTGCATGGAAGAATTAAAATGAATGGGAGAAACCGTAAGACAAAACAAAACATAACATAACACAAGATAAAATGGTCTGCTTCATTCTGCAATCTAATTCTATAGTTCTTTCTCTGGATCAAAACACTTCACACAAATAAAGTAAAATTTTAAACAAGTGGAAAAATATCAATTGCTCATAATAGGCCAAGCTAACATAATAAAAATGACAATTCCACCCAAATTACTTTACTTTTTCAGTGTCACACCAATCAAACTACCAAAATTATTTAATAGAGCTAGAAAAAATAACAAAACTCATCTGGAAGAAAAAGTCAAGAATATAAAGAAAATTAGTAGGAAAAAATGCAAGGGAAGGTGACCTAGTGATACTAGATCTAAAACTATTTTATAAAGCAACAATCATCAAAACTATCAAAAAATTATACTAGCTAAAAAAAATAGTGGTGAGTCAGTGGAATAGGTTAGGTACACAAGATAAAGTAGTAAGCCAATACAGCAATTTACTATTTGATAAACCAAGACTCCAGGTTCTGTGATAAGAACTCAGTATTTCACCAAACCTGCTGGAAAAACTGGAAAATACTATGGCAGAAACTAGGCATGGACCAACATCTCACACTACCTACCACAATAAGGTCAAAATGGGTGTGATTTAGACATGCAGGGTGATACCATATGCAAATTAGGAGAAAAAGGAATAGTTTACCTGTCAGATCTATGGAGAAGGGAAGAATTTAAGACCAAACAAGATATAGAGAACATTATGAAATACAAATGGGATAATTTTTGGTTACATTAAATTTGAAAGGTTTTGCACAAAACTAACACAACCAGGAATAGAAAGAAAACAGAAAGTTGGGAAACATTTTTATAGCCAGTGTTTCTGATAAAGGCCCCACGTATATAGAGAACTGAGTCAAACTGAGTCAAACAAGTCATCCCCCAACTGATAAGTTGTCAAAAGATATAAACAAGCACTTTTCAGAGGAAAAAATTAAATCCATCTTAGATAGAGCTTGGAATACACTACTCCAGAAGCCAAAGCATAGGGATTTAATACCAAGAATAACTTATTGAGCAAAACTGAGTATAATGCTACTGCAGGAAAAAAAAATAGATCTTTAATGAAATAGAAGACTGCTAAGCATTCTTGATGGAAATTGTGCAGAGACTCTGAAGTTCAAACAAATGAATAAAGAGATTATATAAAAAGGTAAACATGAATAAAAATCAGAAGACTAAACAGAGATGAACTGCTTAATTCAAATTTGGGAAGATGATACTAGTGCCCCCACTGAATCCAATCATTATCAGGGTGTCAAAGAGGGAGTCTAATTAGAAAACATGGTACCTCTATGGTATCATAAGCCACATAAGCCACAAATACATATTTTTCAAAAAGCATGTTCTCCTATAAGGTATATAGAATGAATGAATGAATGAATGAATGGCAATTGTTAAGCACTTACTACATTCTCAGCACTGGGGATAAAATACAAACATGAGACAGCTGCAGCCTCACAGATGGTTTGTATTCCAATGGGGTAGAAAACACAAAGAGGAATGGCAGCAAAGGGAGTCAATGTCAGAGAAATCACTAAGATTGGGAGTAGAACCAGAGAATAAGCTATTAACATATCTTTTCCAGAGTCAATGGTAATGGTAATTTGATTACAATTCTCCAAGAAAGAGGTGCAAAGGAGAGGGAATAAGAAGAGACCACACAATTGTCATGTGAAGAGGACTAGAGTTCCAGGCAGTACAGAGATAAGTGGTTCAACTTCTCCGTGGCATGGTCACTGGTTCAGGGGGGTGGAGTAACAATAGTAGTAGGCACAATAGAGTGGAAAATGGCCAACTTCCACTAGGCTGGAATTTGCAAGTACACATTGATAATTTTTGAATCCTTCATTGTAATTTAATCTCGTATTTTGAGCCCAGTAGGTACTCAATAAATATTAGCTAAACAACTGAGTTGATTTTAATAGCATGCAAATATATAGAGAGCCTTAAAAAAGTGAATACTTACTATTACTTGTTGTTTCAGGAAATCCAATCTTTTGACTATTCCATCCTTTGTTTTCCACTGTCTAGAATATTAAATGGATAGGTTAATGCGGAGAAATCACCTCCTTTATTTATTCAAAACTAAAAAATTTAACAAAGCATATTAATTAAAGACAAAGATCTCTGACATACTCCTTTTACTATATTTCTCCATATGCCAATGTCAACAGGTGGATTCAACAGCACTAAATGCATATAAATCTCTGCCTTATTGCATCACTTTCCTAATCAGAAAGTATATCTCCTTGTATTATCTCCTCATTTTCTAAACGGAAGGTAGCAAATTATGGGTGTTTAATA
>CM053773.1:13557199-13574370 GCA_028658325.1 Potorous gilbertii | reverse complement strand
ATGCAAAGACAAAAGGAAAATAAATGACAAGAATTTAAAAAAAAAAAGACAAGATGGGGACAAGGGAAGGGAGGGATGATAGAAGAGAGGGCAGATTGGTGATAGGGGAAATTAGAATGCTCAGTGTATTGGGGTGGGGAGAAGGGACAAATGGGGAGAAAATGTGGAACCCAAAATTTTGTGAAAATGAATGTAAAAATTTAAATAAAATAAATATTTTAACAAATTCTAGTCTCATAAAGAAGAGTGAATATTTTAAATGGGTTTTTTTGGTATCATATTGTATCATTTCTTTTCTTAGACCGAGTTAATCCTTTAAACTACAAAAAGGTAACTATTTCTCCTTGCTCTGAGAAATAAGGCTCTCAAAATCACGTAAAACTTTGTATGGATTTCAGCCATTTCAGAAACACAATCATTTTATCAAAGAGAGCAAGTAAATGATTTACTTGATAATTTTCTTATTAATCCACTGAAATTGTTTACCACCACCATGAGAAAAGACAGGATGTTTTACATAAAGCATTGCTCTAACTGTCTCAGTACATAAAAGGTCACCATTATCTTCACTGTGAAGTAATATTATTATTATATTAAAAGCAACAGTATTTCTAATCTGACCTTTAACTAATCCTGACCTTAAAGTGCCCTTCTGACTCGGCAACTCCTATCAGCAAGCAGATACAACTTTTCCAGGATAGCAACATTTAGCATTCCTTTTGTTAAAAGTTCTACCACTTCTAGCTCTTTGTTTCTTACAAAGTCCAAGTCCCTCTCTGCTGAAAGTAACTTAGCATTTGTGTGTCTGGATGGTTTAGATACAATTATAACCACAAACATTTGCTAAGAGCATACTATGTACAGGGTGCGCCAGGCTACGTGCTAGAAATGAAAATGAGAATATGAGCCCAAAGGTGAAAATCTAGGCTCCTTGGTCAACTGATTTCTTTCACTGGCATTAGCCACAATAATCTATAAAGGGATAATCATATGTATTCTTCTCTGGTAAAAATCAAAATAAGCACTTTTAATTATGACCTCAGAAAAACATCTCAAGTACTTATTTTCATTTTTATGAGATTTGCTGTCATTAAATCAATGTCTAAATGTTTTTTAAATACATTCTAATTCTTCAATACATCAAAAGATTTCTAATTTCATTGATATAAACATTCTTTCCAACAATTCAATTTGCAACCACTTTAAGTAAGTCTTTAAGTAGTTCTCATGAACAGTACTGGTTCAAAATGAATGTGTGTGTGTACATGTATGTACACATATATTACAGCCAGTCCAATGATAACTCTGTATAGTCTTGACCACCTTGACGTTCACACTACCTCCAAGACAGTAGATCACAACCTATCTATGCCCTCCCATCCTATGACTTTTAATACCCTATAAATCTGCTTTAGGAAATTATCCAGTATGTTGAAGGATTTCCAATAGTTCTCTGACACTGCCTAGGTTCCAATAAAACACTCAGGCTACCTCAAACCATTGCTACACACCTAGCCCACCTTGTTTTCAATCATACTTATCCTCAATAATACAATTTATTCTAAACCCAACATACAAGTCATCATCAAAAATTTGTCAGAACCTACCTCCAGATGGATTATTCCACTGACCTACAATTTAGATTGTGTGGATATTATAGTGTTCCATTCTTCATATAATATTACTAGAACATTTTTTGGGGAAAGTGCAGACACAAGATTTAATTGGTGTAGAGAACTCATAGTGAGGAAACTCCTTATGAAAATATGCTTCAGCAACTACCCTACAAATTATATACTTGGAGAGTTGCCCTGGGCAAGTGCTTAAGTGAGGTGCTCAGTCAAAAGGCCAAACTGTTTTGGGTGGTTATGGATCACATTGAAGAAGTACTGTAGTATTCCATGTTTGACACAATTAATATATTAACCACAGGGATAAGCAGCTAGAGAAACTCAAAATTTATATGCAACTCACATTTCATTGGGCCTTGACAGTGAAAATAGTCTGTGACAAAGGTATGCACTTATAACAAGCATACATTTTCCTAGGTTTGGTTTGGCCTTATTTAATGTTAATGAATTATATTCATATTAAGACATTAATTTTAATAGGGTTAGCATGGTTTGGTGCCTAGGGAGCTGGCCTCAGGAGCAAAAAAGAGCTGAGTTCAAGTTTCACCTCTGGCATATATGGACTGTGTGGTCTTAGGTCTCAGTCTTGACTTTAATAGGTTGTAGAGAAGGTGCCAGCCTGCATTAGTAAAGGGAGTTTCCTAATCTAGGAGTTCTTTTTACCAGTGAAATCACATATCTAGTCCTTATTTCTATCCTTGTACTGATATACCATACCATACCATACATATATATATATATATATATATATATACACAATATTATACAATTCACTGTAATTTGTTCAGCTATTCTCTATTTGATAGACTTCTTTGCTACAATAAAACTACTATAATTTTATACATATGGGATCTTTTCTTCTTAAAACACACACACACACACATATACTATATATACATATTAGGCCTACTAGGAATATCACCAATTTAAAGATAATGCACTTTAGTTTAAAAAAAGAGTAGTAACTTTCTAAAACAGCTGGATCATTCTAGTTCCACCAAAGGAGGCAACATCATTATACCTGTCTTCTTATAGCCTCTTCAATAACCATCACTTTCCTTTTTTGTTATCTTTGTCAATCTGATGTGAATAAAGTGGAACCTCAAAGTTGTTTTAATTTGTATTTTTCTCATTACTAGTGATTGGGAACATTTTGTATCATTGTTGATATCTTGAAAATCTTCCTTCCAAAACTTCCTGTTCATATCCTTTAAATAATTATCTTTTGGGTAATGACTCTTGTTCTTTATATTTTTAAATCAGTCCCTGAGTTATTTCTGGTATCAGATCTTTTCAAAGACTTTGCAAGGAGGATTTTTTTTTATTCTCAGGCAAACTCTCCCTTCTCATTTTAATTAATTTAGCACTTAAATTTTAAGTAATCAAAATTGTATACTTTTCCATCACTGCTCCTCTCTGTACTTATCCATAGTTACGGAAATAATTTCTTTCTTTGCTCTTCTAATTTGTTTATGAAGTCATTTTTTTAGTCTTACATCATGCACCCATTAGGAGCAGTTCTTGGTATATAGTGTGAGATGCTGGTTTAAACCTAATTACTGCCGGACGACTTCTAGTTTTCCCAGTTTTTGTTTTTATTGTAATAGCTGGAGACTTTGGTTTTACTGAACACTATTCTACTAGGTTTGCTTCTCCATGCTGTATAACTGAATATACTTATATTTTATAAAGAGTACCCAATTGTTTTGATAATTACTACTTCGTAGTATCATTTGAGATCTGATATGACTAGCCCCTCTTCCTTTTCACTTTTTTCATAATTTCCCTTGAGATCCTTAACCTTGAACACTGCCAAATCAATCTTGTTACTATTTTTTCTAGCTCAGTAAAGTAATGCTTTGGTAGCTTGATTGATATGGTACTGAATAAGTAAATAAATTTAAGTAGTACTGTTATTTTTATCACATTGGCACAGTTCAACTATAAGGAATTAATATCTCTTCATTTTTTAGGTCAATATTTATTTTTATATTTTAGGGGTATATTCATATAGCTCCTAAGTGTGCACTGGTATGTGGACTACAAAAGATTTCATGTAATCTCTAGTTATTCTGAATGGAGTTTTTCTTTTCAGTTCTTCCTGATGCTTTATTGGTAAGGCATAGGGAAATTAATCATTTTTGTGTTTCCTTTGTATTCTATTCCTTTGCCTAAGTTACTGTTCCCTTTAAATTTGCGTTGACTCTGTGAGACTTTCTAAACAGATCATTGGGCCGTCTACTGAAAGTGACCCTTTCATTTTCTCTATCAGTGCTTGCTCCCTCAATTACTTTTTTGATCTTATTACTATAGCTAGCACTTCTAGCACTGTATCAGATACTGTTGACAACAGAAATCTCTGACTTACCTCTTATCATATAAAAAACGTCTCTAGCTTTTTTCCACGTAATGCTAGCTCTTAGTTTGAGACAGACACAACTCACCATACGAGAGAATTGTTATTACTCCTATGGTCTTTACTGTACGTAACAGAGATAGGTGCTATGATTTTTCAAACAACTTCTTTCCATCCATTCATATAACCAGTTATTTTGTATTGTGTCTATTACTGGTATGTTATAGTTACACTTGTACGTATAGCATATGCATATTACTTGGATACACAATTTTCCTAATATTGAAACAACTATGAATTTTGTATATAAATCCTAGACATAGTATGTAAAATTTTTGGTATGTTGCTAATATTTTATAAGAAATTTTACAGTGACGTTAGAGAGATTGGTCTACAGTTTTCTTTCTGGATATTTTGGTTTATAGATATCAAGAACATGTTTGCATCACAGAAGAACATTGGTAAAATTTCTTCTTTTCTGTTTTTGCAGAGTTTGTATAATGATGAACCTGATTTTTTGAATGTTTTTGTACAATTCAAACAACTTGGTCTTGAGGTATTTTTCTTTGGGATTTCCACTACATTTTATATAATTTTGTTTTCTGAGACTGAGCTGTTTAATCTGGGTATTTTATATTTTTTTAAATATTCATCTATTTGATCTAGGTTTATAAGTTTAGATTGCTGGCATAAAATGTACAAAAGTTTCTAAAAATTTCCTTTTTTTCTTCCTTATTTGTTTTGAAATATGCTTTTTTTCATTTTCGATCCAGGAAATTTATTTTTTCCATTTAAAAAAATCAGACTAGCTCATAATGATTTATCTTGTTTATTTTTTTAAAACCAGCTCTAACTTTTCTTTATCAACGCAATAGATATATTTATTAATTATTTACTGTGTCAGATACTGTGTTGAGAGCAAGGAATATGAAAACAGAACAATTTTTTCTTAAAAAAAGATAATTCTTATTCTAAAAGAGCTTACATTCTAATAAAGGAAGTCCTAACATAAAGGGGAACTGCAAAAGGGGAGGGAACGGCAAGGGAGGAAGAAGGAGGATGGCTTAGAAGTGAAGCAAACCAGAGAGTGGGCAAGTAGCTTGGCTAGGGCACCTCATGATATGTTTCCAGGCAGGGACTAGCCAGTTACAGAGTAGGTGTCAAGGTAGAATCATTCTCTGGCAGGCAAAACAGATTGTGTGGAGATGAAACAGATCAGAGAGTGGCCTAGAGGTTTATTTGTTTAACTCTCATTTTGCAAATTTCTCCTTTGACTTTCAGAATTCCACTTTGGTATTTAGTTCAGTTTGTTTACTTGTTGCTTTCCTCATTTCTGTTTCTGTTTTAATTTCATGCCCAATTTACTGATCTATTCTTTTTCCCTTTGGTTGATGGAGACATTTAGTGATATAAATTTTCCCTTAAGGAATGCCCTGATGGCATACGAAAAGGTATCATGACTCCTACCACTATGATATTTAGTTCACCTAAAACACAGAAAACTTTGCTCCTTATTTTAACTCTTTGTTAATCCTTTCTCAAGTTTGTTTTTGATAAACAACATATAATTGGATTTTATTGGTGAGTACATACAGTTGTTTTTCACAAGTATGATTACTAATCGTGTATTTCCCTCTATCCTATCTTTGCAAGTTTTCTCCTCTTTCTTCCCTATTGTCTCTCTAAGAAACAGAAAGTGGAAAGAGAAGTGTGCTTAATATGAGTGATCTATAATCAATCTGCATCTACCTTCATGTACTTTTTTCTTACATTTATCCAGTCCCTGGTTCTTTTTCTTTCTTTCTTTTTTCCTTTTCACCCCATCTTTCACAATCCATGCTTCAAAGCTAAGGCTTGGGACCAGACGAGATAATGAAGTAGGAGAAAGCAGCATAGGCCTACTCTGCCAGAATGAGTTCAACAAAAGTTGAACAAGATTTCAGATTGAGTAGTAAATCAAGAGATCAAAGCAGAAAACATGGGCGTAGAAGGGGAGACTTCTAGCCCTAGCCCAAATTTATTACTTCTGCTCACAGTGGGTCTACAGTTCTTTCTCTCTCTGATGACAAAGAGGTATTAGAAAAAGGTGAGGTCGACAGCTCTCCCTCTCTCTCTTCTCTCCTCTCCTCTCCTCTCTCTGACCCCAGAAGGAAGAAATAAAATCCCAGAGAATGATAGGTACCACAGATGCAGTCTCTAATCTCAGATCAGAGCTAAGCAGGCTTTATGGTTACTCTGACCTCAAGCTTAGGTCTCAGAGTAGGGTTAGATCAGCTGCATAGTCATTCTTACTCCATACTGGAGTCGCAGACTCAGTCCTGGGTTCAGACCAGGGATAAACCTGCAGAATCTACCAACTAATGACAGGGTTGAAGAGAGCAAATGTCTACTGAAACTCTACCCAAGGGCAATTCTGCAATTGTATTATATAGAAACAAACTGGGATCCAGAGTCTGAAAAGTCCAGGCAGGTAGTGATCAGCTTGTACTTAAGATAAGACTGCTACTAGTACACTGAAAACTTGTAGCTCTGCGGCAGTTGCTGGAAAAATAGAACATTTTCTACATGAAAGAAGCCTCAGCAGGATTCAAAAGTATACAAACCAGGCCTGAACTAGGCTCTGTCATTCTCTCAAGAAGTAAACAGAGCCTGGTCATGACATAAAAGTTCCAATTGGGAAAGGAAGGCTGAAAGATTGAATAAAAAGGGAAAAATAAAAACTTCCATAGTAAAGAACGATCATGCACCAAGTATGTTCAAGACACAAATATAGAAGAGGAGGATAACCGCAAAACATCTAACAATGCCTCAAAGGAAAGCAAAGCTCAGAAATATAGTTCTATCCTCGAAGAAGTAATGGAGGAATTTCTAACCGAGTCTAAAATGTTGTTTCCTTATCAGCAAAGTAAGAATAATAACAGCCCCAATCTCCCAGGGTTGCTGTGAGGATAGGATGATGTAAAACTCATGAAGCACTTAGTGGGCGCTGCATAAATGTTAGCTAGCAATAATAGAGTGCTGGAGGAAAGACAGGGCACAGAAATGAGAGCTATTGTGGAAAGACTTAGAAAAAGAAAATACAGAAAACACAAGAAGTATAAAATCTTACCCAACCAATGACACCTAGAAAATTAAAATGGACCAAATAGATGGTAATGACTCCATAAGAAAACAAGAAATAGTAAAACAAAGTCAAAAAATTTAAAAGAAGAGAAAGAGGAGGAAAATATCAAGTGCTTATTAACAACAACAAAAAAACAAACCTGGAAAACAGATCAAATAGAGATAAAATTATTAAAATATCTGAAAGCCATGACCAAAAAAAAAGATCCTAGACATCAAATTTTGAGAAAGAATAGATTCAGAGGGTAGAATGAAAATCAAAAGAATCCACTGGGTCACCTGAAAGAAATCCCCAAAAGAAAGCTCCCAAGAACGTCTGAGCAAACTCCAGAGCTTCCAGGTCAAACTAAAAATACTAAATCAATGATAATGAAAGAGTTCAAATGCTCATCAGGATCATACAAGATACAGCATCTAACAATATAAAGGAGCAGAGAGCATGAAATACAACATTCCAAAAGAAAAACGGTATGAGCTTATAGTCATTCCTCCAAAGGAAAAACTTTTAATAAATAAATAAATAATGAACCTTTAATAAACAGAAGACTTCTAAGAACTTTTGCTGAAAAGACCAGAACTGCATAGAAATTCTGAAATATGAACAGAGGCAGGTGTTAAGAGAAACATAAAAAATATTTTAATTGTTGGAGATGATACAAATTCCCCCTCACAATTCTAATGTCATTAGGAGTGATAGAGGGAGTTAAATTAGGAAGACAGCCTAAAAGTGGTTTCCTTATGTTTTGATGATGATTAATAATAAAAACAATGTAACAATTATAACAGTTAACATTTATGTAGCACTTTAAGATTTGTACATTTCTTTATAAATGTCTCATTTTACCCTCACAACAACCTCAGGAGATAGACGCTAGTATTATCCCCATTTTACAGAGGCAGACAGTGGTTAAGTGACTCGCCCAGAGTCATATAGCTAGTGTCTGAGGCTAGATTTGTACTCAAGTCTTTCTGATTCTAGGGTAAGTGCTTGAATCGCAGTTCTCTAGACATTGTTCTATCAGAAAAGAAAAGAAAAATTTATACACAAGAGCAAAAGGAGAGAAGAATAATGAGGGAACTTATTACCGCATATAATCAAGGTAAGTAAAAATTCATATAAATGAGGAAGTGGTAGGGGGAGCAGGCATTATTTAAGCCTCACTTTATTCTAAACTGGTCAAAGAAGGGTAAAAAAAGTACACAAAGACAAATACTTTGATGTAGAAAAACATCTAAATTCAACCAATAAACAAATTAAGGGATACAACAAGCATTTATCAAGCTCCTATCACGTGCCAGGCATATTATAAATAGTATCTCATTTGATCCTAATGACTCTGTGAAGCAGGTGCTGCTATGATCCCCATTTGACAGATGAAGATAAAAAAAAAACTGATGCAGAGGTTAACTGATGCAGAGTGACTTTCCCAGGGTCCCACAGCTAGTTAAGCATCTAAAACCAATTTAGAATTCATTCACATCAAAGTCAACTGCAAGTCATGTCATCATTTCACTAATGTCATAGTCGTCTTTGAAAAGGAAGGACAAACACAGCCTGTAAGTAGACCACTGTCCCTTTCCTTCTTCTCTCCAAAGGAAGGTATGAGGGGGTTATAAAGACATAAAAGTATTCTGATTTTGGCTAATACCTGGTGAGATTGTTCTTATTTCAGGAGAATCAACCAGGTAGAGTTGGCAGTATCCATAAATCTTCAAATTTTAGTTTTAGGTTTTTTTTGTTTTTGCTGCCACCTCCTTTCCTTCTATCCTTCCTTCCTTCCTTCCTCTCCTAAAACCCTTAAACCCAGTTCACTCTGAAGTGCTTAGATTGGACCACTAAAAGGCCAGGGTCTCCCATTGCATCTTGGGCCTTCTCCAATCATCCTGATGAATATTTGGTCCCTGGATTCAGATGGCTCTGGAGGACAAAATGAGGCTGGTGACATGCACAGCCCTCCTTCATTCAAATCAAAGTCAACTGCAAGTCATATCATCATTTCACTGATGTCATGGTCCTCTTTGAAAATGAAGGACAAACACAACAACAACAAGAATTCAGGTATTTGTGAATTCATGCCCAACCTTCTATCCAATGAGACCCCTAAGAGGGACCGAAAGAGGGGAGAATAGGGGATAGAGGAATAGTAAAATCAGGGAAGAGTGGAATTGGTGAAGAAGAGTTTAAAAGAAAAGGCAAGCAGAGTAAGAAAAGGTTGTTAGGGTCTTGGTGAGAAGAAAATCAGGGCTAGCAGAAGATACTTGCAACAAGAACAGAAAATATATTACTACAATTACAAAACACTTTAATTAGTATGTTACAGAAATAAAGACAAACCAAAATAAATTGGAAGAATATTAATTACTCACAAGCCCAACCTTACTTTATTTATTTAGTTTCATACCAATTAATCTACCAAAGGATTATTTGATAGAACTAGAAAAAGTAATAATGAAATTCATATGCAGAGGGGAAAAAAAGTCAAGAATTTCAAAGGAAAGAAAGGGGCCTACTAATACCAGATCTCAGACTACATAACAAAGCAGTAATCATCAAAACAGTTTGGTACTGGTTAAAAATAGAGAGGTTGAAAAGCAAAACAAATGTGGTACATATCAAAACAGAAACCTAGAATCCATGTTGAGGAGATCCAAAGATTTCCACCTACTAGAGTAAGGATTCACTTTCTTTTTAAAAAAATTTATTTATTTTTAGTTTTCAACATTCACTTTCACAAGATTTTGAGTTCCAAATTTTCTCCTCATCTCTTCCCTCCACCCATCCCAAGACAGTATGCATTCTGAGTACCATTTCCCCCAACTTCCCCTCTCTTTTATCATACCCCTCCTTTCTCTTATCCCCTTCCTGTCTATTTTCTTGTGGGGCAAGATAAATTTCTTTATCCCATTGCCTGTATGTTTTATTTTCAAGTTGCATGTAAAAGCAATTTTTAATATTTGTTTTTAAAATTTTGAGTTCCAACTATTCTCCCTTCCTCCCTCCCTGCCCCCATCCCCACTGAGAATGCAAACAATTCAATATAAGTTCTGCATCATTATGCAAAACACTTCCATAACAGTCATACTGTGAAAGACTAACTATATTTCCCTCCATCCTATCCTACCCTCTTTTTATGCTATTTGACCCTATCCCTCCTCAAAAGAGTTACAAATATGATCTTTCCATGTAGTAATGTAAACAGTTCAACTTTAGTAAGTGCCTTATGATTTCTCTTTCCTGTTTAACTTTCATGCTTCTCTTGATTCTTGTTTTTGAAAGTCAAATTTTCTATTTAGTGCTGGTTGTTTCAACAAGAATGTTCGAAAGTCCTCTATTTCATTGAATGACCATTTTTTCCCTTGAAGTATTATACTCACTTTTGCTGGATAGGTGCTTCTTGGTTTCAATTCTAGCTCATTTGACCTCTGGAATATCATATTCCAAGCCCTTCAATCCCTTAATGTAGAAGCTTCTAGAGCTTGTGTTATCCTGATTATATTTTCACAATACTCAAATTGTTTCTTTCTGGATGCTTGCAATATTTTCTCCTTGACTGGGAAAATTCTGGAACTTGGCTACAATATTCCTAGGAGTTTTCCTTTGTGATCTCTTTCAGTAGGCAATTGGTGGATTCTTTCAATATCTATTTTACCTGCTTGCTCTACAATATCAGAGCAGTTTTCCTTGATAATTTCTTGAAAGATGATGTGTAGGCTCTTTTTTTGAACATGGCTTTCAGATAGGCCAATAATTTTAAAACTATCTCTCCTGGAACTATTTTCCAGGTCAGTTGTTTTTCCAATGAGATATTTCTTCATTCTTTTGACTTTTGTTTTATAATTTCTTGGTTTTTCATAAAGTCATTAGCTTCCATCTGCTCCATTCTAATCTTCAAGGAATTATTTTCTTCAGTGAGTTTTTGTTCCTCCTTTTTCATCTGGCCAATTCTGGTTTTTAGGGCATTATTCTCCTCAATGGCTTTTTGGATCTCTTTTGCCATTTGGGTTAGTCTATTTTTTAAAGTGTAATTTTCTTCAGGGTTTTTTTGGGTCTCCTATAGCAAGCAGTTAACTCATTTTTCAAGATTTTTCTTGCATCACTCTCATTTCTCTTCCCAATTTTTCCTCCACTTTTCTACTTGATTTTCAAAATCCTTTTTGGTCTCTTTCATGGCCTGAGACCAATTAATATTTTTCTTGGAGGCTTTGGATGGAGAAACTTTGACTTTGTTGTCTTCTATTTGTATATTTTGGTCTTCCTTGTCACCAAAGTAAGATTCTATAGCCTGATTCTTTTTCTGGTTTTTGTTCACTTTTCCAGCTATTTATTTGACGTTTGAGCTCTTTGTCAAGGTAGTTCTCTGCTTCCTGTGGGGGTAGGGAGATGTACTGTCAGCAGTCACTATCTGTGTACCTATAGTTCCAGAAACAGTGGCTGCTGCTGCTGCTGTTCCTGCCCCTGCTGCCACTGCTGCTGCCACGGACTCCTCCTCAGCATGCTCCTCCACCCTCTCCGTCACCCTGGGACTGGGATCCAACCACCTGCTCCCACAGGTTTTTTCCACTGACCTTCCAATTTGTCCTTGGCGTTTTGGGGTCATGAAGTCTGGAAACTACCACAAATTCCCAAGATTCAGTCCCCCAAGGCCTGCTCAGTTCCTGTCTGTGCCAGCCTGGCCCATACTGGACTGCACTCTGCTCCGAGCATGGCATGATAGACATTTCCTGGTGACTTTCCAAACTGTCTTGGGTTGGAGACTGGCTTCACTCTATCATTCTGTGGGTTCTGCAGCTCCAGAATTTGTTCAGAGTCACTATTTACAGGTATTTGGCTGGGTTTGTGGGGACAGCGCTAGCAATCCTTGCTGTAACCCCACCATCTTGGCTCTGTCCCTACAAGGTTTCACTTTCAACAAAAACTGCAGGGAAAACTAAAAAGCTGTCTACATCTTATATCATATTCCAAAATCAGCACTAAATGATATATGCCACTGCATAAACAAATTACAGAAACAAGGAAGAGATATCCTTTCAGATCTATAGTTCTAGAAAATTCATGATGAAACAAAACAAAAAAGGATAAAAGAAGGTAAAAATGGGTGGTTTTTGTTACATAACATCAAAATGTTTTCCCTTCAACACCTAAAGCACTGTAACTAAGATTAGAAGGGAAAGGGTTAACTGTGAGGAGGGGGAATCTTTCTAATAAGTTTTTCTGATAAAAGTCTCATTTCCAAGATACATAAGAAACTGAATTAAACGTATAAGGTTAAAAGTTGTTATTCAATTGATAAATGGTCAAAGGACATGTACCAGGAAATAAATCCAAGCTACCAGATGACATAATATTTGTAAAGTGGTTAGCACAGTACCTGGTATATACTAGGGACTATATAAATGCTTTTTCCCTTTCTTTTCCCCATATTATTAACAATCATCTGAAAAAATGCTCCAAATTACTATAAAAGAAATGAAAACTAAAATCCGTCTGAGGCTCAGTCTTATTCTTAGTTTGGCAAAGATGACAAAAAAGGAAATAGCAAATGTGGGAGTGGTTCAGGAAAAGCTAGTCACCTAAAGAGAGGGAAAGATAACTGAATACCAGTTCTGGGGTGGGGATGGTAGCCACAAAATGCTGTAAGTCCCAAAGGAAGCACTCTAACACACAAAACGTGTCATCCACAGATGATTCATGGGAAGAGATGAATAAGAATCACACAGGGTGAATGGGAATTCCTTTTCTCTACTACTCCATTTCCCCCACTGAAGAAGCCATCTCTTCATTTCCCACCAGGCTATACTCTTCTCGGCTTCTCCATTATGTCCCAGAAATTCTGCATACTGGAAGATAACTTCAGTCCTAGAAGTCACATGTTGGACTAGGGTCCCTGAGTTTGACTGGAGAGTGGAGGTTTGTAGTAAATGAATAAGACAGGCTTATATTCAACACCTTTGTAACAGTCTGCTGAACTTAATAATAATCACAACCACAATAATAAACTAGCTACTCTGTAGTTCTTTAAGATTTTCAAAGTTCTCTACAAATACCGTCTCAGCTCGGCTTCACAACAACTCCAAGATACGGGTGCTACTCTTATCCCCATTTTATAAATGAGGAAATTAAGAAGACAAAGGGCAAGTGATGACCAGGGTCACCTATCTCCAAGTGTCTAACGCCGAGCCTGAACCTGGGTCTTGGCGACAGCAGATTCAGGACTCTGTCCACTATACTATCTAAGTAAAACAACACAGCAGGGACTCGCCGGAGGACTGTTTCAATCAGGTTAACGTCCAAAACAAGGAAATAACAATGACAGTAACGGTAATAATCTGCCTTCGTGCGGCATTTGAAAATATGCAAAGCACACGACAATGCATTGTTTCATTTGGTCCTCACAGGAACCCTGTGGAGGAAATGCTACTACTCCCATTTTACAAGGAATTCATCTCAGAGAAGTTAATTGGCTTGCCTCAGAACACATTATATTTTTTTGATTGGTACTCTGCATTTTTTATTGAATTATTTTATTTGTTTTCAGTGTTTGACGTTCACTTCTATATATCTTAGATTTTTTTCTACCCTCTCCCTCTCATTCCCCCCTTCCTCTCCACTCTCTCCCTGAGAAGGCATACAATCTTACATAGGTTTTACACATACATTCCTATTAAAGGAATGTTGTATAGAAGAATTAAAATGAATGGGAGAAACCATAAAACAAAAAAAAAAATACAAAAGAAAATGATCTGTTCCTATCTGTGATCTAATTCCATAGTTTTTTCTCCGGTTGTGGAAGGCATTTTGCCTCAAGAGTCCATTGGAAACTTTTTAAGTCCATGCATTTCAATGAAGCTAAGAACACATTGACTTGAAGGTTCTGTTCCAACAATGAGTCTCTAATACACACGGCAAGTTCATCCAACATTCCTTCAAAAAAAACTAACAACAACACAGAATTTCAGAATGGGAAGGGACATCAGTGACCATCTCATCCAACATACACTGGGAAAAAAATACTCACTTGAAGATCACCAGCAAAGAAAAACATACTGCCTACAACACGGCTCATGACATTTTTTAATTATTACAGAAATATCAGCTGGTACTACACCTAAATGTGCCTCTGTAACTTCTACACATTACTCCTGGTTCTGCCCTTTCTGGAGGCAAAAAGAACCAATCTAATCCTTCTCCACCACGCTGACATTTCAAGTACTTAAAGACAGGTATCACAATCTTATATACTCTAGACAAAGCATGCCCCATTACTCTAACCAGTTCTCAAATGGTATGGATTTGAGTCATTTCATCGTTCTCACTGTCCTCCTCTAGACATCACCCAAGTTAAGCCTCATAAGAAATGGAAAGATTAAAGAAGGGGTAAATAAAGTAGACAACAAATTAGAGAATAAAAGTTTAGAATAGAATGGAAGGGAAAAGAATTAAGGAAGAAAATAAAGAAAGGCTCCTTAGACACAGATGCAGTAAAAAAAGGAAATCAATGAATAAATTTGGAGAAGTGAAGATCTGAACTAACCACTAACAGAGAGAGGAAAGAGAAAGGACAAAGGGGGAAGAAATAAAAACTAAATAATTAAAAGAAAAGAAGACATTGTGGTATATGAATGTGCTGTAAGAAATGGGATGGTTTCAGAAAAATATGGAAAAACTTACATTCACTCATACAAAATGAAGCAAGCAGAACCAGGAAAATATTGTACACAGTAACATCAGTATTGTAAGGATGATCAACAGTGAAAGACTTAGCTACTTTGACATTTTAGAAGTTCAAGATATAGTAAGAAATAGTCATTTGGCCATCTGTCTTGGACCAAAGACCCTTCATGAAGGTGGGTTCACAGTTTATATACCCTCAGAAGAGTCAGTGTTCCTGAGGCCAGCAATCAATTCTGATTGGCTAACAATTAATGAGAATGAATATTATAATGAGAGGTGGTCCTGTTCTAATAAGGATCTCAGGGGGCATAACTTTGATTATGTCATTTAATTCCAAATCATTCCAAGCCTCAATCTAGACAATGGGTCTATATCCCCCACTCAAATCTGAGCAAAAAACAATGGACAGGATTAAATTCCTTGTAAGGTTGGACTGAGGAGAATGTTAATCCTATCTGCTATCATCAGTTCACTCCTTCTGAGGCTGAACCTTGAAATGAGGACTTCAGAAAAAAGGGAAGAACTCTGGATCTCTCCAAATCATTGGTTATTAATAACAACTACTCTGATCAAGACAAATCCAAAGGACCTGTGATAAAAAATGCTATCTCCAGACAGAGAACTGATGAACTTTGAATATAGATTGAGGCATACTTTTTCATTTTCTTTGTTTTTCTTGGTTTTCTTCTCTGTTTTCTTTTGCAACATGTTAATATGGAATTACGTTTCCTATACCTTCACAATCTCTTCCTCAGAAGAAAAAAATTACTCTAAGTACATCTATTACAAAAATACAAAAAGAGGCAATGTAGTGCCAACACAATATTCATAGTGCCTATGGCAGCTATGAATATGCTAGCATAATTTTGAATCACAAAATACAACAGACTCTCCACATGAAAAACAGAAACAAAACATTTAAACACCAGAAAGCCAAATCTATCATAGCAACAAAGAAATCTATACACGATAACAAGGTAGGCTGTGCCACCATCCCCAAGCCTTCCCCCTGCTAAGGCCTTTCCACAAATAGATACAGTTCCCTGTTTGCTTCCTCTCTCTCCCTCTGCTCTAACTGATCTCACCAACTTCCTCCCAAGTCTGCTCCATCTTCCTGTTCCACCTGTTCAGCACGCTCCTCCCCCCACATGTGACTTAGGCTTCCATGTGATTTAAGCTAGTCACATGGACCTATTAATAGGTGGGAAAGATCTTCAAAATAAGCAAAAACACATTAACAATACAGGTGACTAATTGAATATGCAATTTAAAGAAATTTTAATTAACAAACCCAGAACAAGAACAAAAGAATACATGCTGAAAATTGGAGATAAAATGGATAAAAATGGAAAACAAAAAGACTGACAGAGAACTTAAAGATGTCTTTTAATGTTGATGTTAATCAACATAAAGTTCTAACCAACCTAATTAAAAAGAAGAAAAATCAACTTAACAAAAAAAAATGAAAAAAATATAATCTTAAGAGACACCAAATAAAAATAATTATCTCAGCTTACTAACCAGATATATGGCAATAAAACTGAGGATTCAATAGAAATAGAGAATTATATACATACATATAAAAAATCAAATTAATAGATGATTAAAAATATGTCTTAAATTATCCAATTTCAGAAAAAAATTGAACTACAAAAAACTACAAGGAAAAACTCTATTATATATGAATTTACAAGAGAATCATACCAAAAGTTTGAAGAATAATCAATATCTACATTACACAAATAATTTTAATCATCGAGGGGAAAGACACTCTATAAAGCTCATTTTATGAGACAAATATATTCCTAATACCTATGCCAGCGAAAGAGAACAAAGAGAATTGTGGAGTGATATCATTAAAGAATATCAAATTAATTTTTAAAAATAAAATCCTGGCAAGAAGGTTAAAATATTTTATTTTAAAAAAAAAACTTTCAATATGAACAATTTGGATATCCACCAGCAATTTAAATAGAGTTCAAAATTAGGGGGAAAAATTAACATAATTAATTAAATTAAAATGAAATAATTCCCAAACCTGTGATTATATGCAGAAAAAAGGTTTTGATAAAGTATATTCATTTATATTAAACACCCTTCAAATTGCAAAACTAGAAAGCCCCCCCTTTTCTTAATATGATTTAAAAAGGATCTATCTAAAATTAAAAGCTAGCCTTTTATGCAACAGAGAAATAAAAGTTTTCCCAACATATACTGAAGTAAATCAAAGGGGCCCCTTTACCTGTTAGGTTTAGAGATAGATCAAAAAACACTAACAATAGAATATTGATTAGTTATGGATGGGCCCAATCAATATGATAAAAATTTAAATACTTTCAAATTTTATTTACTTATTAACAAACAAAGCAAATTAGTAAGATACACTATA
>CM053773.1:13525969-13556699 GCA_028658325.1 Potorous gilbertii | reverse complement strand
GGATAAATTCACTTACCTTGGTAGTATACTTTCCAGGGATGTACACATTGACAATGAGATTGATGCACATATTGTCAGAGCTAGTTCAATGTTTGGGATGCTCCAAAGAAAAGTTTGGGAGAGAAGAGATATTAGACTGACTACAAAACTGAAGGTCTACAGAGCCATTGTGCTGACCTCATTGTTGTATGTCTGTGAAACATGGACAGTCCACCAGCGCCATGCCAAGAAACTGAATCCTTTCCATTTGAACTATCTTAAGAAGATTCTAAGGATCACCTGGCAGGAAAAGGTATCAGACACTGAAGTCCTTGCGCGAGATGAACTGCCAAGCATTCAAACTATGCTTCAGAGAGCACAACTCTGATGGGCTAGCCACATTGTTCGAATGCAAAACGTACCTTGCCAAAAAGACTATTTTATGGAGAACTCACATGGGGCAGGCAATCACATGGTGGCCAGAAGAAGTGATACAACGACACTCTCAAGGTCTCTTTCAAGAACTCTGGATTTGAATGTGTGACAAGGGAGACACTGGCACAGGACCGCTCAGCATGGCATGCCCACATCAGAAAAGGTGTTGTGCTCTATGAGTAAAGCAGAATTGAGGTATCACAAAGGAACCATATAGGATACGCAAATGTAGAGTAACCACCCCAAATATTCACACCACCTATTTGTGTCCAATCTATAGTAGAGCATTTTGAGCTTATAGTAATCTGATCAGTCACATTTGGACACACTGAAACTTGACTTTATCATGGTGATGTCATGGACAACAACCAACCAACCAATCAGGGGCACTTTTAGCAAGACAAAAACAGCAACAGATCCAATTTGATTGCCATCACAAACCTACTTGTCCAACCTTAACTTCTTTGCTAACTTCCAGTCTCACAATTCCAACTGTCTACTGTTGTTCAGTTCTGTCTGACTTTTCTTGACCTCATAGACAATAGCAAGCCAGACCCTTCTATCCTCCACTATCTCTCAAAGGCTGTCCAAGTTCATGTTTATTGTTCTATATTACTATCTATACATCTTACCATCTACCGTTCTCTTTTCCTTTTACCTTCAACCTTTCCCAACATCAGGGTGTTTTCCAAAGAGTCTTGTCTTTCTCACTATGTCACCAAAGTGTTAAAGCTTCAGCATTTGACTTCCCAATGAACAGTCTAAATTAATTTCTTTAACTATTGACTGATTTGATTTCCCTGTTATCCAAAAGACTCTCAAAAGTCCTCTCCACCACTACAATTTGAAAGCATCCATTCTGTGGCACTCAGCTTTCCTTCTAATCATAGCTTGGACTATATAGACTTTTCTTAGGAAAGTGATGTCTCTGCTTTTTAGTATTCTGTCCAGATTTGCCATAGCTTTCCTTCCAAGGGGAAAGCATCTTTTTATTTTCATGACTATTAGATATCTCAAGATGGATATCCTTACAGACATCCTAATATCAACACATCCAAAAATGAACTATTATCCCAAACCCTTCACTCTTTCTGCCTCCCTACTGTTATCAAGGGTACCCCTAGTCAACCAAGTTTACAATCTAGGATATGTCATTCTTAAGCTGTCATTCTCCATATCCAATCTGTTGCCTTGTACCATTGATTCTACCTTTCTAGCATCATATACATAAATACATGCATGCACATATATACATACATATACATATATACATATATATGTACATATATACATACATATATATATATATATCCCTTTCTCTCCTTTAACACTTCCATTACCTTGGTGGAGCCCTGGAGCCTTTCATCACATCTCACTTAGACTATTACAATAGCCTGCTGATTAGTCTGCCTGCTACAAGACTCTTCCCACTCCAGTTTATCCTCAGTTGTCAAAGTGATCTTCCTAATGTACAGGTCTAATCAGGACAACTCTTTACCGTACTCCTCTACTCAATAAAATCTAGTGGCTCCCTATTATCTCCAAGATCACTGACAAAATCCTCTCTTTGGTTTTTAAAACCCTTCATAATCTGGCCCCTCCCAATCTCTGTAGTCTTAAAATACACCTTACTCCTATATAAGTACTCTAAAACTGAATGACTGTGGCCTCCTATTGTTGTTCATTGCATGAAATACTCCAGCCCCAGACTCATGCATTTTTCACTCACTGTCCTTCATGCCTGTAAATGCCCTTTCTCCTCACCTCTGCCTCCTGGCTTCCCTAACTTCCTAAGTCTCACTAAAATCCCAGCTTTTGCAAGAAGACATTCCTGATTTCCCCTAATGAAAGTGCCTTAGCTGAATTTATCTCCAATTTATCCTGTATATATCTTGCATCTACATAGTTATTTGTATGCTATGTCTATGTCCCATTGGTCTGTGAGTTCTTTGAGGATAAGAATGATTTTCGTCTTTCTTTGTGTCCTCAGAACTTAGCATAATGCCTGGCATATAGAAAGTATCTCATAAACAAATGCTTTGTTGGCTGGCTGACTAGGCAGAATAATATAAAAATTCATTTGGAGGAATAAAATATAAAGGGAAATCAAACTTTAAAAATAGGAACAAAGGGGGAAAATCACTTTCAGACTTCAAAACTATAATAAAGTAGAAATTATTTAATACTGGTGATAAAACAGAAAAGGAGATCAATGGAACAGATTAGACAGAAGAATAAAAAAAAAACCTCACTATCTTGGTGTACAATATGACCTAAAACAAATAACTGAGGAAAGAACTCCCTAATTAATGAGATTGCTGGAAAAACTTGAAAGCAGTCTTGCAGAATTTAGGGTTAGAGAAGCATCTTACAGTACATGCCACAGTAGAGTCAAAACGATTATTTGACCTGAATATTCAAGGTCATATCACAGAAAGAAGAGAATCATAATAGGCATCTTTGAAAATAATGCCTAGGGGGTGAATTCTCAACCTAACAAGAGATAGAGATAATTATAAAAGATAAAATATATAATGTCTATGCCATGAAATTCCAAAATCTGTGCATGAAAAAACTTAATGCAACTAAGCAGCTGCCTAGGAAAAAACAAACAAACCAAACTTGAATTAAATATCTCTAATAAAGGACTGATAGATCATATATGAAGGTGACTAAATGAAAATATATAAGAACAAAAGCCATTCCCCAATATCGGTGGTCAAATAATGTGAGCAAACCATTCTCAAAAAAATTGCAAACTATTTACAACCATAAAGAGAATGATCCATACAAAAGAATAAGTTGAAAAAATTTCAACTTATACCTAGCACACTGACAAAGATAACACAAATGAAAATAGTCAGTGTTGGAGGAGATAAAGAAAGCCATGAATGCTACTATACCATTCACAAAACTGTGAACTGATCCAACCACGCAGGAAAAGCTAAGATGTGACTAAGATGTTCATACTCTGTGATCCAGAGATTCAATGGTAAAAATGGCAAAGATAAATAAAGGCCCCATATACACCAAAATATTTACAGCAAAACCTTTTGTAGAAGCATAGAACTGGAAAGAACGTGGATGCCCATCAATCAAGAAATGGCTAAACAAGCTGTGGTACTGGATATTGCAATGCTGTAAGAAACAACGAATGTGAAGAGCACAGAAGCTTGGTCAGAATTGCATGAAATAAAACAGAGTGAACTGCATAAACAATGACTGCAAGTAGAAATGAAAAGATTGGGAATAATAAAACAATCAGAACTGGAGACTAAAAATGAATGAATTAAAAAGCATTTGTTAATTGTTTGCTATTTGTAAAGTACTACGTTAGAAAGAAGAGATAGTCGACACCCTCACCCTTTCCTTGCAGAGGGCAGGAACAATGAGTGGGCAACACTGCACTGAACGTCAGATATTTTACAGTGTGTTTGGAGTTTTGCCAAACTTCTTTTCCCATCATATTTACTTTTTATTATAAATAATGGCTCTGGGAGAGGGAAGAAGAAAAGTGACACGCTGGGAAATATACTTGATGTAAGACAAAGTGCAAGTGTCCTTAGAACTTGCAGAACACATTTTGAATATTCATTATAGTAACAAATCTTAGACTTCAAAGAAGGTATTTGAGTTTTGTAAATAACCAAAGGTCACTTAGAGACAATACTTGTAGAGGTGAGTTGTTCAGCTGGCTAAAAAAATGTTTTCATCAAAATGGAGGCATGATGAATAGGAAATGAGACTGAGTTCCTTTTTTGACAAACTGGTTCTAAAGGAATTACAAGTGAGGATTCAAAAGTATTTTAAGCAATGAGAGTACCATTGGATTAAATATAATCTTCCAAGTACACAGTCTCTTTAAAGCTTTGCACGTATGCTTTTTCATGTGTATTTTTGCATATGCATTTTAGTAAGTCCTTTTACTTTGTGCTATATACATTGAGGACACAGCATAATAAACTTTGTCTGGATATGCATATCCTTTCCTAGATATTACACATGAATTAAGATAGGTGCCTGTCTAGAGACCCTTATCATCAATGTCCCAAAAGAGGACAAGCTTATCATTCTGGGTGACTTTAATGCTAGAGTAGGCTCAGGCTACCAGACTTGGCAGGGAGTCCTAGGGAGGAATGGAGCTGGAAACAGCAATGCCAATGGTCATTTACTGCTGAAGACATGTCATCACATGACCTTCTCATCACCAACACTGTTTTCCGTTTATCTAAATGCAATAAAACTCCATGGATGCACCCTTGCAGCAAACATTGGCCTCTACTAAGCTATGTGATTATAAGGAGAAGAGACAGACAAGATGTGAGAGTGGCAAAGGTAATGTGTGGTGCAGAGTGCTGGACTGATCATAGACTTATCCTTTCCAAGTTAAATATTTGCATTCATCAAAAGTGCCTCCCCCAAGGCAAAATGATTACCAGAAGAATGAATGTCAACAAATGAGAGCTCTTCTCTGAGTGTGAACAGTTTGTTGCTAACTTGGAAGGAAAGTTGAGCCAACACATAGCTGGCAACAATGGAGCAGAAAAGGAGTGGGCAACTTTCAGAGATTTGGTGTGCAGCACTACATTTGTTCATCTGGGTCACAACACTAGCAAACACCAACACTGGTTTGATGAAAACGATGGGGAAATTCAGAAGCTGCTAAATGAAAAACAAGAACTCCACAGGGTTTACCAGCAGGATAGTTCATCCATCTCTAAGAAGGCAGCATTTAATTCCATCAAAAGCAAAGTACAAGTAAAGCTTAGAGAAATGCAGGATTCTTGGCTCAGTAAAGAAGGCGATGAAATTCAGTTTTATGCTGATGGTAACCATCCAAAGCACTTTTATGATCTTATAGAATTACCTAATTTCAAAGGTACTTTAACATTTTTTCACAATCTAGTCACTTACATGCATATGTCTTACCTTTAATATTGTTTTAGGACGTTTTCTAAAATATAATTTTGGCTTTTCAATCACAGGAAGAGGTGGAAGCTTTCTTAGTTCCTGTAACACAGAGCTTGCAGCACGTTTTTTTGAGAGTTTTTTGCTATTTCCCTCTCCTTCTGCAGAGAACTCTCCTACTGATACTCGGGTAACAAAACTCTTCATATGTGGAGGTCCACTTTCCTTAATGACCTATTAATTTAAAATAGGACATAGTGTTTATACTTCTTCAATGCTGCAAGGATTCATGTTTTCACTGATAAAAATATTCTCTTCACCATCACAGAAAACAATCCCTCTATGACTTAGAAAACAATTATAATGAGTTACAGCAGTAAAAAAATACATCATTCAGAGGCCAACCCTTTAGCGATAAGTCTCTCCACATTTAATTAAGTTGGTCCTCTAACAACAAATATATAGTCTCTTATTGAGCCTATAGATGATGGCCCTCCAACTTTGTGGTACCTCCCAGGGTATTTGTTCCACAAGCATAGTTTTGGAACATACCCCAAATCATCTTCATTCATTAAAGAAATGCATTGAAGACTAGGGCTTTAGTGGAAGATCAAATGCCTATAGTTTCATAAGATTAGGGAGACACATTGACTAAGACTGATAAATTATGATTTGTTTTCACAAGGTAATTTATTTTCAATGATTTTGGGGAGCAGAAAAAAACTATGAAAATCTCTATTAAGTACATACCTCAAAAGTGACAGGCATGTTACGTTTCAATCCAATTTCAAAAACTAAGCTGATCTCAGATTTGTTAGCATCTTTTTCTTCTTCTATTTCTTTTCCTGATTCTCCATTCTAGATCATAAAAAACAAGAAAATTTGTGCCATACAGTACTCAATTGTCAAGGAACTTTGCTTCTTATTTATAATATCATACTAAGCAATAGAAGACAAGGAAATTGCTTTGATAGAAATCAGAATAGAATTTTTTTTTGTAAATTTGTACCGTCAAAACTACAATATCTTTCAAAAAATATAATGGAAAAGTATAACTATAAAATTACTTTTATTATAAACTAATGCTATAAACAAAATTCATCCGTATATATCTGAGGTAGTCAAACTTAGTGACACAAATCAGAAAATGATCATCTGTAGCTCTTTTGTTACATAGTTTCATGCCTTCTAATTAATCCAGTTCAAGGAGTATTTATTGGCTTCTTAGAGAAAATAGCGAATGAGTCTAAATACATATGTTGATACCATTTATTAATCCCTCCTATGAGAATGGCTAGTCCTGGGAGATACTAGAACCCCAACTGGGAAATCTGATTTTCTTTCCCTGTGCCTCCTTATGAAAATGTCTAAAGCACAATGCTCCAACAATTTGGGATCTGTTGTGCTGGTTAGCCTGGAGAAGAGAAAACTTTGTGGGGACAGGAGAGCTCTCTTCAAATATTTAGAGGATCATCATTTATCTTATAAAAGTTGTTTTTTCTCCTTGGTTTCAGAGGGCAAAACTAGAAACAATGAGAAAAAATAGTAGGGGATATATTTAGGACCAACATAAGGAAAATATTTTTTTTCCCGATTAGAACTGAAATCATAAGATCTATTCCTAGAAAGGATTTTAGGGATAATAAACAATTACCTCCTTTCACAGGAGGAACCTGAGATTCAAATAAAACATTAAAAAATCTTACTTGTTCAAAGACAGTCAGGGAGGAAAGTAACAAAGTTGGGATTTAAACATAGGCCCTTCAACTCTTAATCCAATGTTACTGATCTGTTATACCATGTTGTCATGAAAGAGCTAGGGTTTAATACTGTAGAAATCCCACTTTTAGGAACAATAATAAAAATCAGTCAGAAGTCCTGGGTTTGAGTCCCAGCTCTACCTCTTAGTGGCTAGCTGTGTGAGAGCAGACAAGTCACTTAACTCTCTGAGCCTCAACATCTTCCTATGCCAAACAGAAATAATGTTATTTATACTGCCTATCTCACAATGTGATTGTGGGGAAAGCAGTCTGAAAATTGAAAACCGTAAGGCAAATGTGAGTTATTCTTATAACTAGTATCCTATCCAACTTTGTGCCCATTTCTACTGCAATCTGTATGTAACCATACCAAACTTCAAATATTGTCAGTTAGGTGTACAGTAGATAGAGCCCTGAGGCTGGAGTCAAGAAGACTTGAGTTCAATCCCAGCCTCAGATACTGGCTGTGCGACTCTAGTAAGTCACTGAATCTCTCTTTGCCGTAGTTTCCTCAACTACAAAATGAAAATCACCAGAGCACCTACCTCACAGGGTTACTGTGAGGATCAAATGAGATAATGTTTGTGAAGCATTCAGCACAGAGCCTGGCACACAGTAGGCACCTGATACAGAACCACTCCCTTCTCCTCTACCCACTACCTAATACGATGCTTAATTTTCTGTCAAATACTGTGCCAGATCTAGGGTAAGTATTCAACAAATACTTGGCACATCAATGTTATTCCCCCATCCTTGTCCATTTCCCTGTTGTCACTGCCAAAACTGCTAGGTCTCATTATCAAAATCTTGGTTATGATTCATAGAAGTTCATAGAAAACTCACAAAGCATCCTCAGCTCCTATGTAAGGTCAGAAAAAGAGTGATACTCAGAACCCGATTCTATAGTTTCATCAGTATTGAAGGGCAATTGTGGCCATAAACCATGGCACAGCAGAGGAATGGAAAGGCAGCCCGAGAAGGATATCAGATTGAACTATAATATTTGTCTCTAATCATATCAAGAAAATTACTTCTTCCTTTTATGCAAAAAAGGTACATATTCATCAAGCAGAAAATGTTTGCCTTCTTAACAATTTAACTATTGAGAGAAGGAAACCAAGGGACTTAAAGACAGGATTAATTGCTATGACCTGCCTTAGTTATACTTTAACTACGAATCTTCCATTTGCTTTGCCGGGTTTTGTACAGTTCAAATATGAGCTGCTATTGCCACACTATTATTTTTATTATGATGACTCCAAGCTTTTTCCTAAAATAAAGGGCCATCTTTTCACACTGAAATTCTGTTGTGTTGTCATATGGGGCAAGTCATAAGACACAAGTCTTAGAAGAATTAAAACTGAAAATCTCCCAAAGGGGAATGGAGACATGTATGATGTGTGTGATCAGGCCGCAACAGAGTAGAAATGAGAAATTAAATTAATAAGTAAATATCATATATAACTAAAGATATGGGAGGATAAGGATTGTTCAGATAACCAGACCAAAGAATAATGATAGCACAGTCACCATATTCTACTGGTATCTTCAAGTTGTCGCGAGAAAATGAGCCAATCTACACTGGGTGGATGTCTTCCCACCCATCCCCCTATATAGATAGGAGTCACACAGTATAGGCAGATCTAGATGGGCTGCAATCACACTATTGGAGAGAGGACCCATGTCAATGAAACTGTATGTTCATTTGAGTATTAGAAGCAATGGCACCTGAGGTAATTTCTCTGGGATAGGTTCATTCTGGAGAGCTTGGAGAGCCTTTGTTGCAGCATTGTGTCTAGCAGCCTGACGAGTCTTTCCTTCCCCAAAGAACTCGTTGTTTCCAACACTTAGCTGGACATAAAAAACTTTAGGCACTGGACAATGATACCTAGAATTGGAAAGAGTAAATGTTATTACTGGAGGGAAAAACACTCCATAAAGATTAAAAATATGTTTTGTTTTAAATTACATAAGGTGTACAATGTACCCTCAACCACTATATAAAAATTTTATCTCCAAGTAGATATTGATATGACTAAAAAATAAAAGCATTATCTCTACCTTATATTATTATTATATAATAGAAAAATCATATACAAAAAATAAGAAACTTATTTTGAATAAATTTTTACCCAAATATTAGTAAACAGTTAAAAATAAATAATTTGAAGTTAAAGGTGAACCACATATTCTCTTAAATGGCAGCCATTTTATCATACTGAATTTTAGCCAATGTTAATGCTATAATGTTACAATCAATATAATTCAATGTTGCTGCTTAAGTTTATTAGACCCACTCTTTGTAGAAGGGAGTTAGATAAAAGTCTTCAGATTACACTAGATTGTTATACTGATCAAAACTTCAAGGACCTTATTTTTATCAGTGAGACTATATTGTCTCTACTGATGCAGACTGCAACTCTCTCACATCTTAGAAAAATTTCCCTTAACTGCTATGACCAAAAAAAAATTCATCACTTAATGTCTGACCATCTCAGATGAACCTCTGTGAACTTACCTCGCATGCCTTGGACAAAAGTACATCACTAAGCCTGGAATCAAAGTCTTTCCAGTTTGGTAAGACTTGACAGTGCTTTTGTTCTGCCTGCAGAGCCTTCATGAACCCAGAGTCACCACGATACCATGAAAATACATTGTACTGACGCACATTAGAAATCCTGTGATTACTTTTCATTGCTTCATTCTGCCTCTGACCCTAAATCCACAATGCTTTTACTATATGACAGTATTGCTAGTTCTTCTTCCTCACTCTAAATTTTGATATTCCTTTCATTCTCTCTATGTACTCTGTTTTGGTGATGTCTTCAAATATCACTTGGACATGGATGATAACCAAGTCTGTAAATTTATCCTTATTAACTTTTGAGAGAGACAGTGTGAAACACTGAAAAGTGCATTGGATTTGTAGTCAAACTATCCCTGTGGGCTTAAACAAATCATTTAACCTCTCTTGGACTCAGTTTCCACATTTGTAAAATGAAGCACTGAACTAATGACCTATAAGGTCCTTTATAAGTCTAGATTCTATGAACCTATGAGTTTCAGATAGGTCTTTTACATTTTTCCTGTCCTTCTGGCATCTCAAACTTATCACACCTCATCTTCTGAATGACTTCAGTGATTGGAAACTGCCATCTGTCATTTAACAAAACCCTGTTCCTCACTTCCTGCTGCCTGCTCCCTTGATCCTAGGCCCCCAACCCAGACCTTACAACTTCCCACTCAAGGTTGATTGTCCACCCAAACTTACTTAGACTTTTCCTTTCTCACACCTTCCAGTTCCTTAAACCACTGAGACGCATTCTTATGATAACATGGCATTCTGGGTCAGCCACTTTTTCCAGCACTGATTGTGCTTTCATTCATACCCATATTGATCATGGTAGAGAAGAGGAGATAGAAACAACCCTTACTTGTCACTGGCACTTCTAGGAATCATAACATCCTTAACTTACTTGCATCCTTGACTTACCCCTCTGCTGCACCCCAGCTATCCATGGAGACAGCCACACCCTTGATCTCACCATCACCCACAAAGATTCTACTTCCATGTTCAGGAACTCTTGAAATCTCTGTATCTGATCACAATTTATATCAGTTCATTTTTCCCTTTGCCTTACAACCCTCACCCCTGTTCTTCAACCTCACTATGACCTCTGAGCCCTCAAACCCTTCATTCTTTCCTAGGTCATCACCTCCCTTCCCTATGAGGTAAACCAGTTCAGCTCTACACTGTCATCTTCTCTTGAATCCAGGGCAAATTAATAATCCTTATCCTATCACTGATCTTGTCCTGCCAAAATCCAACCTTAGAGTACTCCCATCATCCACCACCTTCACTCCTGCTCATGTGAAGTTAGAGAAAATTGGAAAACTGCTGACTGGGCTCATTACAGATTTATGTTACCTAACCTCATCTGGGCCTACAGAGTGGCACAGCAATCCTTCTACACTTCCCTAATCTACTCACTATCTCACTCACTACAGTGGCTCTTCCAAATCATTTCATCTTTTCTCAAACCTCCTATGGAGGAGGAGGAGTTTCCTCCTCCCCCACCCTTCCAGCTAAGACCTTTACCTCATATTACACAGAAAAAAAAAATCAGGACATTTGGTGAAAGCTCCTTTATTCCCCCTCCTGCTTTACCACTATCTCCTTCTTCACCTTGGTCTCATAGGAAGAGGCAGTCTCTCTTGGCCAAGGCAAATCCTTCTATGTACACAAGAGATCTCACTCTACCCAGTCCTCTATAGTACTTTGCTTCCTCTATCATATCCTCTCTCTTACTAATCTTCAATCTGTCTGTCTGCTGGCTGCTTCCCTGCTGCCAACAAATACAACCATTTTCCCCCTCAGAAACACACACACACATACACATACATACACACACACACACACACACACACACACACACACACACACACACACACATCCTTCTCTTGAACCATCCATCCTACCTAGCTATAGCCCTATATTAGTCCTGCTGTCCTTGAGAAAACCTACAATCAGTGTCCCCACTTCCTTTCTTCTTAAGCCCTCTGTAGTCTGGCTTCCAAAACTACGGTCTCTGGAGTTATTAATGATCTCTTAGATGTCAGTACAATGGCCTTTTCTCAGTCCTCATTTTTTTTTGCCTTCTCTGCCACCTCTGACCCTGTCAATCACCCTTTTCTCCCTGATACTTTCGTCTTTCTAGGTTTCCATGACACTGCTCTTTCCTGGTTCTCCTATCTATCTCAAGTATCTCTCATTCTCCTTTGCGCACTTTCAGTCCAGGTCACGCCCTCTAACCATGGATGTCCTCCAGGGATCTGTCCTGGTTTCTCTTTTCTCCCTTTATGCTATTTTACTTGGTGATCTCAATACTTCCTATGGATTCAATTACCATCTCTGTGCAGATGAGACTCTAAGGTACTCCAATTTACCCTGTATATATATTGATTGTATAGTTGTTCACATGTGGTTTTCCCCATTAGGATGTGAGCTCTTTGAAGGTAGGTACTGTTTTTGCCTTTTGTTGTATACCCAGCATTTAATACAGTGCCTGGCACATAGCAGGTACTTAATAAATGCTTGTTAACTTGATTTGATGTGACTGACCATCCTTAGTGTTCTAATTTCCTTATTTCTGTGCGAGGAGTTGTATTTGGCACCTCCCTCTACCTCACCCCTAGGGAAGCAACATGATTTAGCAGAAAGAGCACTAATCATGGTGCTTGAAAATCTGGTTTTGAATAGAGATAACATGGCAAACCGTTTGAAGATAGGAGGTATTTAATAAATATTACTGAAATGAACAAAACTGATTTTTTTAAAGAATGCTCAAAGAGATAAAAAAAACCAATAAAGTTCAATATTATGTAAGCTAAAGGAAGAAAGGTTTGACAAAACATTTTTTTAAAAATTTGCTTTCATGATTTTCTCTCGTCCCTTTCATTATTACAAATAATTAAAAATTACCTATATAGTGAAGTGAATGTCAGAGTCCTTAAATACCTTTTCTCTATGTTACAGACAGGACATGGGCAATAGTAATCCTTATAATGGATGAGTATAGATTTGTTTCTTTGCAATGCTACTCAGTGCTCCTAGTTATGTCCTCTGTGATGAGATCAAAACCTTCCACACAATAACTCTTCAAATATTTGAAGATGAACAGCCATATTTTTTAAATGCTCCAAATCACAGATAATTAAAGGAATGAAATTTTAAAACAACTTTTATATTCCACCTATCAGATTGGTGAAGATGATAAAAAAAATAAAATGACAGTTACTAGAGGGGCTGCTGGAAAACAGACATACCAGTACATCTCTGATGGAACTGTGAATTGACCCAGACATTCTGGAAAGAAATTTGGAAATATTTTCAATATTTCCTGTACACCCTCCCACTTTGATTGCTGCAATAATTGTAGTAACTCTATACCCCCAAAGATCAAAGGAAGAAGGAAAATATTTATAATCATTCCTTTTGTGTACATAAAGAACTGGAAAATAAGAATGATATCCATTAAGTGGGGAAAGAACTGAATAATTATGGTTTAACATTAATTATAATGTAATATTATTGTGCCACGTGAAATGACAAAAGGGAAAGAAAGACAAGAGGCCTCTTATAAACCAATACAGAGTAAAGTGAGGAGAATTCAAAGAACAATTTATACAGTAACAAGAACACTATTCAAAAAAAAGCAACTTTCAAAGACTTAATTCTGATCAATGCAATGACCAACCACAGCTCTATGGGCTAGATGATGAAGCATAATACACTGAAAGACATATTTGGGGCCATTAATAACGTGTGAATTGATTTTGCTTGACTATACTTGCTTGTTATAAGGTATATGTTTTGTTCTCTTTTTAATGGGGAGATGAAATCATGGGAAACTATCAATAGTATTTCCATGAAAAAAGGAAAAGAAAAATAGGAGAGCCTTAAAGCATATTTTAAAACACAAAGAGGAGAAGAAGATGAAAAGGCAGATATGGAGGACACTTTTGAAAGTAACACACTGAGTTTTTAATGTACTTCCAAAAAATTGTACATAGTGTAAAATCATGGTTTCACACACTCTTTCTCTGTTATACTTTATATACGGAATTGTTCTCTTTTTTGGTGTTTGCTAATTTCATAATAAAAAGCCAAAAACTAAACAGTTCCTTCAGCTGATCCTCAGCCCAAACTCTTGGCCATTATGCTTGATCTCACTTGGATATTCTCCAGTTCATCAGTGTTCTTCCCCAAGTAATGGTGCCCAAATCTGAAGATAATACTATACATGTGGTCTAAACACCACAAAGTATAAGAGTACTAATCACATCCCTTGTCCTGTTTCTCCACTTGATTGAGCTGGCAGGGCAGGATGGGGGTCTCATTACTATTGTTCTGTCCTATAGCTAAAGTAGCGGGGGAATCTTCTGAGAATACCAGTCCTTAAGCAGATGGGGAATCTTCCCAGCACTGATATGATATTTTAGTCCTTAAACTAGAGAAGGAATTTTCTCAGAATTGTGCTTGAGTGTATGTGTAGGTATAGAGGAAGCAGAAGAATTGAGGTAGGTATTTTTCCCTGTCAATTTCAGGTTGGCAGGGCATTTCAAATTTGATTACTATTTAAATAATCACTGGGAATGGAGGGGAAAAGTTTCAGGGGGAAGAGGCAGGGGAAGACAAGCAGGAGAGCATAGAATACAAAGTTTCGTTGTCTTTCTATGTGGTTAAGTCTTTAATAATTTGAGGACTTTGAAGCCATCCAAATTAATTATAGCTTCACCACTCTGACCTTCCCTTTCATCATCTATAAAATCAGGACATTAATACCTGTATTATCTTTCAGTGTTACATATAGGATCTTCTCTTTTCTAGACTAACATACCCAGTTCCTTCAACTAGTCTTCATGCAGATAGACTTGAACTTCTTCAACCCCTCTCTGACTGAATGGATGGTCTTCAATGATGAATGCTGATAACTGAATGATAAAGCACTTATTAAGAATCTAGTATATGCCAGGAACTGTATAAATTCAAGATATACTAATAAGAAATCAAGACAGTCCCTGACCCCAAGGAACTGGTATTCTAATGAAGGAAGACAGTTCAAAAAGGAAAACTAGGAAGGGGAGGAAGCAGGGATGGTGTGGCCAAAATATGGAGGTCTGGTTCTAGAGCTCTAATAATTGACATCCCCAAACAAATTCATCACCTGGTACCTAAAATGATGAAGTCTGGACAATTTTAACTAGGTTGGTACTCAGATGATACAAAAATAAAGTCCATTGCCAGGCCTACGCTTGAAGTTTCAAAGCATAGAACTAAAGAACTTGAAGGCAGTTCTAGGAAGCATCAAAGGAACACTTTGGTGAAAATATATATATATATATATTTTTTTTTTTTTTTTAAACCCACCAACTAATACGTTGGATTCAGGTTTTATAAATTATCCCCGGTAACTCTCCATTTTCTATCATCAGCTTTGCTTGGTTCTGATTCCATGAACATCACACCCCCTCATGGTCCCCCCTCAAGTTCCTCTCCTTTGCAGCTTCCTTTATTATGTTGTGTTCCTCCCTTGTATTGTAAGTTCCTTGACAGCAGAGACTGCTTTTCTTTTTTTTAATGTGATTTATCCCCAGCATTTAGCACAGTGCTTGGCCCATGATATATACTTAATAAATGTTTACTGAACTGAATTGAAAAGTACAGACTATGCTCAGAACATCCAATAAAGTAATTTCTTGTCTTTGTCATTTTCTACCCTGCTTTTGGTCAGAATTTTAGTTATGAACAATAAGTAGAAAGAACAGTAGAATCAGATACTCAATGAGTATTTATGTACAAACAAGCTTTATACAAGATAAACTGGAGATAATCAATAGAGGAAGGCAGTGACATTAAGAAGGACCAGGAAAGGCATCATATAGAAGATGGGATTTTAACTGGGACTTCAAGGAAGCCAGAGAAACAAGGAGGTGGAGATGAGGAGAAAGAGAATTCTAGATGTGGGGAATAACCAGTGACAATGCCTAGAATCTGGAGATGGAATGCTTACATGAGGAACCTCAAAAACACCAGTGTTCCTAGATAACAAAGTATGTGGAGGGACATAAGGTGTAGGGAGACAAAAAAGGTAGGAGGGAATGGGGTCGTGCGAAGTCTTTGAAAGCTAAAGAATTCATATTTGTTCCTGGAGGTGTCACTGGAACTTACTGGGTTCGGGGGATGAGGGAGTCATGGTCAGATCTGTAAGATAAATCAGGAGTTAAGTGGAGGATGCACTGGAATAGGGAGAGAAGATCAACCTGCAGGCTAGCTAGTCTGGATGTAAGGCGATGAGGGTATACACAATAGTGGTAACAATGCTGGAGAAGAAAAGAGACGTATGTAGGAGATTTCTCATATGAGAGATTGTTGCAAAGACAGAATTGACAAGACTTAGCAGTAGAGAGGATAAGAGGATTTAACCTAGAGTACATGGCATAATATCCTGTCAATAAATCTGAGATCAAAACTTTCTATGATGCAATGCAAAATGAAAGCAAATCCACATGAGGTGAGTATATTGAACCTTGTGAAAGATTCATTTTTCATTTGTTTCAGTTATATCCAACTTTTTGTGACCCCATTTAGGGTTTTCTTGGCAAAGATACTGGAGTGGCTTGTCATTTCCTCCTCTGGTTCATTTTAGAGATGAGGAACTGAGGCAAACAGGCTAAGTGACTTGCCCAGGGTCACAAAGCTAGTAAGTGTCTGGGGTCAGATTTGAAAGATACATTGAAGAACAGAAACGTATTTTGGGACTAGACATGCAAATTTTAGAAGAAATTGTTTAAATTCTACACACACATTAGAATTTGTAGGGAAGGATATACATAGAATTTAAATACTTGCTGGTTGGTTGATTAACCAAGTGACATAAGAAAATAACAGAGTACCTAGGATGGTGAATAGGGGAGAGCTGGTGGGAGAGAGTTCCAGGCCTGGAGTCAGGAAGATTAATCTTCCTGAGTTTAAATATGACCCGAGACACATCCTATTTGTGTGACCCTGGGCAAGTCACTTAACCTATTTGTCTCAGTTTCTTCATCTATAAAATGAGCTGGAGAAGGTAATGGCAAAACACTCCACTATCTGCCAAGAAAATTCCAAATGAGATCACAAAGAGTAAAACATGACTAAACAATGAGCAATAAAAACTAGGACTGAGAATTGAGGATTATTGCTGATTAGTGGAGGAGGGGAGAAGAAAAGAAAATAGAGAGGAATTAAAGGGTGAATGCAGAGTTAAGAAATAACAATGTCGTGGAAACCAAAGTAAAAGAGGGATCAAGAAAGAAGAAATAGTCAATAATATAAAACACAATAAAGAATTCAGGTTGAAAATGAACAAAATTCACTATTTTTCTTTCATAACATGAAATTACAAATGACATTCTATAACAGACTACATCATTACAATCACAGAATTAATACTACTACTAATCATAATCATAAGTAATGTTTGTATAGTACTTTGAAATTTCATAGGCACTTTGATGTGTATTGTCTTACAGGTTTCAACAAAGTGTCACCCATACACAAATGTCACAATCATATGAGATTTCTTTAAAGATGCAGAAATAGAGATAAATTTGTTTCATGACCTTCTAATTATTAATATCACACAAGGCATAAAAAAGATTGCCAAACATATCAAAGATTTGATCACATAATGAAGAATGACCAACAATGAATCCAAGTAGAAGGATTCCCTATTAATGGTGATGTCCTTCAAATGCTCCTGTTTTCAAATGTCACTGTGTTGTTTTCGTCAAGCCCCAGAATGCTACAGAACCTCCTAAATGCAATGCATAAAAATTCAAAAGACTCTGAAAAAAGGGACAGGGAAAAAGTGGGTGAAAAACACACTGTTCATACAGATATGGAGTTAGACTGGAATCCCATAAATTCCATAAACATTAGTACATATATCTTGGGCATTCATTGAAGATATACAATGAATTGACCCAGATTTGAAAAGGAGTAGAAGAGCATGCTGGCACACATTTAGGAAATGTTTCTGATGATCCCAAGTTTATCGCTGAAGCAAAGTCTCATATTTTCAATATCAATATTCTTCAAGTAATGTTATATAGGTGCTAGTTGGCTTATGTATATAATCAATGAAGAATCCAGTGGGAAAAGCAGTATAAAGAGTATCAGATGATCAACTGTGAAAAACTTAGCTACTCTCAGTAATACAATGATCTAAGACAATTCCAGAGGACTCAGTGATGAAAAATGGTATCCACCTCCAGAGAAAGAAGTGATGAGTCTGAATGCAGATGAAAGTATACTATTTTTCACTTTTTTTTCATGTTTTTAACTGTGTTTTCTTTCATAACATTACTAATATATAGAAATGTTTTGCATGATTGCTTACATATAACCTATATCAAATTGCTTACCATTTCAGAGAGAAAAAGAGAAAATTTGAAAGTCAATTTTAAATAATGAATGGTAAAAATTGTTTTTGCATGTAATTGGGAAAAAATAGAATATTATTTTTTAAAAAAACTATCAAAGAGGTGTATGAGTGGAAAATAAGGTGTACTAGTCATATAGCAAGAGTAAGGGATAACCAATGGATAGCCTATGTTATCCATACAAAGGCTAGACTATCTAAAGGAAGATTCCCAAAATGTTTTTACACTTTCTATGAAGAATTACAGGAAGACAAGAAGAAGATTTGCCCAAAGTGTGAAGCGTGGATAGGCTGCAATCAGCAATGCTAGAGAGCATAAAGATTTATTGATAAAGTGTGAAGTAATGAATGTAGCTTAAAACCAAACTTATTAGTTCATATTATCCACAAACATTTAATAATTTCCCCCCCAAAGAAAAACCTATAAGATTTCTAAAACTGTGATAGTGAACAATAGAAAACAATTACTTCAAAATACTCATTTAACATATAAGGAAACTGAAGTCCAAGACAGTTAGTGATCACTCCGTGTCACACAGACACAAGTAGAGAACCCAAGTTGTAACCCAGGTCTTGTGACTCTACATCCAGACATTTTCCTTCTATCCAAGAGATAAAAGGTTGTTTTAAATATCTTTTTTAAAAAAAAGTATTAGAAATCATTGCCTTGCTCTGGCCTTTCATTATGAAACTGAAAAGTACAGTAAAGTCTATGAGATAATTGTTATTTAGTCGTGTCCACCTCTTTGGGATCCTGTGGGTCATATCATACCAATACTATCCATGGGTTTTTCTTGGCAAAGGTAGTGGAGTGGTTTGCCATTTTCTTCTCCAGTACATTAAGGCAGAGATAAAGTGACTTGCCCAGGGTCACACAGCAGCTAATACTGCTAGTCTGAGACTAGATTTGAACTCAGGTCTTCTTGACTCCAGACCCGGCGCTCCATCCCCTGAGCCAACTAACTGCCTCCAAGGTAAACAGGCAAAGTGGTATGTCCAAGGTCACACAGCTATTAAGTGTCTTAAGCCACATTTGAACTCAGGTCTTCCTGACTCCAAGCCCAGTGCTCTATCCACTGAACCACCTAGCTGCATCTAATTGAAGAGACAATGAACGTAACCTTAAGGCAAATATTTTCTTAGAGTAAAACAACAAATATTGAATTTCTTTATGTCCCACGGAACTGTTTGTCTGCCTCCATGAAATCAGAAATTTTCTCCTAACTGAGGTCTTATATGCCAAGTTCCAACACAAAGCAAATGTTTACAATCAGTTATAAACCCCTGAAAATTGGGGTTCATAACTGGAATGCTGACAGGCCCTTAACTACAGTGATGTAAGTGGGCGCCATTGTAATCACTAAGGTCTGTTGACAATTACAAAACTCGTTTTGGTTTGCCGCAGAGACAAACAAAATTTCTGTTCATTATAATTTTACTGGAATATGATGTCATAACACATAACCATGCTGAAACAATCTGCTGATTTTCTGGCCAAAATATTAATTGCATACTATAGAGCCCTTGGGGCCTCTCCCTTTTTAGCTATCAAATATGGATATAAAAAGACAAACATATACGCCATATCACATACATATATCATAGGGAAAAAAAGTTAGTCTGTACTTTTTAGTTCAGAATTTGATAATATATAGAATAAAATAACCTTATGCTAGCTACAGGAAGTTTTGAGACCAGATGCCTGACTTGTTTCATTCTTGTTACACTTCATCCTCTGACTTAACAATGGTGCCTAATGATATGCCCCACATGATTTGGTTACCTTAAATATCATTTCTCCTTATATCATCATGACAATTAAGATTAACCAGAGCACTATTACTAATGGTACCCAGATTGAATTACAAGAGAAAAGAGGTAGAATTTTTTGTGTCAGGTTCCAGTCTGAAATTTTCATTCTTTTGTTTCAATAAGCAACCTTCAAGGTTGACCTCTATTTATTTAATACAATATCTTTGTAATTATTTTCCTTCATTTAAATTAGGTTTTTTGTATAATGTTTATTGTAAAATGATGAATATTTCCATGAATAATTTTTATCCATCCAAATTCTACCCAGTATTCAGGAGTAATTTGATAATTTAATCAATGTTAAATGAATGAGGATTCAGTGACTATCACAATGCAGATAACTCTCACATCTATTTCTCTAGCTCTAACCTCTCTCCTGACCTCCAGTCTCACATCCCCAGCTGCCCACTGAACTTCTCAAACAGGATGTTCTGTAGACATCTTAAAATCAACAAATCCAAAATGGAACCCATCATCTTTCCTCAAAGCCCTTCTCCCTTCCTAACTTTCCTATTGCTGCTAAGGGTACCACCATCCTCCCAGCCAACCAGGTTCACCTAGGTGTCCTCCTGAACTCCTCACTCTCTCTCACCCTCCATATCCAATCAGTCGCCTGTTGATTCTAACTTTCTAATGTTTCTTTTGACACTGCTACTGCCTTAGTACAGGTTCTCATCATCCTATGCCTAGAAAATTTCAGTTTCTTCTGCTGGATCTTCCTGCCACAAATCTCTCCCTACTCCAATCCATCCTCCACTCAGCTATCAAATGGTTCTTCCTAAGGCTCAAATATGACCATGTCATACCCCTACACCATATTCTAGTGACTTATTATCACCTGCAGGATCAAATATAAAATCCTCTTTTTGACCCCTTTTTAACTTTCCAGTCTTCTTCTCTCCCCCCCCCCTCAACACACACACACACACACACACACACACACACACACACACACACACACCTCTCTCTCTCTCTCTCTCTCTCTCTCTCTCTCTCTCTCTCTCTCTCCTTCTTGGATCCAGTGACAGCCCTACTTGCTGTTCCTTACACATGACATTCTATCTTGACCTCCAGGTACTTTCATTTACAGGCCTGATATTCTCTCCCTCCTCATCTCCAATTCCTGGGAACTGGCTTCCTTCAAGTCCCAGTTCAAATCCTACCTTCTGTAAGAAGCTCTTTACTGATTCTCCTTAATTTTACTGCCTTCCAAGTGAAGTAAACAGAGCCAAGAGAACACTGAACAATACTGCTGTATGACGAAGAACTATGAATGACTTAGCTATTCTCAGCAATACAATGATCCAAGACAATCCCAAAGGACTCATGATGAATAATGCTATCCACCTCCAGGGAAACAACTGATGCCATCTGAATACAGACCAAAGCATACTATCTTTCTTCCTTCCTTCTTCCCTTTCTTCTTTTCTTTCTGTCTTCCCTCCTTCTTTCCTTTCCTTTGTTTTTGTTCAAGTTTTCTTGCACAAAATAATTAATATGGAAATGTTTTACATTATTACACATATATAATCTATATCAGATTGCTTACTATACTAGGGAGGCAGGGAAGGGAGGAAGGCAGAGATAGAGTCTGGAATTCTAAACTTAAAAAAAAGGTTTAAAAATTTTACATGTAATTAAGGAAAAAATAAAATAATATTTTTAAAAGTATAGTGCCTTTCCTTTAAAATTATCTCCAATTCAAGTCACGTATATTTATTTGTATATATTTATTTTCCTGTTGTCTGTCCCATTAGACTGTGAGGTGCTTAAGGGCCTTTTTGCATTTGTATCCCTAGCACTTAGCACAATGCCTGACAAAGACAATTATCTCATCTCTCCCTTTTTAACTTACTCTTAGGAAAGTATGGTTAAGTACATCATAGTAACTTGAATTCAAGTCTGACTTAGAACTTCATTCATATGAAGATATATGTGTATATATCATAATATGTGAATTTTAAAATACATATCCATGCATTCTAAAAATAATGCTTTTGTGGGTCTACTATAAAGAACTACTATAAAGAAAATTCAGAATGAGTTTGGAGAATAAAGACTAGTGCTAGTGAGAAATTATGCTTAGGGAAAGTGATGCCTTACTGAAAATCTTAAGACATAGTCAGTAGATACATAGTTCCTATCTTTACAGCGCTTACAATGAATCATGGAAGTCTACAACAATCTTTTTTTTTTAATCCTCTTGGACTATGGAATAAATCACTCACTATTCATAGGCTTCTTTGTTGTAGATTACCAATTAATTATTGATGATACAAAGAAAAGGCTTCTTATTTTCTGTAAAGGACAGAAATGGTCATGACAAACTATATCCAGTCTTACTGAGGCTGGAATAATCAGAGCTATGCACTATCTTGTCCACATATTCAAAAACTAAAAAGAAATACCCAGCCTATGGAACTTTCTCAAAACTATTTTTTGAAGGTCATGATCCTTCCTTTTCCTCTACCAACCTGATATCCTATAAATAAATAAACAGCTGGTTCAAGAGTTAATCTTCTCTTCCAAACACATTTCCAAGACTTAATAATTCTGAAAAAGTGCTGATTCTAGCTTTCACATGCTTCCTAACTGAGCACATACAAAATAAGGGTTTCTATTTAGTCCTTATAAACAAACACCACCACAATTTCATTAACAGTCTTTTTTGGAGTATATACCTTATTGTTCTATGGTAGACTCACAATCATAACTAATTTCTATGCTATGTATTCAGTCCATTAGACAAACCTCTTTTACCAAGACTGCCTTTGTCAACTCATTTTATATTATCATTCTAAACAATTAAAGCCCATTAGGCCTTCCACTGCTCTGATTACCCTGTTCGCCCATCATCTCCATGTTCTTGAATATCATTTTTACAAGGTGAGACAGACATATTCCAAACAACTTGAGTAGAATTTTTTGAAATGAAAAATAATGACCTCATTTCATTTGATAGTATTGTTCATAAATCTCAACATAGTTGGCCATTTCTGAGAACTTTTTTTAACCTTTTGGAATTTTAGCTATCATATCTTTAAAAGTTTGTGTTTCATGATACCTGACAAAGTTATGGCCTGGCCTAATTAGGAGTTTTAGAATTTTTGTGTTTATTCTGCAGTAGACTTGAGATAGTTGTCACTTAACTTTTATATCTCCAACTACTTATCTACAAAGCATTTACAGAACCTGTATTTTAGGACTATAAAGCACTTTATAAGTCAAAATACAGAATTCCAATGAATGTCAACTATTTTATTATTTCTATACTTTTAGCACTATTACTCATTCTAAGTAAACAATATAGTTGTAATTAAATGGCAACTATTAGTATATGCTAGAAAATAGACTCAAGTACAGAATTATGCTGAAAATACAAAATTAACATGATGAGGATAATTTCTCACTAGTCTTTATTCTCCAACTCATTCTGAATTTTCTTTATCATAGTACTTTATAATAGATGACAAAGGCATTATCTTTAGAAAGTATGTATATGTATTTTAAAATTTATGTATTATGATAAATATCCATATATTTCCATATGAATAAAGTTCTATGTCAGGCTTGAATTAAAATTACTCACCATTAATTTAACTAATTAACTAACAATTAATAAGCTCTAATTCTAACAATTTCATTATTATTAGTCATAAATTCAAATTTTTATTTCATCTGTAGTGAGGAAAGAAGAAACTGGGCAAAGCTCAACAGATTAGAAGCCAATTAAAAATAAGTTTTAAGAAAAGTACTAAACTTTTTGTAGCAGCAAAGAACTGGCAGAAAGGTAGCATGGTATAGTGAATATAAACCTCAGAGCAAAGAAAACCTACATTTCAAGCCAGGAGCACATTGCTTAGGAAATTGCTCTTGGGGTTCTAAACAGCTATGTAAATTAAAAACTGCAGAAAATATGTCAACCTGCATTGGTTGAAGAATTTTCCTCATCAGGGTGCTACCTATGCCAGTTAAATAACAGGTTTAGCAAGTCCCTAAACTAATCCTAAGAAAAAGGAAATAAAGTGAGTGCCCATTATTTGGGAAAACATGAACAAACTGTGGCATATGCATGTAATGAAATGTAAAAGTACAGTAAGAATGATAATTACCAAAAATTCCAAGAAACATGAGCTTTGTGTGCACTATTATTAAGAAAAATAAAAATGAAAGTCTACAAGAATATAAATGAAAAAAATATGGAAAAGAAGTTTGAAATGTATATAACTGCAATCATTCAACTTGGTCCCTGAGAATAAACAATGAAACACATCTTCCTGAACTTGGTGGAGAAGCAGGTGATTATACATAAGGGTAGGTGGGGTTCAAGCCAATCAATCACCCTTACCCCAATTAAAGTGATTACCAAGAAAAATTCTGGTCCTAGTACCTTTAATCAGATGAGAAGATCTCTGTTGGATCAATCAATCAAAGGTATTAAACAAGGAGCGAAGTCTTTAAATAATTTGAAAGGAGTAAAATATTTCCAACCACTGGATGAAATGAAGTCAGGCTAGGAGTATATTGGGCTTGAATTAAGAGTTGGTCATACCCTGTGGAGCTGAGAGAAAAACAGCAGGCTGCTCTGCAGAAATTGCTTTGCCTGGGCGGAGGGTGGGGGGAGAAATTCTCTATCTCCAGCTCCTCATCCATTCTTGACTGGGACCTGATCATGTGAACTTTGAAATTTTGGATAGCTTTGAACTTTCCACGACATTCTAGCAATGTCACAGGAACAGCAGTTGTTGAGAGCAGAATCTAAATTGGGAAATAAGGGCAGATTACATACTTAAGAAAGGCAAGTTTACAGCCACAGAAAGCTCTATCATGCCTGTGGGGAACTCAGTGAGGACCTCATGAAGTGAAGAAGGGAACTTCTAATAATTAGAAGCTATGAGTTAATCCTTTGCCAGATGTGCTAAGGTCAGGCCCACTTTCTCTACATTCTGTATATACCTGTAGGAAAGTGTATCCTTGTTTTAATATAGGGAATATTTTGTACCATCTCTTTTAAATACCACCATAGTATATAATAGTTTCTAAAAACTAATTAAGTGTGGCTGACCAATTGATATAAAGAAAATACTCTATGAAGGAAGTATACTAGTAGGGGTTTATTTGCAAAAGTAAAAAACTACCCCATAACCCCCTTAGGGTTACCCCAAGAACCCTTGAGGAGAGCAGTATCCTCTGGGAATCCAGCCTGCCATTGTGAATGAGTTGGAAGAACAAGTCCAAAGCCTACGTTATAGTTGTGAACATTGTCAGACTTTTTTGCACAACTATTTTTCTTCTTTACAAAGGAAGGTTTGATTACGGGGTGTGTGGGAGGGCCAATATCCAAGAATTACTATGATTTGAAAGTAAATGGCATAAATAAAATGTATAGGAAATAAAGCAGGTGTTGAAGCCAAAAGGGTGTCTAATCTCCTTATATTTAATTAAATGCTGATCAAACATCCAAGAATGTCAATCCAAGAAATTAATGGAGTAACCCATAGGTATACTTAACATTGAACATGATCCTATGTTAGGATCAATACCATATCATCCCTTATCCCTCACTAAGTGGGAAGTTTTCTTGTTTTTCTAAATAATGATATTAGTATTTTATTGTATCTGTTAACTATATTACCTGAAAATTTTGATTTTTGGAGAAATTTAGCTTATAACTACTTTCACAGTCTCTAGATCTAGAAGGGAGCTTAGAAATTATCTAGTCCAGTCTCCCCATTTTACAGATGGATAAAGTGAGTCTCAGAGATATTCAACAAGCTTTCCAAGGCTACACAGGTCATAATAAATAAAAGAGCTAAGATCTGAACATGAGTACTTATATTCCATACCCAGTCCTCAGCTTTGTACAGATTGTGTCAGATCTTGAGCAACAGACTAGGGTAGATTGGAAAAATTATAGAATGTTAGAACTGGAAGAAACCCTAAAAGACCATCCTCTCACTTTATAGATGAGGAAACTGAGAGGCTAGAAATAGCAGTCAAGGTAAACACGAAGGCTATGATGAATACTGAGGTTTGTGAACCTTCCAACAAGAAACCACAGCCCAGAGGCCAGCTACCATAAGGAAGATCAATCACCTAAGCAGTGTCAGTTCAAAAAGAACTGATTCAAGGTTCACTCTTCTTACCTGAGGATGCCTTCATCTCACTCTGAGGTTCTGGCCGCAGGGGGCTACAGAAGAGTGGAATCATGGCAAAACTCTCTTACACAGGTTTCCTAGACCTTTGATCTCCAGCTCCCAAGCAATAGGTGCTCTTAAATATTAAAACTCATTTGTGTTTGGCACATTATTCTTCCAAGGCAATGGTTCCATGCAAACTTAGAGTGTACAAAGGCAGAGGAGAAAAACATGAAATAACTAGGTACATCCAAGTAACAGTGAAAGAGACTAAGGTGTCATAATGATACTAACAAAACAGTGAATTAGACAACTTCTGGACATGGAGTTGGGAAGACTTATTTATTGTGTGGTTATGGACAAGTTGCTTAACTTCTGTCCGTTTCAGTTTCCTCACTTGTAAAGTGGGGATAAACAATAGCACCTACCTTCCAGGTTGTTGTGAGGGAAAAAAAAGTTGATAAATATTTGTAGAGTGCTTTAAAAACCTTACAGTACTATATAAGCACTAGCAGGGGCTGCTAGGTGGCACAGCGAATAGCATGCCAGGCCTGGAATCAGTAAGATCATTCTTCATGAGTTCAAATCTGGCCTCAGACACTTACTACCTGTTTGACCCTAAGCAAATTTATTTGCTTCCGTTTCCCCATCTGTAAAATGAGCTTGACAAGGAAATGGCAAGCCATTCCAGTATCTCTGACGAAAAAAACCAACAAAAAACCACTCAAATAGGGGTTTTTCAAACAAGACTGAAAAATGCTCGCAATTATTGCTATTGTTCGTTTGTTTCTTTGTCCAACTAAAGGAATTAAGTTTAGATGTCAAGTAGTTATAGCTGACTCCGAAGGACAAAGGAGACAAATGAAAAGACAAAATTCTTATAAATTAACATGAACTCTAATCCTTATTTGATTCACCGCTAATCATCCACCAAGCTTTCAGCACCCAAGGCAGAGCACAAAACTCAGACTTATGCCTCCTGGAATTCATTCAATAAATTAATGCAGAGCACAAAGAAAAAAAAAATTTAGACAGTCAAATAAAAAGAAAATTGATAATCACAAACAGTTGGAAAAGGGAAAAGAAGAGGTGATTTTGAACCAATTTCTGATATGAGAAGGGGAAAAATAAAGAACAAAAGGAAGAAATAAATGAAGAAATAAAAAAAAAAAACAAAGAAACCAATTGGAGTTTAAGGTTTTTTTCCTGAAACTAGGGAAAGGATTAACAATTGGGAGGGAGTTATAAGGACAGAATAGCTACATTAAAGTAGTTTAATCACAAATAATCTCAGAGATAAATCTTTAAAAACACACCAAAAACAAAAAACCCAGAGGCAAATGCAAACCTAATTTGAATAACTAACTGTGAATGGACAAAAAAAGCAATAAAATGAAAAACTGGCAGGAAGTATAAGAAAATAAAACCTAATGCTATGTTGTTTATAAGAAACACATCTGAAAAGGAAAGATAAACAGAATCAAAATGACAGGCTGACAGAAAATTTATTTTGCATCAGGGAAATAAAAAAAAAGCAGGAGCTGAAATTATGCTATCAGTCAAAGCAAAAAATAAAAGTTCACATGCTACATATATATAAACAAGAAAATCTTAAGATGCTTAAAGAAATCATAATGAACCAGCAATAATAGTTAATACATATATACCAAATCATTTAGCAAATAAATTTAGGAAGAAAAAAACTGAATTAAAAAATGCATAGATAATACAATAATAGATGACAGTAGTGTTCCATTCTCAGAGATGAACAAATCTAACAGAAAGATAAGTTAAGAGGAAAACAGAACCGAACAAACTGTTAGAGAATTTAGAGATAAAAGATTTATGGCATCTCCTAAATGATCACATTAAAAAGCATATATATTTCTCAGCACGACACAGTTTTACAAAAATAGGCCGCATATTAGGGCACAAAAATATTGCAAATAAATGTAAAAAAAGCAGAAGTATCTAAACACATTCTTCATTGACCATAATGAAAAATACCACAATCAATATAGGGAGCACAAGCAAAAGATGAAGAATTAAATGGAAACTTAATGATGAAATCCTAAACAAGTCAAAGAAAAAAAACCATAAAAAAAAAATACTGTAAAATGTCATAAAAAATACTATAAAGGATAATAACACTGAGATGGCATACCTAAATTTCTGGGACACATTAGTTAAAGTAGTCCTCAAAAGAAAAACTGTAGGCCTAAAACGATTCATTAACAAAATAGGGAGGACTAATGAATTGAATATGGAATTTAAAAATTAGAAATCCAACAAATAAACAAAAAAGAGACACAAGAGAAAATTTTGAAACTCTCCTTTACCTACTCACCCCAATTCTGAGACTGGCAGGTGGGGATGCAGGGCAGGGTAGTTCTACCTATTCAGTCTCTTACTTTGGCTCTCCTATATACCAATATTGCTTTCAGTCAACAGATTTCCTATGAGAGGATGGAGGAATAGATGGTGTTCTCCCTATCACCACTGTTGCCACTACTTTCCTAGTCTCTTCCTCAGAAGGAAGGCAAGGCTAATCCTTTGAAAAATACACTTCCAGAAATTCACACCACCAGGTTCTGAACAATTTTCACCACCCACTGGTTCACTGTCTATGGTTTCACTGCTCAAAAGTTGAAGTCAAACCAATCTCCTTCTCTCTGCTGAATATGAGGATGTTTGACCAACTAGTCCTAAGACAACATTCCCATTTTCCACAGTTCTTCAAATATCACCACCAGCCATTCTGCACTAACGTTCTCCATTTCTCTTACTGCACTGAAAAGAAATCTGTCTGGGGAAAATGATTTGAGTTCAGTGAAGCAAATAATAACTCTCAGCTTCAATTTCACCTGTAAAATAACAATAACATTTGCACTATTTACCTAACATGGTCATTTATGAAGAAAGAGTTTTATAAACCACAAAGGGCTACATAAATGGAAATTATAGTTGGATTGCCTCTACTAACATCCTAGACTGATGCCTAATCAGTAGAAGTAAACCTAGGTTATTCAGCCTCAGGCCAGTAGACTAGAAACTCAGGCAGGTCCTACCAAATGGTAAAAACTTCAAATACAGGCCCAGTGACAGAATATTTATTTTTCAAGAACTATCTGGTTATATTCAGAGTCCCTTCAAGAGAACTGTGCCACAGGGTAAAAAAATGTTTCAGCCACAGCAACTTTTGTAGACTATCTATTAAATTATGAAGAGGTTATAAATTATGTTAATGGAAGGAAAACTCACACTCTGAATCATAGAGCCAAGAAGCATTAAAGTAATAATAGTGTGATAATGACGAAGTCTACCAAATATAGATCCTTATATTGCTGAGTCTGATCTAGGAAGTCATACCACAATTCCATGATACCATCAAATTCTACCACAGAAAGACCAAATGAACCCTTTGACCCAGCAATATTGCTACTAGGACTGTATCTCCAAGAGATCATAAAAATGGGAAAGGGTCCCACATGTACAAAAATATTTATAGCAGCTCTCTTTGTGGTGGCCAAAAACTGGAAATCAAGGGGATGCCCTTCACCTGGGAAGTAGCTGAATAAATTATGGTACATGAATATAATGGAGTACTATTGCGCCATAAGAAACGATGAACAAGAAGCCTTCAGAGAGGCCTGGAACAACTTATATAATCTGATGCTGAGCAAAAGGAGCAGAACCAGGAGAACTTAGTGTACAGCAATGACCACACTGTGCAAGAACTTTTTCTGGTAGACTTGGACTTTGTAACGCAAGAACTTAAAAAAAAAAATTCCCAATGGTTTTCTAAGGCAAAATGCCTTCCACACTCAGAGAAGGAACTATGGAATTCATTCACAGAATATAGCAGATCATGTTTGTGTGTGTGTGTGTATTATGTTTTGATTTGTTATATGATTGCTTCCATTTATTTTAGTTCATCTACACAGCATGACTATAGTGAAAACGTATTCAATAGGAAAGTATATGTAAATCCTATATAGAATTGTATGCTGCCTTGGAGAGGGAGGGGTTTGGGGGGGTAAAAATCTAAGTTTTATGGTAGTGATTGTAGAACATTAAAAAATAAATAAATAAAATAATTTTTAAAAAAAAAGAAAGATCAAATGAAATCTATGTATGCAAAGAACAAAGGTTAAAATTCAGACCAATGAAGGAGGAAGGGAGCAGTGGAAAATTGATTCCAATGAGCTTCTCACTGAATCAACCAGGTAAATTATATAATTGGCAAGTATCTGTTAAATCTTTTAACTTATTGTGCAAAATTTTCTGTTTTCTCTTGAGGACACACTAGTCCACAAAAATTGGCTCAGGATACACTCTTGCTTTACTCCCATTTTGGTTTTCAGTTTCCTGGATTCTATATAGCCATTTTCTCAAGTATTTCTGGCGTATTACTGGTGGTATTGACTATCTCATTTAGATCTAACCGACTCAGATTCCTTTAGCCCTTTGCAATCTGCCTCCGACTTACCTACATGAACTAGGTTGCAAATCGAACAACTAATCTTCTCTAATGACATGCCACCCAATGGTATATGTATTCAAATAAACCATTCTCTCAAACCTATCTTTTGGAATCCTTGTGTACTCAAATATTCCTTGTCAGACATTTTTTTTACCACTTCACTTTAGTTGCACTTAACTGAGTACAAGAGGGATTCTTTGACTAGAATGCAAGCTCCCTGAAGACAGAGAC
>CM053773.1:13506138-13525469 GCA_028658325.1 Potorous gilbertii | reverse complement strand
TATATATATATATATATATATATATATATATATATATATATATATATATATATATTAATTATCTAAGGTATTAGTCTAAGTAATTAGCTTACTGCTTTTCCCACTTTCAGTTTCCTGGGAGCTCATTCTTCAAATTCTTCCCAGGCTTTTTCTTGGCTACAGTCACAAGGACCTTGACCCATTCTCTTTAATGCTTATTATTGTTTTCATTCCCAGGTTCTCTGATCAAGGAGCACTTACTTTTTCAAATATGAATGAATCTCTATTATATTGATGTATGAAGACTCCTAGTGTGATTGACCAACACAACACAAAACTATTTCTGTATAATATAACTGAAAAATATGGACCAAAATCTTTTCAGTCATAAGAAATGGAGAATTTTTTTAACAAAATGAAATAAATGACACAAGTAAAGCTATTTCAGATTATCTTCTAAAATTGGTGGTGGTTGTTTTTTCATTGATTATATATGCGCTGCAAAATATATTAGCTGGGTTCTTGAACAATGGATTAACCAAATTAAAGAATATGAATGGGAAAATGGAGCCTGAATTTTCTGCTTGGCATATCTATAGCACAAAAAAGGCACTAAAATACAGAAATAACTAGGGAGTGCTACAGAGGTCTCCTGTTTTACTATAACACTTTCCAGTAAGTCCTCAATCAGTTACAACATTAATAGATTTATGAAGCTAGTGGGAGCATTTCTATGCAATCCAGAGCCCAGAAATTACCAAAAATTAACAGAAATAGAACTATAAGGGGTGCTGGAAAGTTTCTAGAGAGAGCAATGGGGCCTAAAACATGAGGAAAGTCAAATGCCAAAAAGATGTTCATGAGATCTGTGAAGGCCTGCTCAAATGCCATACCCTCATAGTTTAGATGATAGAGGACTGGACCTGGAATCAGGAAGACTTAAGATCTCTTATGATTTCTCCAGTTGAGAGGGCTCTATCATGCCCTAAAATTACATTGTTTATATTTTGTACTTAATTACCTATGTATATGGAGGCAATGTGGTACAGTAGATAGAACACTGAACTTGGAGTCAGGAAGACCTAAGTCCAAATCCCTCCTCAAATACATACTATTTGTGAAATTGGTCATGTCAAATCCTTACATAGGAAATGGAGATATTGATAATATCTCCCTCTTCTCAGTGTTTTTGTGAGGAAAAAATGAAATATAAGATGGAAAGTACTATATAAATATTAGTTATTATTATTCATAACAATGATACCAATAACTTATTGTTTCCCCATTGTAGCATATAAGTTCCTTGAGGCCAAACACTGTTAACATTTTTTGTTTTCATATCCTCCATACTTAGCATAGTGCCTGGTATCTAGAAGATGTTTTAAGACATATTTATTGAAATGAATTGAATTGATATTGTAGTAAATTAACTGAGGCTCATAAACCTATAAAGCCTCCTCGGTGAAATCAGTAATAGCTAGAAAGAGACTGTTCCCACAATGGGAAAACAAACTGAATGGAAACTAGTTGTTGTATAGCTTACTATATATCAAGAACCCATTAAGTAAATCTGTGTGTATACACACAGAAAAAACACATACATATATGTCAAACTGCAAAGTATAATGGACAGAGAATTGTGCTGAAAGCCAGAAAGACCTGGGTTCAAGAGTCACCTATGATATATTGACTATGTAAAACTAGACAAATCACACTCTGTGTCCTCAAAAAAATTCTTAACACTTTAAATTGTACAGATGAATTTATTTTGCTTAACTACGCATATGTATTACAAGATTTGGGGTTTTTCCCAATGGAGCGAGGGAACAAGTAAAGAAAATACATGATTATTAAGCTTTTTTCAAATTTAAAGTTAAAAAAGATACCTAAAATAGGTTTTTAAAATATCTTTTTTTAATAGCTTTAAATACATGAAGATTTTTAAGACACCCTATATATATATACATAAGTATTTGTGCACATATACAAACATATTTTGGATAAGCTCCACAGAAGCTCAATTAGCTGAATATAAGAAAAGAATCACAATTATCAAAATGGACAGAATCCTCAGTTTTCCTGGGGAATTCAAGATGGTTAAAAAATCTCTCATAATTAATATTCTCTGGAAGATATTGCTACATGGCTTCAAATCCCTACAGCACCATAAGCATAAAAGGATCAAAAGGCAGATGACTCAAATAAAACTAGAAAGACACAGGGTTGTAAACATCCTGTAGGATATACTAGTGAAGTCGTTCACAGTAGTAGCACAAAAGACCTCAGACCAAGACACATATGATTGGGAAAAGGAATCAGACCAGACCAGTAAAAAGAATGAATGATGAACAGGCCAAGTACAACAATTCTACCCTCAAGATAATAGGAGATGACCTTCAATCTAAATAATAACATTTTAAAGTAGTTAACAATTTTAGTTGTTTATCTTTTATTATTCTGAGTTTATAAATTTCTTTCCTTGAAAAATGTTATGGAAATGCAATTAGGGAAAAACAAGTCAAATAAGTTGTTTTATATTTATTGAAAAAAATTTAACTAGTTTCTACACAAATAACTTAAAATATGGGCCTTTATAGTCAAATGGTAATGCAATTATGTGTTAGATCAACTAAAACTAATAAGAATTATAACATTTTTGAACATGATCTTCATTTTCAACCATTTAAAATAATGTTTTTCAGAAAAAATTCAGTCTGTCTAATTTCCTTTCTGCACGTTAACTTTATTGACCTTTGATTAGGGATGCATCCTCTGTATGTTGGTTTTAGAATTTCCTAAACAATGTCTCCCCAAACCTAAATACAGTCAGGATTCGATGGTTTACTCCTTACTTCTTTATTGAGTTTCTCTGGCATGACTGACTGAATGGAATCAACTATCAAGAGACTCAAAAGGCTGCTTGATTTAACAAGCAATAATCTGTGTGGAAACACAGATGGCTTCTACAAGGACTACTACCAGGTTTTAAGGAAAGCAGTGGTGGGAATCTGCAAGAGGAGTAGAAACAGAGTTTGATAAGGACTGGGATGTGGTATGGTGATCATTTTTATCTAATGCTTATACCGATTTTACCTGTCAATATTTTTAGTTTTTCCCATTTGCCATGATAACTTTAAAGAAAATAATGGGGGTGAGCAGAACCCTTTTTTCTGTATAATAACATTCATTTCACATGTTTCTCTGAATTTTTATCCCCATATAACAACACTCTTTAAAACCATGCATATTGTAGAAACCAGAAAAGAACAGTTATCTGCTTTATGAGCACCTGTTATATCTTTAGCGTCAATAATTAATGATTTCAGTAAATAACTATATAAAGCTAAAAGTAATATGAAACTAAAATGATGTTTGATTTGCCAGAAAATTTAGGCATACAATAAAATAAAAAACACGAAATCCCAAAAGTACTACAACTTTTCGTCTTTATCTCATGTAACTGTAGAATTTTAAAGCCCAAAAATACCTTTGATTATCTGTCAGAGGTTTTAAATCTGGGGTAAAAGAATTTGTTTTTGAAACATTTCAATAACAATATTTCCATATATTTGGTTTCCTTTGCAACTTTCCGAATTTTTTTCCCTCTTATTCTGTTTTTTTTTTTAATGGGGTAGTGGGTTTATAGAAAAAGAAAAAGACTGGGAACTGGGGATAATTAAGGGTTGGACTTGATTAGAGGAGCTAAGTATTCAGAAGAAAAAAGGCAGCACTGATAATGTTATGTTGAGGAATTGACTCTAGATCCCCTGCCTTTAGATCTAGTATGATCTTGATTGTTCAACAATGAGACAATGATATTTCTATGTACAGCAGAAAGCAAGCTAGAACTTCAACTATCTTAGAGATGTTCACAAAGTTATTTCTCAGGGACTTCTTTAATGTTTACAGTTAGAGGAAGAGAACAATAGTTTTAATATGACTTAAAGTGTTTGGGTGGATTTTGTTATTCTACTTTTTGCTTTGTTTGCCTTCAAGGCATAACTATTAGGGAAAAAAATTGGTTCCATTTGCAAAATTACATTCAATTTTGAAACAAAGCTGAAAACCTTTTAACTATGAGTTTAACAGTCACCAAATGGAATATAAAAAATGTGGAGCATTATGAAAGTTTAAATTCTGTGCAACATTCAAATCAAATAGATATGGCATCCCAAGAATGCTGCTTCAGTAGGAATGAAGTAAAAAAATGTTGTCTATGGAATTTAGTTGATAAAAGGAAAAAAAAAAAGAAATGTAACTTTCAAACTAAAGTAAGCCAGAGTACACTACAATTACTAAAAATGTTATTAGAGAAACATTTTTATTCATCAACTGAGTATCTGGGGAAAATAGAAAATGATCCTAAATTGCTATTCATTCTATGGAGTAGTACAAAAAAAATGAAAATAAGTGCTGCAAAGCTTTATCAATAATGCTTTGGTATGTCTGTCTTTCCATAACATTGACTATTCCCTATTTTGTCATTTTTGTTAATTTGTGGGTGTGGGGTGAAAACTCATAGTTGTTTTGATTTGTCTTTCTCATATTATTAGGGATTTAGAACTTTCTTTCATATGGTTTTTAATAGTTTGCAAATGTTCTTTTGAGAACTGTTTGTTCGCATCTTTTGTCCACTAATCTACTGGATTATGCTTTTCAGTTCTAAATATTTCTGTTAGTTGAATATATATTTGTGACATTCACTCCTATAGGAAGTACTAATTTTTTTATACTAATCTATAGAATGAATAGTAACTTTGGATAATTTTGTGTTTTCCCCAGATACTTAGCTGATGAGAAAAAAATATATTTCTCTAATGACATTTTTAGTTAATTGCTAATAACTACAGTTATTTCATTGTTTACTTTACTTTGTTTAATTTCCCTTTTTTACTGACTAAATTCCATAGATTAGAGTTTTTTTCCCATTTTGTCCCTACCAAAACTGCATTTTAGGATGCCATACCTGTTTTGTTTGAAGATTTCAGAGTTTTGTTTTCCTGGTGCTTCCTATCTTTTTCTTTTAATTCCAGTTAGTGATCTATCTAAAAAAGTAGGTGTGACCATGTTACACCTCACTCTTACTCACCTCTCATTGAGCTCCAGTAGCTCCCTATTAGTTCCAGGATCAAAAATAAAACTAGTAGCAATCTGGCCCCTCCCTACCTTTCCCTTCTTTTTACATTTTCTCTCCCCTTCGCTCCCAATAATCTATATATCCCATCTCCATGCCTTAGCAGTTCCCCATGCCTTGAATACTCTTTTCCATTTTGTCAGAGGCCTTTTAGCTTCTGTGGCTTTCTTCAAGACTCAGTTCCAATTCCAGCTTTCCTTGTGCCCCTCACCCTACCCATGTTGTTTGTATATTCCTTCTAAGACTACCTTCCACTGTTCTGTGTATATCTCTCAGTGCCCGTGTGATTAAACTTCTACTGGATGTCTAAGGTCTGGGGGTGGCAGGGAGGGGTACAATGAGATTTCAAGTTAGCCCTATTTCAAACCAACAAGATGATCAGCTTGGTATGGAGAACAGCTGAGAGAGTCAAACCTCTTTGTGCTGTGATGCCACCAGTAAGAAAGAAAAATCAGAACTCATTAAAAATACCACTATTCCACCTTATGGAAATGTTTCATTTAAAATTGTGCTGACTACACTAAAAGTACTCTTTTTTTAGTTAGCTTCAGCTCCAAGTTACACAACAACATATAGTGCAGATCGATGCTGAAAAATTGTTAAGAATCGTAACATTTATAGCTCACTTTGTGCCAGGCACTGTGCGAAGCACTTAATTTTTAACTCATTTGATCTTCACAACAACTTTGGAGGGTAGGTTCTATTATCATCCCCATTTTATAGATGAGAAATGAGGCAAATAGAGGGCAAAGTGATTTGCCTAGAATCTGACTCCAGGCTCGACACTCTACCCACTGTGCCACATAACTGCCTGTCCCTATTTCCAAAATGAAGTTAGATGAAGTAAGGATGGAAACTCAGGTCATACTTTAAATATGAAGAAGAGTTAAAAGACCTGAAAGAAAAGAAAAAAAAAATCTATATTTAACAAAAACTTCAGAATTGTCATCTAATAACAAAATGAGTGGCAAAAAATGTCAGTGTTTCAAATTATTCTGAAAAAAGATGCAAATACTTAGAACAGAATTTCAAAAAAAATCTTTTTCAGTTGGATGGCACAAATTAAACTAATAAACTAATTATATCAAAACATGGTAAGTTTTTTAAAAGTTGGTATAGGCTATAACCATCATCAATGAACACATTATTCCATGATATATGACAGAGAATATAAAAAACATTTCAGATCCTGCACACAACAGTATATGCTAAGGTCATTATGATGGCAAAGACCATAGAAAGAAAGATAGAGCTATCTACTTACTAGGAATATTCCTAAGGACAGACACCAACTACCACATGAAAGAAATGGTTTGAGGAAAACTATTGAAGACCTCCAAAAAGACAATGGATATCATTAACTTACCATTACATATAGTAGAAAAGTAAAGTATCACCTAATTAAAGGCAACAAAAAAGAAGCAAATGGAATCCAGGTATTGAAAGTATGCCAGAAATTCTTCATACCCTTAATTAACAATTAAAAGTGAAAATCGGAAGGTTAAGACAACAACTATCTCAAGGGAGAGGAAGAAAACCAACACCAATCAAAATTTATACTACAAAGGCTTGAAAAGAAAAAAATGGAAACAAGAAGAACAAGGAAAAAAGAACAAGAAAAGCAGGAACATAGAATATTTCTATGGTCACAAGTAGTCCAATACAATGAAAACCCAACTTGGATCAAATATGAAACAGAAAGCTTGAATACAATTAATATAATGAATAACAGAACAGCTTTAGGTGCCTGAAACTCTAGGTTTTCTTTTTTTTTTTTCTTAGCAGCTTCTGCCATTTTATTATGACTATGTTGATTTAATACAGTCACTGGGGCTTGCCTATGGTGCTTTCAATGTACAATGCCTTCACATTTTGCCAACTTTTCTTCAGCAGAGAAACCAGGAAATTGACAGCCAAATGGATGTTGTAGACAAGCTCATCATCTGTCATCTTCACATGGCCAACAGCCACTGCCAGACACAGCATCTTCTTCATCTGGAACTTGATAGTAGATTTAACCTCATCAACTTTTGCCACCATATTCTCATTGTGGGTGAATAGAGATGGAAACCTGCAGGCCAGACCAGGGCCCAGGATTTGAGGGATCTGCTTGATCAAGGACTCAGAGGCCAAAAAGGCATCATACTTTTAGCCAGCTTTTTGACCAATTTCTTGTTTTTATTCAACTTCTTCAAGGCCTCGATATCCATGTGGGGGATTTCTCCAGCCTAGGCCTCATCACAGTGCTGCTGGTATCCCAGTACACACATAGAAAATTTAGGTCAGGGTATGGATTTGAGCCTAACGGTGCCAGAGAAACGTTTGTCCTTTTGAGGGTCATAGTTCTTCAGACTGATCTGCAGCTCCACAGTTTCCAAAAACTTTCTTCGTTTGTGCTAGGTTCCATGCAGTACCTTCCGCATGGCTTCATAGAGGGTGTCCCCAGAGACTTTGCTGCTCATTGCTACCTACCGGTCACAAGCCAGGAAAAGCAACTTTAGGTTTTCTACAAAATTTGAGAGCAGAGGGGCCAGATAAGCTAAGTGACTGGTGGCTCAAACACTTCATAGTAAGGCACAAATTACTAGTAAAGCACTTTACCAGCTTCCTCTCTAATGCAAGTCTGATTCTTTCTTTCTTAATAAAAAGTATCATGTATCTTTTACCAAAACACAAGGATATCAGTATCTTCTCCAAACATAGAAGAATAATATGTTTATTACTTTATACAAAAAATACACAGCTAAATTTTACTCCACTTAAAACTGCAGTTTTACATTCATGACAATATCATGAACCTAAATATAAAGTAAATCCAAGCATAGTTAGAATGTTAGCATATTCACATGGAAAACTAGTATTAATTTAAACTGTACCACCAACTCAAAAATGTCAAGAATAAATGAAATATGGCATCTTCTAGTAAGACAATTTAAGTCCACTATCATTATCCTTAGACCCATTAACAAGAGAACTGATTACTACCTTTCTTGTCAAGGAGGAAGAATGTACTAAAATATCATAGTAATCATTTAATGTACATGGATGATATCAAATTATATGGCTCCATTGAGAAACATATTAAACATATTATTCCATCTCATAGAACATTTTTCCAGTAGTATCAAAATGCTATTTGGACTTCATAAATGTAAATTTGTTCATGTGTACCAGGAAATAATAAGGACTGAAGACTTTGAGCTTGAATCCAGAGGTCAAGTTAAATGAATGGATGAAGATAATATTTACAAAATGAGTATAAGACTATAAAGAAGAAAACTGAGGCTGTGTATACACGACCCCAGCTGGCTTCTGTAATGGCAAGCAAAATAGGATCTTTTGCTATTTTTGTTTTGGTATAATCAAGAAGTAAAATGCCTCTATTTGAATGTGATTAAGGAGGATCCTTCTCACCCGTTGTTGGACCTGGGAAGATTTGTAGGAAGGTCCACTGCTTTGTTAATGAGGCACTCGTATTCAAGGGATGTGATGCACTATGGCTCTAAAAAGTGTATAAAGACTCTAAGATGTGGGATTATTTTGGGGCTTACTGACTGGAAGTGTTTGGGCAGACAAGGACTCTGGGAAATGGCCAAGCTTGAAAACCCAAATGTCATGCTTCCCTCTCTAGTAACTATGGTAAGACAGTTGGAACTGTCTGTTGAATTCAGGCAGAGGAAGCCATGTCTGATGACTTTTAGTTTCTCTGTATTTTCTTTGAAGTTCAGAGTGCTAACTCCCCTGAACTAGGTAATGATATATGTGCTTGGTTAAAAAAATGATAAATATGCTTGATTAAAGTGATTGTTAATGCCTTGAAAGTTGCTTTCCTTTTATGAATACAGGTCTAAGAACCTGTGATAACAGGCCCCCCTGTGTATGTCAGGGTGCTTACTGTTACAGCTTTCTGAAGTTAAAGCTTAATGGGAAGAACACACTGAGAGCAACTGAAACCTAGGCAAAATCAGTTTTATATACTTTTTGCATGGTAATATGAACAATGGCTATAAGAGGTATCCAAACAAAAACGCCAGTGATGTTTACATACACACACACACACACACACACACACATTCACACACACATACACATTTACACACAAGTTTCATGACCCCACAACAGCTATAGAAATATTAACATTTCCTCATTGAAAAGCAGAAAAATAATTTTCAAGTTCCCTCAGAGAACACATTATACAGATTAAAATTTTACAGAAATAGTTTGCATACAGAATTTGTGACCCAACAAGAGGTAAGAGAGCATTACAATGTGTAATATGGACAATTCTGATTATAATAAACTTTAAAAGTTTTATACAAACAAAACCAATGCAACCAAGATTAGAAGGAAAGCAGAAATCTGAGAAACAATTGCAGTTAAGTGACTTGCCCAGGGTCATAAAGCTAGTAAGTATCTGAGGCCACATTTGAACTCAGATCCTTCTAACTCCAAGGCTTTTTGTTGCTCTAGTCACTAGCTTCCCCTTGGAAAACAATTTTTACAGCAAGTATCTCTGATAAAGACCTCATTTTCTCAAATATAGAGAATAGATTCAAATTTATAAGAATACAAGTCATTCCTACACCACAAATACAAACCCCAAAACAGGTTTGAGAATTCAGCAAATTAACTGCACTATATAACTAGAATATCGTTACAGACAGAACTGCTGCCTGTAACAGCAGTGACATAACAATGATATATAAAATTTAAGAATAATTCTTTCATAGATGTTGATATACCAGCTACTAATAATCTCCAAACTATGTGGAATGAAAAAGCTTCAAAATGAAGATTGAAATCAAATGGAAATCAGATAAGGAGTATGTCTTCATTATCTTGTTTGTTGCTACTACAAATGAGATATTTGTAAATGAGCTTTAACACAGTGCCTGGCACATAGTAGTCCCTTAATAAATGTTTCTTCCTTTCCCCCCAGTGGAATTGCCCCACAGATGCTTTCATTGAGTCTACAGATGACAGGTTTATGAACCAATACTTAATCACAAAAATGTAGCAATTTAATTCACCTCAGGAAAAGTCTGCATATTATTAAATATAAAAGAATAATACAAAACTTGTCCTCAAACTATTTCTGTGTATTTATTCATGTAAGAAACATATTTCTTACTGCCACATTTTTGTACAAAAATCAGAGGTATAACTAGCATGCAAGTGAAAATAGTATTAGTTGAATAATTGTTGCTGTCAAAACTCACACCCCCCCCCTTCCTCAGGCACATGTTTGGCTGTTCCTTTTCTTTTCCACTGAATGTCAGATTCAAACATTTCTTGGGTTCCTAGTATATATATATATATACGTACATATATATATATATACGTATATATATATACGTATATATATATATATATATATATATATATATATATATATATATATATATATATATATATATATATATATATATATATACACGTATATATATATTCTATTTTCTTCAGGATAATCCCATTTCCAATACTGAACATAAGCAAACACCTCCTGGTGCCTTCCCAGTGCTGGGGCTTCTTTTCCAAGTACCTCCCTGCTCCTCCCTTTACCCTGTAGGGATAACCTAAAATAGGGCAATAATCTCTTTATCATAACAAGGGAGCAGAGCCTGGAGCAATGACAAAAAGTCTCAAAGTCATTTTAGCAAAATGAGCACAGGAATGCAGATCAAAGATACTTTTTCTTTATTTTCTTAAGTTTCTTTTTTTTGTCTGTTTCTTTCACAGTATGATTTACATGAAAATGTGTTTTACACGACGACACATGTATAACCTATGTCAAATTGCTTGCCTTCTCAATGGAGCAGGGGAAGGAAAGCTGGAGGGAGACAAATTTGGAACTCAAAATTTGAAAAAAAATGTCAAAATTGTTTTTATGAGTAATTCGGGGGAATAAGATATTAATTTTTTAAAAAGCAAATAAATAAAATGACCCAATCTCTGCATCGGTATTATCTCTATAACAGAATCTCATTTCTTATTGGTTGATTTTGTTTTTGTTTTGTTGTTGTTGTTACTCTTTGAGAAAGCTGAGATGTGACGGTGCCAGATATCACATTCCTGTCTCATTCTGCAAAAATAGAGCTTTTAAAAAAGTCCCAGACCCTGCAGCAGCAATTTTATCTCCATCTGCCTCTGAAGGAAGGTACTGGTCTGATCTTCAAGCAGAAAAATATGTTGCATTAATATACTGCTTAGAAACATCCCTAAAAATCAAACTCATAGATTTATAGATAGAAGAGACCATAGAGGTTCCTGAGTCCAACCATCTGATTTTAAAAGTGACAAAACTGAAGCCCAGATAGTCAAGTCACTCATGCAAGCTTACATAATGCATAGTGAGCAAGTAGCAGACTTGACATTTTGTCATGCTCCACCCCGCCCCCCCATCCAAATATAGAGCTATTTCCTCTACATCACAATGTCTCTCATGGAGCATTTATTATGTGATGCATGCATGGAAATAAATATGGTAAGTTATAAGGTAAAGGTAAAATTCTATGAGATGAAATCAATCAAAAAGTATTAAGTCCTTTCTAGACAGGAGGTGTAATGACAGAGACAGCATGCTGGATGTGGGAGGTCACCAAGAGCTGAGTTCAAATTCCACCTTGGATATTTACAAGCCATGTGACGCAGGGAAAATCATCATGAAATAGATGATGTAAATGAGAATAACAACTAGCACATCCACTGCTGGGTCATTACAAAGAACAACTGAGACACATGTGTAAAAGTTTACTCCAGGTCCTTTAAGTTACACAGATGTGAATGACAGGCTGCTGCTCCCTGACCATATGCCCAGCACTATCCGAATCATAAAGAGGGATTCAAAAATAGTATGAGAAACGGCTCTCCAGGACTATAACTGGGCAGTGGAGATAGGGTGATATGAACACAACGAAGTGCTAAACTGTATAGTAGCGGCTTTGAAAACAGCAGGGGATGAAAGAGAGGAGAGGACAGGCTGAACTCCTCAGAAAGCATCATGTTGGAGCTGAACCTTGAAGAACACGTATAATTTGCATGGACAGGGAGGAAAGAGAAAACCTGATTGAGGGAACGTTTAGAAGATCTTTATTTTTAACTGTACAAAATGCTTTCAAATGAGAAATAAGAAAACTGTCTCACTTGAAAAACCTATATTTTGTACATAAAAATTACCTTATGAAACAAATGCCATTAATGAAAAGAAATCAAAATGATGAAAGAGATAACATTCATGGCCAATTAACATTCAAAATGTCTGTAAAATTTTTAATTATGCTTTAGAAGAAAAGTCTAAGACCTACATATTTCAAAGTTTCTCTTATTTCCTTTTACATTTTGTATGTGTAACACTTAAATACAAAAGCATCACTCACAACAATTTTGAATTCTCACAAAGTGAAAATTTGCATTTTATTTATGGAAAGATTTGTCCAAGAAGAATTCAAAAGGATAAGACTTCCAAATGTGAAAGGGAAAACAAATACCCAAAATGGGCTATTGCTAAGGAAAGACAAAAACTGTGCCCTTCAACACCTGGACTTCTGTCAAGTTTTCTAAATGCTGGGCCCTGATCAGACTTTGCCTCAAAATCTTAGTTATTCTTATCTAAGAGACCTAAAAAAAGTTCAGCAAATATCGTCCTACTTTGTGACTCCAAAAATACAGAAGAATGAGGATTTCAAAGGTGCTATGAATCATTTCACCTTGCATTCAAATTGTCTCAACATCAAACCTTTTTCCATACCTGAACAAGAGATTCTCTTCCAGAATCTCATCAATTTTAGTATTTATTTGGCTTCCCTTTCTAATTGTGGAATTGATTAGTTTGGGCAAAAACAGTAACCTCTTTTTATTAAACATGAACAATACTGGCCACTTACTATAACTTTCTCAACCTAAGTTCCAGCTGCTGATCCTAATCATTTACAGATTTTCTGAACATATGCTTTTTGTACTCACCTCTTATTTTGGTGCTATTACATTATTCTCAAAAACCTAAGACTAGCAAAAACATGTAAAAAAACCCAAAACCTCATTTGTATAATGATCCTATCTATTAATATTCTCTTGGCCCTCAGCTCCCCAAGATGCTCATTAAAATATGAGGAAAGCTTCTCACTGCTTCCAAAATTAAACTAATCAATACACCATATAAACTGTTTTTAATGGTAACAAGCCTTTTTATCATCACGTAGCTACAAATGTTTACAGTCTTAGCAAACTCTAAAGGACTGGGGTTCCTTATTTGCTATGCAAAGAGTACTGGGGAAATAGAGAGGATGGAGAGATTACTTATAGCCCAAGACAGCTTTATGAAGGAGCCAGAATTTGAGCAGAATCTTGACAGAGGTTCACAAGCAAAAATTAGACATTCTAGTCAGAAAAAATAGTATGTCCAATTATATTCCCTATCCAGCGGTCTAATAACTTTCAGAAAAGGAAACAGTCAACAGTCAATAAACATTCATTAAGTGCTTACTATGCCAGGCACGGTACGAAGCATTGTGGAAACAAATATAAAAAAGCATAGCTCCGACCTTCAAGGAGATTACAATGTAATGAGGTAAGACAACACACAAAAGAAAGCCAAAAAGGAGAGGGCAGGTGAGCCTGGGGAGGTGATCTCTGCAAGGGGGTTGGTGGAAAAGTCAAAGAAATTTCAAGTGAGTTCAACCAGGTAGGAAACGAGATGTACGAGAGCAGTCAGAGAGACAGACAGAGTTTACATGCTACTATGTGCCAGGCACTGTGCTAAGCACAGATACAAGCCAGCAAGACAATCCTGGCCCATAAGGAGAGTTTACATTCTCATGGGCAAAGACAACTCTAAAAGGGTACTGAAGGAAGTGATTTCACAATTCTCTGTGTTCATCATGTGTATAATTCTTACAGCACAGCAACATTTCATTACCTTCATAACCACATATTTTGGCCACTCCCCAGTCAATGGGAATCTATTTTGTTTCCAAAGTGCTGTGTGTGAGCACGCATAGGTGCGTGTGTGCACCTTTCTTTCTATCAGTGAGCTTACTGGGGTACATGCTTAAGTGTGCAACCTCTGGGTCAGTGTGTGGACCCTCGAGCCACTTTATTTCATAATTCCACACTGCCTTCCAAAATTATTGTACTAATTCACAGTTTCCCTAAACAATGTATTATATCTTTTCTTCCTATAGTCCCTCTGACATTAACTATTCCCATCTTCTGTCATCAGACCTAATGTTCTGAATGGGAGGCGAAACTTCAGGGTTTTTTTTACTTGTCCTGGTCTTATAAGTAATGATCTGGAAAAATTTGTTCTATGTATGTTAATATTTGTATTTCTTTTAAATATTCATATCCTTTGTCCATTTGTCCAATGGAGAATGGCTTTTGGCCTTGTATGTTTATTTATGCATCCTGGTTACCTTTACTCTTTTAGGAAGGCTCAGCTCACTTGATAGTTTCACTGTCCTGACACTATTCTTACTAATTACACTCATTACTGGCTTTGTCCTTGACTGTATGCGCTTCCTTTTATCGTCTGTTTATATCTTTTTAATATATGAATTCATTAAAAAGTTATATATACAGCCATATCAGCTTCACTCTACACCTCTTTCTTATCTACTTTTCCAAAGGAACAATGAGCAGTTCCCATATTATAATGGTATGGCTCACCATTTTTTCCTCAGATTATGCACTTATACAGCCAAATGAGAAATGAATAAAAGAAAATAAATTGGCACAAGCTTTTACTACTTCCTACCAATGGGAAACAATCACCATAATAAGAACATCAAAAGATTCCAGAAATGGCTTCTGCAGTTAGGGAGATGCAGCAGCTGTGGGGAACAACCGTTTAAAATATAAACTAAAATGCAGATTGTCACTGAGGAGGATTCTAGCCACACAAAACACATAAAAGGTTGGAAGGGAAAAGTAAGTTTTCAGGAAATTTGGCAAGAGAATCCAATGGATGAATGGAACTTGAGAAGAAAAAAACAGATGGAAATGAAGCAGATATGTCAGCATTTCTATAATAAATCATTTTTATCGCTAATCACAGTAGAACTGCATGTCTAACACCTCAAACCCTAATGAATGGGATGAAGTGGAAACAGCACTGAAAAACAGGAAGATACAGAGACCAACTGGACCAGGCTGACTACACAAAGAAGAAATCTAGACCAGAAGCAAAACAATTTTTAAAACATTGAGGGATCACTTTTTAAGACAGTTCAAAGAGGGAAGGATACTTGAATGCAAAAATCATGTCTGATGTTATTATCAAAAAATGTGATCAAAGGGACCTCACCGCCTACTGGGCCACATGACAATTTTCTCATCTCCAAAAATACTTATGAGAACAACCTACACATATATTGAAAGTATCTTTGATTAAGACATGTAAGAAGGAAACAGATTTGCACTATAAGCTATGTAAGATCAGATGTGTCACAGTTTACACAAAATAGCTGAAAATAAAAATCCTGCTGCATTTATTATTTGTTGATAATTTTTTAATCATCTGAATCAGTAGAGCAAAATGAAATTTTAAGGACTCCTGTAAAATAAGATTTTCTCCAATATATATATATATTAAAACCATGTGAAATTACTTAATAGATACAAACACAGAGATAATTTTACATGTGGAGCTGGGCTCAGAACTGAAGAGGAGGAAATGAGATGACTGTTTTGCATTTGGAAAACTGTGCATTGCTTTCAGTGATGCCAAGCGGCTCTCTGAAAGAAAACCCCATTTTTTTAGTGTCAATATATTTCCAGTGATATTATATGGTTGTTAATCATGGAACATCACAATTTGTAAGAAATTAGAACTGCAGGGTACCCAGTAGGCAAAAATGGATTTAATACACTGTGGCATATTACCAATAATGTCTTGCATGCAAAATGTGGCATAAAAAATATTATTCAGGAAATTTAGAATGAAATTGGCCTTTGATAAATCCAAAGACCCCAGCTTTTGGGATAAGAACTCATTACTTGACAAAAACTTCTGGGAATACTTGAAAACAATAGGACACAAATTAGGTACAGAACAACATCTCACACAGTATACTAAGATAAGGTCAAAATGGGTGTGCGATTTAGAGATAATGGGTGACACCATAAGCAAATGAGAAGAGCAAGGAATAGTCTAACTGTCAGATCTAAGGGGAAGGGAAGTATTCTTGACCAAATATATGATGGACAGAATTATAAAATGTAAAACAGACAACTAATTATATTCAATTTAAAAGCTTTTATACAAATAAAACCAGTGCAACCAAGATTAGAAGAAAAGCAGAAAGCTAGGAAATAATCTTTACAGCCAGTGTCTCTGATAAAGGCCACATTTTTCAAATATATAGAGAACTGGGTCAAATTTATAAGAATACAAGTCATACCGCAATTGATAAATGGTCAAAGGATACGAACAGGCATTTTCAGAGGAAGAAATCAATAGGCATATGGAGAAACAGAGAAATCTTTAGATTAGAGAAATGCAAATTAAAACAACTCTGCAGTACCATCTCATACCAAAGAAATATGATAAATGTTGGAGAGGATATGGGAAATTGGGACATTAATGCACAGTTGGTAGAGTTGTGAACCAATCCAATCATTCTGGAAAGCAATTTGGAACTATGCCCAAAGGGCTATAAAACTATGCATATCCTTTGATCCAAAACACTACTACATATATATCCCAAAGAGATCGTAAAAAAAAAAGGGGGAAACGATCTACATGTGCAAAGACATATTTATAGCAGTCCTTTTTCTGGTAGCAAAATACTAGAAACTGAGGGGATGCCCATCAATTGGAGAATAGCTGAACAAGTCATGGTATGTGAATGTAATAGAATAGTATTGTGTAATAAGAAATGATGAACAGGTAGATTTCAAAAATTCCTGGAAAGCTTTGTATGAACCAATGCAAAGTGAAATGAGCAGAACCAAGAAAACATTGTACATATTAACAACAAATTGTGAGATGATCAACTATGAATGACTCAGCTCTTCTCAGAAACACAATGATCCAGGGAAAGTATAAAGAACTCATGAAGGAGAGAAGAACTGGTAGATAAAGAACTGGTAGATTCTGAATGCAGAGCAAAGCATTTTTTCTCACTTATTTTATTCTTTTTCATGTTTTTTTTTACATCTGTTTCTTCTTTCATAACTGTGACTAATATGGAAATATTTTTACAGGATAGCACATGTACAAACTATATCACACTGCTTACTATTTTCAGAAGAGGGGAGGGGAAGAGAGAGAAGTGAGAAAAAATTGGAGCCCAAAATTTTGTAAAAATGAATGCTAAAAATTTTCTTTAGAAGTAATTGGGGAAAAAACTAAAATACTATTTAAAAAATGAAGTTGGCTTGTTACATAGCAAGAACTCAGGTAAAGATGATTAGCCCAAATGTCATACTGGTACCAAAGGAATGCCCTTTGTTTTTATGTCATACTCATTTTTAATATATTCCTCCTCCCCCGCCACTGAGATAGCATCCTTTATAATAAAGATTTTTAAAAGAAAATAATTCATAGAAAATGACTGACAATATACGTAATATTCTATATTCACAGTTCCCTATCTCTTTAAAAAAAAGGGAAAGAAGTTCATTTTCTTAACTCTCCTCCAGGGCCAACCTTGGTCATTATAATTACATAGCATTCAAATTTCTCTTTTGTGCATTCTTTCTATTCAGACTATTGTAGTTATTGTATATAATGTCTTTCTAGGTCTAATGACCTAACTTTGTATCAGTTCAAATAACTTTTCCCAGTTTTAGCAACCTAATTCTTAGTTAATTCATGCTTTCCCATGATTCTCTAAATTTTTCATATTCATCATTTATTATGATGCAATAGTCAACTAATGTCATGTACCACAATATTGTCATTTACCCAATCATTGAGCACCTATTTTTTCCCCTAATTTCTTGCTACCCAAAAAAACTGCTGCAATGAGTAATTTGTGATATTCATTGCATATACGGAATATTTCTTTTTGTCTTTGACCTCCTTGAGTTTGTGTATTAAGTTAAAGGGTGTGCATTTTTCAGTCACATTTTTTTTGCATAATCTGAAAATGCTTTCCAGAATAATAGAACTCCACTATCAGTATATCAGGACACCTATCTTTCAACTGCTCCTCCAATGGAAGCTGTTTCTATCTTTCGTCATATTTGCCAAATTGTTAGGTGTGAGGTAAAACTTCAAAGACACTTTATTTTGCATTTATATTACCAATTATTTGGAGCAATTTTTCATGTGGCTATAAAATAATGCAATTCTTTCTTTTAGAATTACTTCTTGAGATCTTTTGACTTCCAAGAACTATCTATTGAAGAAGGCTCTCAGTATTTATTTCATGAATATCAGAACCTTGTCAGACATTTAATGCAAAGATTGTTTCTCAACTGACAATCTCCTTTCTAATTCTAGCTGCATTGATTTTGTTCAGGTAGAAGGTTTGCTATTTCATGTAACTGAAATTGTCTGTTCCTTTTTTTGTGGTATCTTCTATCCCTTGCTTGGTAAATTTTCCCATTAGTTGTGAAAGGTACCCAATTTTTTCCTGTTTTTTTTTTTAAGTCATAAAATGTAAAATGAACTAAAGGAAGGTCAATGGCACATTGGGTGCATCTCCTATATAAAATACATGAAATGAGAAGTTTATAGTCTGTACCACTATTATAATTTAGTCTATATCTCTTGATCTTTTCCACAAGAATGCTTTATCAAATGTTGTGCAAAAAAACCAAACTGTATTACAGTAATCTTTGTGATTCACCAGTTTAAGTGAAAAAGGGAAACAGTCTAACATAATTTCTTGTTATTGAAGCAATGCTGTTTTCTCATACAAGTATATGAATATATCAATACTCAATGCAAAATTTACTGAGAGCCAGTGATGTACAAGGCATTTTGGTAGAGGTTGAAGATACAAAGATGAAAAATGACAATGTCCCTATCCTCAAAAAGTTCACAATCTAAAATATACAATTAAATATGAGACGAGGTAGAATGTGAAACGGACAGAGGGCGCTCAGATTCAAGCAGACTAAGTTTACTTCACATTAGAGGTAGAACAAGAATAGAGTTTTGAAGTAAAAGAAAGATTTCAAAAGATGAAAATAATAGAGTACACATTTCAGGCCAAGGTAATAGCCTGCACAAATTCAGGAATGCATGGAATCAAGAACATGTAGGACAAGA
>CM053773.1:13418809-13499375 GCA_028658325.1 Potorous gilbertii | reverse complement strand
AGGGCAGATTGGTGATAGAATGCTCGGCATTTTGGGGTGAGGGGAGGAGAGAAATGGGGAGAAAATTTGGAAACCAAAATTTTGTGGAAATGAATAGTGAAAAGTTAAATAAATAAATTTAAAAAGAGAGAGAGAGAATAAGTAGGTCTTTCTTCTATTTCATTTACAGAATAGAAAATGTTAAATGAGAAAATATTTGAAATTTTACTTATCTATACCTCCTTTCTAAATTTTTATACTCCTGACTTTATATAAGAATTGGTATTGACTTATTTCAGGTATTCATTTTTTCAAAAATATCCAAAAACTACACTAGTCTCAGGGAAAAATTTCTTTTATAATATGAATTTGCTTCAGCTTTACCATGATCATCAAGAAAATGGCAATTTCTTCTTTCAGCTCAAAAATCCATCAAAGTACTTTGGCACAAGAAAGTCAAAATATTTCACAAAACAGACATTCACTCTTATTTGTAGATCTATTTCTTTCTGACATTGACTGAGTTCTATCAATGTAAAATCCAATATAATTCTCTCATATTATTTTCATTTTTTAAAATGTCAACTGCATTTAAATTTTCTCTTTATATACCTATCAGCCAGTCTGAAAAAAAGATCTTCCCTAACATTAATTTCCACAACAAATCACATTTATCTAACCAAATGATATCTTTAATTAGATCTATTGCTTCATCCATTAGCAATGCAAAGGAAAATAATTTAATTTCTCAATCAAGTCAAAGTTCTTCAGATATAAAAACATGCTTCCTTTACACTTTAGTATTTGGAAGTAGACCCATTTGAACTACTTTGAATATGATTCACCAAGTATTAGTCTAACCACATTAATAGCTCCAGATAAATCAAAATTTGTCCCACTAAATGAGGCTTTTCACATTTGACAATTATATAAGCAAACTTTTATGATCCAAGCAATTACTTTGCCATCACATTTTTAAAGTTTGCTCTAGTTTATTAAAAGCATCTAATTTTCTCTTTAAAATATTCTTACTTTGACAATACATTCTGCATACACACTTTCAAGAGGTTTCAATTTGGTAGGTTTCATTGATGATAAAGAATCGACACAAAACAAAAAGAAATTTCTCCTCTCCATTGTACTTACTGTAATTGTACTTATGAATCCTAGTGATAATTGTAGCAGATCGTATCTCCTAAATTTGGACTTTTACTTCATGTTTCTAGATTTTCTACCATATAATCTGTCTCAATGTTTTTTGCTTATTTTAGTTGCAGCTATTCTGGTAAATTTGGTCTTCAAAATGGTTAAAAATTTATCCTTCATGAACAAATATCATTAAAGATACATGTGACAGGAAAATGTAGTGAACTGGTCGTATATTAAGGAATAGCAATTAATGGTAAACCCAAGTTTTGAAATCCACAAAATATCCAAAGATCTATAGGAAGGCCTCCAATGCAAAGGATCAGCAAATCATATGCTTCTGTACAGTTCACAGTTAAAATTAAGTTTTACATCTTAAGATAAAAGTTTTAATGTATTTTATAAGAAAAAACTGTTCTTAGTAAATGGACCTGTACAAAAGCAGGCATTAGGGCAAGAAATGACCCTCAGGCTATAGTTTGCTGACTCCCTCTTTCTTTGTTTCTGAAGAAGAACATGCCATCAGAGAATTAGTGGACTTGCACTTGACTTTGTTTTGAGTGAGGAAGGGCTGTGCAAGTCACCAGCCTCACTTCTCCTCCAGAGCCATCTGAATCCAGTGACCAGATATTCATCAGGATGACTGGAGATGACCCAGGAGGAGGCAATTGGGGTTAAGTGATTTGCTCAAGGTCACACAGCTAGTGAGTGTCAAGTGTCTGAGGTGAGATCTAAACTCAGGTGCTCCTGACTCCTGCTCTGGTGCTCATCCACTGCACCACTAAGTATCTTTAGAGGAAGGCTAGTGCTGTATGTAATTTTACTGTCCCTTATAGTACTTATTTTTGCAGTAGTCCTCCCCTCAACTCCCAATAACAGACTGTAATTCAGTTCAATTCACCTACCAACAGATTCTAGCATCAGTACCTTGTACATATTAGATAACTACATAAATATTCATTGAGTGAATTGAGTCAGAGGCAGTGGTCTTGTTACTCCTGAGCTCATGATAAGCAAAGAAGGCATAATCAGACATGTACTCTAGCATTTAGGCTGACAGATTCCAAGATTTCAGGGACAGCATAGGTAGGATGCCATAACCTATGAGTCTAAAAGGGAAGTCAGCTCAGGAAGACTCAAGGATTATTGGACTGCCTAAATAATAAGAATTATTATTGAACTACCTGAAAGCCATGATCAAAGAAACTGCCTAGACATCATATTTTAAGAAATTATAAAATAAGGGGGCAGAGCCAAGATGGCAGAGGAGAAAGATGCATATACTCTAGGGCTTCCCCCACAACCGACAAAATGCCTGTAAAAAGGACTCTCACAAACTATAGAGCAACAGAAGTCACAGAACAACAGAGCAAAAGAGGTTTCCAGCCAAAGGTAATCCGGAAGGCTGAGAGGAAAGGTCTATCTCATGGGAGCCTGAGTGGAGCGGAGCAGAGTCCAGCCCTGGTCATGAGGCACTGGGAGGAAGAGGACCTGAACAGACCTCTGGGAAGAGCTCCTAGCAGGGAGGGTCCCAGATACTTCAACCCACAAGCAACAAAGAAAGCACCAAAGGTCAGTGGGGGAAGGCTTTCCCAGCGGGGTGGGACCAGGGTTTCTTCAGCAATAACCCCAGGCAACAGCAGAGGCCCTGGCAGCAGACTGCAGGCAGCTACTGAGGCCAAGAAGCAACCTGGGTCTATTGTTCAGGCAGCTCAGCTTAAAGCCTCTGGTGGTAGGGAGCAGTTGATCTAAAACTCAGCCCTGAGTGACAGCCCCATCCCCACCCAAAGCCCAGGGGAACCCAGTAGCTGAGTCTAATCTCTTGATAAAGGATTCAGAAGTCAAGTAGCTGGCTGAGAAATGCCCAAAAGAAGGGAAAAAAAATAAGACCATAGAGGGTTACTTTCTTGGTGAACAGGTGTCTCCTCCAATCCTTTCAGATGAGGAAGAACAAGGCTGTCACAGAAAGCCTCTGCCTCCTGGGCCTCCAAAATGAACTAAAATTGAGTCAGGCAATGGAAGAGCTTGAAAAGCAAGTTAGCAGCTTGCTAAAGGAGAACCAAAAAAATGCTGAGGAAAATAATATCTTTAAAAAGAGGCTAACTCAATTGGGAAAAGAGGTACAAAAAGTCAATGAAGAGAAGGAGGCATTAAAAAGCAGAATTAGCCAAATGGAGGAGAAGGTTCAAAAGCTCACTGAACAAAATAATTTGCTGAAAGAAAGAACTGAGTTCAAAGAAATTAATGACTATGAGATAAACCAAGCAGTTAAAAAATAAAACCAAAAGTTTGAAGAAACAGGAGATAATGTAAAACATCTCATTGGAAGAACAACTGACCTGGAAAACAGATCCAGGAGAGACAATATAAAAATTACGGGACTATCTGAAAGCCATGATCAAAATAAGAGCCTAGACATTATTTTCCATGAAATTATTGAGGAAAACTATCCTGATACTCTAGAACCAGAGGGCAAAATAAATATTGAAAGAATCCACTGATCATCTGCTGAAAGAGACCTGAAAAGAGAAACTCCTAGAAATATTGTGGTCAAATTTCAAGTTCCAAGGTCAAAGAGAAAATACTGCAAGCAGCTAGAAAGAAACAATTCAAGTATTGAGGAAATACAATCAGGATAACACAGGATCTCGCAGCTTCAACATTAAGGGTTAGGAAAAGGATATTCCAGAAGTCAAAGGAACTGAGAATAAAACCAAGAATCACCTACTTAGCAAAACTGAGTATAATACTTCAAGGGAACAAATGGTCATTCAATGATAGAGAGGACTTTCAAGCATTCATGTTGAAAAGACCAGAGCTGAAAAGAAAATTTGACTTTCAAACACAAAAATCAAGAGAAGCTTGAAAAAGTAAACAGGAAAGAGAAATCATAAAAGACTTTCTAAAGTCTTTTTTTGAACTGTTTACATTCCTTCATGGAAAGAAAATATTTCTAACTCTTGAGACTTTTCTCAGTATTTGGGTAGGTGGAGGGATTGTACACACACACACACACACACACACACACACACACACACATACACATATAGACAGAGAGTACAGGCTATGTTGAATCAGAAGAGATGATATCCACAAAAAAATATACATATATAAGGGGTGAGGGAGGAAAATACTGGGAGGAGAAAGGGAAAATAGAATGGGGCAGGCTATAACTCATAAAAGAGATAAAGAGAAATCTTTTTCAATGGAGGAGAAAAGAGAGAAGAGGAGAGGGGATAAGTGAAGCTACTCTCTCCACATATGGCTTGAGGGAATAACATGCTAACTAAATTTAGTATGAACATCTATCTTATAGAGGAAAGTAGAGGAGGAGCTGACAAGTGGGGTGAGGGGAGTGATAGAAGGAAGGGCAAATGGGAGAAGGGAGTAACTAGAAATAAACATTTTTGGGAAGGACAAGGTCAAATGAGGGAATAAAAAATAAGGGTGTATAGAGTAGGATAGAGAGCAATATAGTTAGTATTACACAACATGATTATTATGGAAGTCGTCTGCAAAACAACATACATTTAGTCTGTATTGAATTGCTTGCCTTCTCAGTGGGGATGGGTAGGGAGGGAGAGAGGGAAAGAAGGTGGAATTCAAAGCATTAGAAACGAATGTTGAGAATTATTATTGCATATAACCAAGAAATAAGAAACATAGATTATGGGGTACAGAAATTTATCTTGCCCTACAAGAAAAGAGAGAAGGCGGGGATAAGGGAAGAGTGGAGTGTGATAGAAAGGAGGGCTCAATGAGGAAAGATGTAATCAGAATGCAAAGAATTAGGGGGTGGGGAGAGGGGAGAGTTGGTGAGAAAAATTGGACATGTTACAAAGTGATGTAAAAGTAATTAGTGTTAAAACAATTGACTTAATTACTGAGACTAAATCAGAGATATCTTTAGATTGAGGAAATGAATTTTAGTCTAAATCCCTTAGAGGCAGGTAACCTCAGGTAAAATTTGGCATTGATGGAAAAGTTAAGGCTTTAATGGTAAATTTGATTTTATGATTGTTATTTAAGCAGGAACTAGAACAGGTATAGAAAGGCATGTAAGCCACTTAAGGCTTGCCTCAAAAGATGTTCCTTAGTCAATGTGAAATTATAGTCATATCTGAAACCTGGTCATTGGAACTTGCCATTTTAAGATGCTATGGGACTATTAAGTGACTGTTCTAAGTCTAACTCCAGGTATAGATAGCAAGAAAGGTGATCGGTGCCATAATGCCAGTAAACCTGTGAGATGCTGGTAGGAACTGAAAAAGGTGACCTCTTGGGAAGGGTGAGAGAGCAGCTGTTCAGCCTGGGCTCAGGTAGGATTCTCCTGACTCAATTTCCCCACTGACACCTGGCAGACTCTAAGCCTGACTGAATGCAAGTTGACAATCTACTCCTGCCTAGAAGTGACATGAAGTTGGGGAGATATTTTTTTCCCTGCAATGTCCCTACTCTTAGTGGAAATTTCCTATGGTCAAAAGATTTGTAAGCTTAATACCAGATCAATTAAATTATAGATTGTTGGTAGGGGAATATCCAAGGTCAAATCTAAAATTAAGCTATTAGGCTTGGGACTATAGACCAACAACAATAAGTTAGGATTCTCTAATTCTTCATAATAGTGTGGAGATAATTAGGTCAAGGGCTTATGAAGTTAGCATACATAGTTATTATTTGTGTCTCAGTTGGATAATTTTTAAAAAATCTGTTTGTGGTCTATATTGTAAACACTTCAAAAGAAATATCACCTGACCAAAAGTTGGAATTGTTTTATGTGATATGAACTATGTTAAAAATGAAAATTTAAAAAAATTAGAAATTATAAAAGAAATCCAACATCCTAGAACTAGAGAATAAAATAGAAATTTAAAGAATCTACTGATCACCTCCCAAAAGAGATCCCAAAATGAAAACTCCCAGAAATATTATAGCTAAATTCCAGAGCTCCTGGGCGAAATAGAAAGTGCTTCAAAAAGCCAACCAAAAATAACCCACCCAGCAAAACTGAGTATAATCTTTTTGGGGGGGAGGCAGGGAGAATGAGTATTTAATGAAATAGAAATGAAATAGATTTAATGAAATAGAAATCCTTTCAAGGATTCTTGATGAAAAGACTAAAGATAAGTAGAAAACGTGACTTTCAAATGCAAGAATCAAGAGAAATGTAAAAAAGTAAATATGAAAGAGAAATCATGAGACTCAATAAGTTTAAAGTTTTTAAATGCTTATTTATTTATTTTTAGTTTTCAACATTCATTTCTACACAATTTTGAGTTCCAAATTTTCTCCCCATCTCTCCTCTCCCCTCACCCGAAAATGCTGTGCATTCTGATTATCCCTTCACCAAATCTGCCCTCCCTTTATCACATTCCTCCCTTCCCTTATCCCCATCTTCTCTCTTTTCTTGTAGTGCAAGATAGATTTCTATACCCCATTACCTGTATTTTTTATTTCTCAGTTGCATGCAAAAACAATTCTCAACATTCATTCCTAAAACTTTGGGTTCCAACTTCTCTCCCTTCCTCCCTCCGCACCCATCCCCACTGTGAAGGCAAGCAATTCAATACAGGCTATATATGTGTAGTTTTGCTAAAGACTTCCATAATACTCATGTTGTATAAGACTAACTATATTTCTCTCTGTCCTATCCTGCCCCCCCCATTTATTTTATTCTCTCTTTTGACCTTGTCCCTCCCCAAAAGTGTTTACTTCTAATTCCTCCCAGTTGCCCTCCCTTCTATCATCCCCCACCCCACTTATCCTCTTCTCTCCTACTTTCCTGTAGTGTAAGACAGATTTTCACACCAAATTGAGTGTGTATGTTATTCCCTCCTTAAGCCAAATGTGACAAGAGTAAGCTTCACTTTTTCCCTCACATCTCCCCCCTTTCCCCCTCCATTGACAAAGCTTTTTTCTTAACTCATTTATAAAAGATAATTTGCCCCATTCCATTTCTCCCTTTCTCTTCATCTCTCACCCTTTAATTTTATTTTTTTTGGATATCACTTTCTATTTAACTCACCCTGTGCTCTGTCTATATATGTGTGTGTGTATTTGTGTGTGTGTGTATGTATATATACATACACACACACACACACACACACATATATATACACATATATGTGTGTATGTGTGTGTATAATCCCTCCAACTACTCAAATACCGAGAAAAGTTTCAAGAACTACAAATATTATCTTTCCATGTAGGAATGTAAACAGTTCAACTTTAGTAAGTCCCTTATGATTTCTCTTTCCTGTTTACCTTTTCATGCTTCTCTTGATTCTTGTGTTTGAAAGTCAAATTTTCTATTCAGCTCTGGTCTTTTCATCAAGAATTCTTGAAAGTCCCCTATTTCATTGAATGACCTTTTTTTTTTTCCCTGAAGTATTAAACTCAATTTTGCTGGGTAGGTGATTCTTGGTTTTAATCCTAGTTCCTTTGACTTCTGGAATATCATATTCCATGCCCTTAGATTCTTTAATGTAGAAGTTGCTAGATCTTGTGTTATCCTGATTGTATTTCCACATTACTGGAATTGTTTCTTTCTAGCTGCTTGCAATATTTTCTCTATGACCTGGGAACTCTGGAATTTGGCTACAATATTCCTAGGAGTTTCTCTTTTTGGATCTCTTTCAGGAGGTGATCAGTGGCTTCTTTCAATATTTATGTTACCCTCTGGTTCTAGAACATCAGGGCAGTTTTCCTTGATAATTTCATGAAAGATGATGTCTAGGCTCTTTTTTTGATCATGGCTTTCAGACAGACCTATAATTTTTAAAATGTCTCTCCTAAATCTGTTTTCAAAGTCAGTTGTTTTTCAAATCAGATATTTCACATTATCTTCTATTTTTTCATACTTTTGGTTTTGTTTTGTAATTTCTTGGTTTCTCATAAAATCATTATCTCCCATCTGTTCCATTCTAACTTTTAAAGAACTATTTTCTTCAGTCAGCTTTTGGACCTCCTTCTCCATTTGGCTAATTCTGCTTTTTAAAGCCTTCTTCTCCTCATTGACTTTTTGGACCTCTTTTGTCAATTGAGTTAGCCTATTTTTAAAGCTGTTATTTTCTTCAGCATTTTTTGGGTCTCCTTTAACAAACTGTTGACTCACTTTTCATGATTTTCTTGCATCTCTCTCATTTCTCTTCCCAATTTTTCCTCCACCTCTCTTACTTGATTTTCAAAATCCTTTTTGAGGTCTTTCATGGCCTGAAACCACTGTATATTTATTTTGGAAGTTTTGGATGTAGAAGCCTAGACTTTTATATCTTCCTCTGATGGTAAGCATTGTTCTTCCTCATCTGAAAGGATGGAAGAAAATACCTGTCCGCCAAGATGGTAACTTTCTATAGTTTTGTTTTTTTTCCTTTTTGGGGGGCATTTTCCCAGGCAGTTACTTGACTTTTGAGTCTTTTATCAAGAGGAGGATACACACTGGGGACCTGTAAGTTGACACAATCAAGGGAGAGGAGTTTACTCCTCTCCTGGCCTGCACTCTGGTCTTGGAACTACTGCAATTACACAACTGTACTACTGGATCTTTGAAGCTGTCTTTGGTGTTTGTGGGTTGAGCAATCTGAGAACCACAGCTGCTGCCAGGGATTTTACCCACAAGGCCTGCTCTGGTTCTGTTCCTGCCAATGCCACACTGCCTAGGCTGGGCTGGGCTGGGCTGGGCTCCACTCTGAGACTGGTGCAATAGAGCTTTTCTGCTCATTATCCACGAGTGGGGTTTCAAGTCCATAGTTGCCTCCAGCTCCACCACACCAGCATATTCCTCCTCACCCCAGGACTGCCACTCAGGGCTGAGATCCAGATTAGCCACTTGATTCCCACAGGGACTTTAGGGAAAGACTCCTAAAATGGGCACTGTGCTACAGCAACTGCTGCCACCCTGGGGCCACTGGGGCCAGACTGCACTCCCTTCTCACCCAGGTGAACGTGCTTTCTCACTGACCAATGAAGCTGTCTTTGGCGTTTGTGGGTTGAGTAATCTGAGAACCGGACTTCTTGCCTGGGATTCCACTCCGGCGCCTGCTCGTGCTGCATGGCCAAGGCTGGGCTGCATTCTGAGGGCTGCACTCTGCTCTGAGCCAGGATTGATTCCTATCCCCTTTCCAGGATGTCTTGGTTAGAAATCTTTTTCACTCTGTTATTTTGCAGCTTCTGCTGTTTTAGAATTTGTTTAGGGTCATTTTTTACAGGTATTTTATGGGCTATGTGGGGAAAGCTAGAGGATGTGCATCTTTCTACTCTGCCATCTTAGCTACAGCCCCCCCCCCCCCACCAAACTTTTTATAATCATGGGAAGATGATATATGTAACTCCTAAGAACTTTATCAATTTAGGATAGTTAGAAGGACTTTACATTAAATAGAGGACATGAGAGTGAGTCAATTATGTTAGGATGATCTCGAAAAAAAGAATCATTAAGAAAGAGGGATGTACTGACAAAAAGGGGAAGGGAGAGAAAGAATAGGAAAAATTATCTCATGTAAGAGACAAACAAGGAATAACTTTTGTAGTGAAAGGGAAAATGGCAGCAGGGGGCAAAGGGAATGTTTGAACCTTAATCTCATGTAAACTGACTTAACAAGAGAAGACTATATATACATGTGTGTGTGCATGTATACATGCACACACACTCAATTGGATACAGAAATCAATCTAACGTAACGATGAAATAGGAGAGGGAGGAGATGGGGAGTGGAGGTAATACCAAAGGGAGGTGATAAAAGTGAGGAAGCAGTAACCAGAAGTAAAACACACTTTAGTGGAGAGATGATAAAAAGAGGGGAAGGAAGACTAAACAGAAGAAAATAGAATGGAGGAAAATATAGTTAGTAATTATAACTGAATGTGAATTAAATGAATTTACTCATAAAATGGAAGTTAATAGAATGAATCAGAAACCAGAATCCAGTGATATGTTATTTACCAGAAACAAACTTGAAACAGAAAGCCACATACAGAGTTAAAATAAGGTGCCGGAGAAGAATTGATTATGATTCAGCTGAATTTTTTTTTTAATGCAGAGATAGCAATCATGATCTCAGACAAAGCAAAATCAAAAGTAGACCTAATTAAAAGAGATAAGCTGAGAAACTACATCTTACTAAAAGTCACCATAGAAGATGAAGTAATATCAATACTAAATATATGTGAACCAAATGGCATAGCATCCCAATTCTTAAAGAAAAAGTTAAATGAGTTACAGTAGGAAATAGTAAAATTATACTAATAGGAAACCTCAACTCTCCTCTCTCCAAAGTAGACAAATCTAGCCATTAAAAAATAAGAAAGAAGTTAAGGAGATGAATAGAATTTTGGATAAGTTAGATACGATAGACCTATGAAGAAAACTGAATGGGAATAGAAAGGAGGATAACTATTTCCCAACGGTGTGTGTCACCTTCATAAAAACTGACCATGTATTAGGGCATAAAAACTTCACAACCAAATATAAAAAAAACACAAGTATTAAAAGCACCACTTTCAGACCTTAATGAATAAAAATTTTATTCAATAAAAGGCTGTGGAAACATAACTTTAAAATTAAGTGGAAACTAAATAATATAATCCTAAAGAATGGGTGGGTCAAAGAACAAATCATAGAAATAATCAATAATTTCATTAAAAAGAATGACAATGATGAGACAACATACCAAAATTTGTGGGACACAATCAAAGAAGTACTTATGGATAAATTTATCTCTAAACACGTATATCAATAAGACAGAAAGAGCAAACCAATGAGTTGGACATGCAACTAAAAAAACTTGATAAAAAAACAAATTAAAAATCTCAATACCAAAGAGGAAATCCTAAAATTTGAGGAAATTAACAAAATTAAAAGCAAAGGAGAAATTAAAATAATAAATAAAACTAGAAGCTGGTTTTATGAAAAAACAATAGAATAAACCATTTATTAATTTGATTTTTTTAAAAAAGATAAAACCAAATCACCAATATAAAAAATAAAAGTCCAAAGGCACCCCCAATGAAGATTGAGTTAAAGTAATTATTAGAAGCTATTTTACCCAGTTCTATATCATAAATCTGACAATCCAAGTGAAATGGGTGTATGTTTACAAAAAACTGCCCAGTTAGAGAAGAGAATACTTAAATAATCCTATCTCAGAAAATGAAATTGAATAAGCCATAAATGAGCTCCCCAAGAAAAATCCCCAGGACCAGATGGATTTACAAGTGAATTATGCTAAACATTTAAGGAGAAATTAATCCCAATACTATATAGATATTTGAATGGTTTGGATACCTAAACCAGGGAGAGCAAAGACGGAAAGAAAACTATACACCAATTTCCCTAATGAATATTGATGGAAAAATTTTAAATAAACTACTAGAAAAGAGATTACAGAAATATGCCAAAAATATCATGCAGTATGACCAAAAGAATTTATGCCAGGAATGCAGGACTGATTTAATATTAGGAAAACTAAACACATCATTAACCATGCCAAAAAAAAAACAACCAAAATCATATGATTATCTCAACAGATGCAGGAAAAAGCTTTTGATAAAATATGACACTCTTATTAAAAACACTAGAAAGCATAAGAATAAGATGAGCCTTTCTTAAAATGATAAGTATTTATCTAAAACCAAGAGAAAGGATTACCTATAATGTGAATAAACTACAAGATGCTCCAGTAAGATCAGGGATGAAGTAAGGATGTCCATTACCACCAATATGATTCAGTACTGTGCTAGAAACACTAGCTATTACAATATGACCAAAAAAAAAAAACTCCCCAAACAAGCAAATTAGAGGAATAAAAAACAGTCTATGAGATAACAAAACTACCACTCTGCAGACATTGTGATGATATACTTAAGAACACTAGCAAATCAGCTAAAAAACTAGTTGAAACAATTAACAACTTTGTCGAAGGATATAAAATAAACCAACATAAATCATTAACATTTATATGTATCACCAACAAAACTCAGCAGGAAGAGATAGACAAATTCTATTTTAAATAGCTACAGACATTAAGAAATATTTGGAATTCTACATGCCCAGACAATCACAGGGACCAAGTGAACACAATTAAAAAACACTTTTTACACAATAAAAAAAATAAATATTTAAACAAATGAAGAAGTGTTAATAGCTTATGAGTAGGCTGAGCCAATATAATAAAAATGACAATTCTAAGTAATTAATTTACTTATTTCATAATAATAAGATACATCTGGAAGCAGAGGTCAAGAATATCTAGGGAATCAATGAAAAAAAGTGAAGGAAGATGGCTGGCAATACCAGATTTCAAAATATATTACAAAGCAGTAATCATCAAAACAATCCGGTACTGTTTAAAAAATAGAGTAGTGGATCAATGGAATAGATTTGGTACATAATATACAGTAATAAATGATCATAGTAATCTAGTGTTTGATAAATCCAAAGATCCAAGTTTTGGAGAAAAAAACTCAACATTTGATAAAAATTGCTGGGAAAACTATAAAGTAATTTGTAAAAACTAAGCACAGGCCAACATCTCATACCATATACCAAAATAAGATCAAAATGGATAAATTGTTTAGGTCTAAAGGGTGATATCATAAGTAACTAATTAAGGGAGCAAGAGAAAATTTACCTGTCTGATCTATGGATATGGGAACATTTTATGGCCAAGTAGACAGAGAAGATCACTAACATAGGTAATCTTGATTACATGAAATGTAAAAGACTCTGAACCAAGGAAACTATTACAGTCAAAATTATGAGGAAAGCAAGAAACTGGGAGGGGGAGAGATTTTTCATCAAGTTTCCCCAGTAAAGGCCTCTTTCTCAAATATATAGGGAATTGAGTGAATTTATAAAAATAAGGGTTGACAGATGGTTGATAAATTGATAGTTGGTCAAAGGATATGAACTGGCAGTTTTCAAAAGAAGAAATCAAAGCTATGAATAAAAATGTTCTTTGACCCAGCAATACCACTACTAGTCTGTATTGCAAAGAGATAAAAAAAATAGGAAAAGTGCCAACAAGTACAAAAATATTTATGATAGTTTTTGTGTGTGTGTGTTGGCAAAGAATTAGAAATTGAGGAAATGCCCATCAATCAGGGAACGGTTAAACAAGGTGTGGTATATGATTATGATAGAATACTACTGTGCTATAAGAAATGATGAACAAGATGGTTTCAGAAAGATCTGGGGAAACGTTTATGAACTAATGCAATTTAAAGTGAGCAGAGGCAAGAGAAAATTGTACATAGTAGCAGCAATATGGTATCAATGATCAACTATGAAAGACTTTTAGCTAGTCTGACCAATACAATGATCCAAGACAATTCCAAAGGATCCATGACAAAAAATGCTATCTGCTTCCAGAGAGAGAACCGAGAAACTCTGAGTGAAGATTGAATAATTCTTTTTTTTTTTTTTGCTTTATTTATGTTTCTTGCTTTAATGCTTTTGGCGACTTTTTTGCAACATGGCTTTTATGGAAATATGCTTTGCATGACTTCACATGAATAATTTATATCACATTACTTCTGGATAGGAAGGGACAGGTCGAAGGGAAATAATTAGGAACTCAATTTTTTTTAAATTAAATGTTAAAAAGAAATATTTTATTGAGGAAGAAAGAAAGAAAAAGAATGGGAAGGGGTGATCACTATGAGCTAGCATGGAATCATTAAGCACAAGTCCTATCATACTGAATTTATTCCCTTTTTTGACAATGTTTACAGAATCTCAAATTTAAGGTCTACCATAACTCAGTCCAAGAGAATAGTTACTACATTGGTAGATCAGGAAACACAACAGACACAGTAAATACATGGATTTGAGTATGACTTTGAACAAAGTTGTTTTTATATCATCCCTGTATACAAGATGGAGAGATATACTATGGATAATATTACAGTTAGATAGATTCAGAACTGACTGAGTTATCAGACCAAAAGAGTATAAGAGTATAACCAAAAGAGTGAAGAAATGTCAATCTAGAAAGTTTCTAGTACCTTAGCCATATTCTGCTTAACGTTTTTATCAGGACCTAAAAGTATGCTTATTGAAACTATAGAAGACACCTGGGTCAGAGAGCTAATATATTTATGGCCGATTCCAGAATCAAAAATCCTGAAATGGTTCATTTGTTGTTTTTAAAATGGTATAAGCAACATCTAAGATGGGGGATGAGGGAACCAGAGGGAAGAGAACTATAAAATTTAAAGAATATATTTATTCCCTCATCCAAATATAATGATTTTTTTCACTTTCAGTTAGTATAAAAAGTCTTGCCTAAAACAGGAAAAATTTGGAGATAATATTGAGAAATAGTTCAAAAAAAAATTTACCACAGATAAAATCCTTTCTTCCACTGACTTTAACCGCACCAAAAACCCACATTTCAGGATATTTAGAGAGGAAAAAAAAACCTTACTAATGTTGTTTCTATCACACTCTCACTTCTTCCCATCTACTGAGAATTCAATACACAAAAGGGCACATTAGCACTATAAATAAAATTTTAATCAGATAATTATTAATTAATTAATAATTAACCAGAAAATAGGGGGAAATCATTTTAATAAAGTAGTTAATATGCAAGGTGAGTTTATATTTCATTGCACTGCCAACACATACTGTATATTATGTTAAAATGCTTCATGGCCTAACAGAAATTCAAAGTATTACTGTTTGAAATACCTATTATTTCTGTTTTATTCATATTGATATCAGAGTTAATTATAGCTCAGTAAAGGAATAATAGTGATTTAGAATTATTACTATTTTGAGTATATTTTTAGCATTATTCTCAATGATTAAATGCTAATAGAGTAAAAGAATTTGAATATCTATTTGAAGTTTGTTTTAGAAGACTTCCAGCCAACATGGTTTGTCTGAACAAAGGAAGAATGCTCAGTTCCTACCTCCTCTAGCAAAAATGAAGTTCACACCAGACTGAGGAATGATCAAAAAATCAATGAGGAACTACAGTAAATTACTTCTTCCTCCCCAGAACTGCACAAAAAGCCAGGCAAAAGACCACAGGCAATAGGAAATGGAGCTGTTAGCCATGCCAGCACCAGCACAAGGCAAAGAAAGCAAAGCGAAAATACAGAATCTACCATCATCTGAAAGAAACCTCAAAAACAAAAGTTCCAGGAGGGTCGTAGTCAAATCTGAGAATCCCAACATCAAAGCAGAAATACCACACACAAACAGAAAAAAGCAGTTCAAGTACCAAAGAACCACAATTGGGGCACACAAGACCTGGCAGCTTCTACAATAAATCAGAGGAGATCTTGGAATACAATGTTCCAAAAGGCAAAATATATAAGTTTACAAGATTAATTTTATGTTTCAAAGTTTCTTTGGACCTAGAAAGAACTGCAATATCTTCAAAGGGTATTAAGGAAGGGGGGTAAAATATGAAAAATAGAGATTCTTGGGGAGGATTGGTTTTATTCTGAAGGTCTGAAGAAAGAAAAATAAGGAGGTAAAAGAAATAGACTAGAATAGAAAGAAAAAAAGGAGTAACACTATTTCTCATAATTGGGGTGAATTAGAAGAAAATTATACAAATATGGAGTAAGGGATAAAGGAAGGTTCTCAAACAGATTCATCTGATGCCCATTTATCTGAAATAAAGAAGAGTCAAACACACACATATACACACAGAGTTTGTATTGAATGCTTCAGACTGGCAGAGAAACAAGCAGAGATAGGGGTGGGGAGAGGAAAATAAGAGAAGAAAGTAATATCAGGAAGAGATGAATTTCCTGAGGGAAATTCTGAAGGATGAGGAAGGAAGGAAGAAGAAAAAAAGAAAGCTAGAATCTGAAGAAGTTTCTATCAACTAGGGAATGGCTGAACAAACTGTGATTTATGAATTTAATGAATACTACCACAAGGAAAGAAATTATAGAAGAAATAATTTTTAAAAATCCTGTAAGTGAAGTGAGCAGGACCAGTCTTCCCTAGGACCTCAAGCAACGAGTGAAAGTTGTACAGTATGAGATTCAGTGCTGATGTAAGAAACACTCTGTGAAACACTTTCTATGAATCCAAGTTATCACAATTACAATGACTCTGTCCAGCTTGTCTTGCTCACACTCCCAAAGGCAGCTGTCCTCCTAGAACAAATCTCTGCACACAAAGAAGATTAGCAAAGGAAAAAGCTTTTCAAAGTCTGAAACTCTCTGAGTGAGAGAAGACTTCAGAAACTAACCAGTCTGACTGAACTTGAACAAACATTTCCTCTATAACACACCACCACCAAGTGGTGATACAGCATCTTTAAGTATTGTGGTTGAAGTTTGGCTTCAAAAATCCCTCAATATTCTGATTCATAAACTTTCATCATACTTGGTGACATTTCTTAGCCTCATTTACAAATGCGAATTATACAAGTCATACCCCATCACAGAAAACTTCAAAGGAATATCCAAATTCTTTTGGATCATTAGAAATTCATCAAGGTGAATAATTCTTAAAACAGTAATAATTCTAAAAAAGTGTTACTTCTTTTTATTAACAATGATCCACAGTGCCTTTAGTATATATAATATAGAAGCAGGTGTTTTTCTAAGAAGTAAATCTTGGCAACAGACTGTCTGCTTTGTGCAGACCAACCTAAGTAGAGAGTCTCATCACCAGCAGACAGGCCACTAGGTAACCCATTCTCAGCTAGTTCACGAAAAAGGAAAACTAAATATTGGTCCTCAGTACTGTACCACCTCCTTCTGCAGTGAAACAGGTCTGATTTTTCTTTCACTGATCATCTTTGGTCCTGCCAAAATTAAATGCTTCTACTACTGTTGTCTATTCTCCATTAAAAAAGTGGCCGACATTCTTGTTTCCTTGTTAATCATGGATATAGGAAGAAATTTCTGCATGGAGTAGAGGGGTTCCTTTGGATCCTTCATGCTCATACATGAAATCATAATCAAATGCTTGCTATTTTATCATTGAAGCAAATGATTCTTCTATAGACCAGGATTAAATACAAGCATTTGTTGCAATAAATTAAGCTGACAATGATCCCTTTCTCAATTTGTCTATACCCCTCTTTTGTTCTTACCATATTCTAGTTTCAAATTCATCAAATAATAATAGAGCTTTTAGGAACTTTTCCTCTTTGATTTCTTGGGGAGAATTAGGTCTATATAGTGATATAATCTCCTTAAAGTCATGAACTTTATTTTCATCTTTATTTCACCACTGCCTATTTAATGCCTTGCACATAATAAGAGTTTAAAAGATGTTATTTAATTGAACTGTATGAAAATGCCAACTACAGACTTGATTGTACTTTTACTTCTTTGTTACTCCAAATAGAGGCGTTGTTTTTGTACATGTGAGTACTTTTTCTCTTTGGGGCATTGACTTAATGGTGGTATCACTGGGTCAAAGAAAGTATTCACAGATTATAGTGATATTTGGGACACTGAAATTGGAAAAAAACACTCCATTTTAGGATTTGGGTTGTCATAGTTTCAAAAAAAAATGTTACTAGATCTCAGTAGAACTTTATCAATAGCTGTTAGTCTGACTATGACATGATCACAGCAAGGCCTTTAGAAGAGATCTGAGGATGGTGCTGAGTTGTACTGGGATTTGGACCCTTAGCTTTAGTGAGGCAGAATTGACACTATATAATGATTGACTAAGAGGTGATTGGCATAGGTCAGTAAGTGAAAGAGAAGGGTTATATGTGTGCTGAGAAAGAGGACTATATTTATGAGACTATGAACTAGGAGTTAGTAGGCTTTGGAATTTAGTCTGACCTCACTTTTATTTAGCTATGTAACATGAAGGTAATCATTTTATTCCAGTGTTGTTAGTTTTCTTTATTTTTAAATTTAGCTTTGTTTATTTTTAGTTTTCAACATTTATTTCTGTAAGTTTTGAGTTCCAAATTTTCTCCCCGTCTTTCCCCTTCCCCACCCCAAGGTAACATGCATTTTTATTACCCCCTTCCCTAGTCTGCCCTACCTTTCATCATCTCCCCCCTCTTATCCCCTTCCCCTTCACTTTCTTGAAGGGTAAACTAGATTTCTATACCCCATTGCCTGTATATCTTATTTTCCAGTTGCATGTAAAAACAATTTTTTAACTTTTGTTTTTAAAATTTCAAGTTCCAAAATCTCTCCCATCTTCCCTCCCCACCTACCCACATTGAGAAGGCAAGCAAAGCAATATAGGTTACACATGTGTAGTTATGCAAAACACTCCATAATAGTCATGTTGTAAAAGACTAACTATATTTCCCTCCATCCTATCTTGCTCTTCAGTTATTCTATTTTCTCCTTTGACCCCATTCCTTTTCTAAAGTGTTAGCTTCTGACTACCCCATCCCCCAATCTATCTGCCCTTCTCTCATCCCCCCCTCCCCTCGCTTACACCTTTGCCCCCTATGTTCCTGTATGGTAAGATATCCAATTGTGTGTGAATGTTATTCCCTCCTTAAGCCAAATCTGAAGAGAATAAGGTTCACTCATTCTTTCTTACCTCCCCTTTCTTCCCCTCCATTGTGAAACCTTTTTCTTGCCTTTTATATGAGAAAATTTTCCCCATTCTATCTCTCCCTTTCTCCTCCCAATATATTCCTCTCATCCTTTAATTTTATTTTTTAAACATAAATCCTTCATATTTAACTCACCCTGTGCCATCTATCTATCTATTTATCTATCTATTTATCTATCTATCTATCTCCTCCAAAAGGTCTCATGAGTTACAAATATCTTTCCTTGTAGGAATGTAAACAGTTCAACTTTCATAAATCCCTTAAAACTTCTTGTTCTTGTTTACATTTTCATGCTTGTCTTGATTCTTGTGTTTTAAAGTCAAATTTTCTGTTTAGCTCTAGTTTTTTCATCAAGAATACTTGAAAGATTTTTCCCCAGAAGGATTATACTCAGTTTTTCTGGGTAGGTGATTCTTGGTTTTAATTCTAGCTCCTTTGAACTCTGAAATATCATATTCAGTCCTTTAATGTAGAAGCTGTTAGATCTTGTGTTATCTTGATTGTATTTCCATAATATGTGAACTGCTTCTTTCTGGCTGCTTGTAATATTTTCTCCTTGACCTGGTAACTCTGGAATTTGGCTATAATATTCCTAGGAATTTTCCTTTTAGGATCTCTTTCCAGAAGTGATCAATGGATTCTTTCTATTTCTATTTTACTCTCTAGTTCTAGAATGTCAGGGCAGTTTTCCTTGATAATTTCTTGAAAGATGATATCAAGGCTCTTTTTTTGATCATGGCTTTCAGGTAGTTCAATAATTTTTAAATTGTCTTTCCTGGATCTATTTTCCAGGTCAGTAACTTCTCCAATGAGATATTTCACATTATCTTTTATTTTTTCATTCTTTTGGTTCTGTCTTATAATTTCTTGATTTATCACAAAGTTATTAGCTTCCATTTGCTCCATTTTAATTTTGAAGGTATTATTTTCTTCAGTGAGCTTTTGGACCTCCTTTTCTTTTGGGCCAATTCTGCTTTTTAAGGTATTCTTCTCTTCATTGTCCTTTGACTTCTTTTGCCATTTGGGTTAGTCTATTTTTAAGGTGTTACCTTAAAGTATTTTGGGGGTCCCCTTTAAGCAAGCTGGTGATTTGATTTTCACGATTTTCCTGCATCACTCTCATTTCTCTTCCCACTTTTCCTCTTCTTTTCTTACTTGATTTTTAAAATCCTTTTTGAGTTCTTCCATGATCTGTGACCAATTCATATTCCTCTTGGAGGCTTTTGATGTAGGAGCTTTGACTCTGCTGTTCTCAGGTTATGTGCCCTGATCTTCCTTGTCAGCAAATCTTAGTCTGAGTTCTTTTATGATGTTTATTTATCTTCCCAGCCAAACACTTGACTTTCTAACTCTTTGTCAAGGTAGAACTCTGCTTCCAGTTAGGGTAGGTGTCCCTGGAGTTTGTATCAGCCACTTGATTCCCCACCTCTCTTCTATGGACCTAGAGCTATGGAAGCAGCCTCTGCCACTGCCATTGCCTCCATTGCTGCTCTCTCTGTGCCAGGCCCAGACTGACCAAACAGTGCCCTCCTCTTTCACCCAGGCCCTACAGAGTTTTTCCCACTGACCTTTTCTGTGCCCATGGGTTTAGAAGTCTGGAAACATCAATAGTTGCCAACTACTCAGTCACCTGAGACCTGCTCCAGCCTGTCTATGCTGGTGCAGACCACATCAGACTGCACTCTGCTCCCTCCTTGCCCTGGTGCAAGGAAACTTCCTGTTGACTTTCCAGGCTGTCTTGGGCTGGGAATCTGTTTCACTCTCTCATCCTGTGGGTTCTGTAGCTCTAGAATTTGTTTAGAGTCATTTTTTTTTGCAGGTACTTGCAGGGCTTTGGCTCTGCCCCTCTTAATTTTCTTCCTCTGAAAAACGAGTAGGATTGGATGACCTCTAAAATCCTTTTTTAGATTTCATTTCCCAACATCTGTCATCCTGAAAGGAGGGTATATGAGCAGAGCTGGCCTACGAGGATTTGGTGCTTGATTCCCTCCAATGACCCACTTTTAGTAGGACCAGAATAAGGTATCACTTATTCTCTAATTGCCTAAATCTCAGTTTTTGCATATCTCTCTGCCTACATACTTCAGTCCCCCTACATCCCCTCATCCCCCAACAACAACCAAGTACCAATCCCACTATCTTGACTAAAGATCTTATTACAGAGTATATCTTGAAGGTTAGCCTAAGAATGGTTTTGAAAGGGCTTGAAAGCAGAGTTCACTTTTTCCTGAAGACTTTCCTCTTAGTAGAGTACAAGGGTGGCATCTCTCTGAGACTTAGTCTCATCTAATAAGCCCATCCCATTCACTACTATTTTCTGTGTATTCAGTATGTGTTCAGCATCAAACTATCAAAGTGCAGACAATCTGAAGACCTTTTCCTTCTTGGGGAACTTCTATGAAACTCCCACTATTCACAAAAAAGTCTTTTCAATGGTCTAGTGCCTATTTAAATAAAATAATTTTATAAAAGTACTTTATCATGTGACTCTAGTCCAATCTACTAAAAGATTTTCAGTTTATAATACTATGATTTTTAATTAATCATATACACAATCTACTTACTATAAATTTCACATATGCAAATGTATGAGAAAATTATAGTATATAGATTATAGTTAATAATATATACATAATTATAACAGAAATGTTTTCAAAGAAAACCATTTTTCTTAATATTTACTATAAAACTTTAGGTTGACCTAAATAATCCTTTTATTAAGATGATTATTAAAATTTTGGTATGTTGTTCTAATTAGTTTCTGGGATGAACTGATGATGTCTTTTAATGGTTTAAAATTTAAAATTTTATCTATATTGACATTATAGGTAGTTAGAGCTAAAAAGAACCTTAGCAGTTATCTAATCCAACCTCTTCATTTTACAGATAAGAAAACTGAAAGCCAAATTTGTCACTTAGCCAAATTCACACAGATGAACAGAATAAGAAAACAACTGTGTTCAAACTCAGGTTCTCTAACTTCAAAGTTTTCTACTCCATTTCATATGTTTATACTTATGAGCAACATATTTTTGCATTGTAAATTGAAGTACTACTAGTTAAATGTTGAAAGAGAGCAAGATTTTAAAATTTGGCCTGATAGAGGCAAAAAGGTTAACGATTACTGAAATTTATTTTTTATTTAGGACAACTATACCTAAAATATTTTCATCAAACTGTCATATTCTCTAATGCACAATCTAAGACAATGTTAAGCTATGTATATTTGATTTTTTGCTTTTGCATAACTAAAAAGCTAATCCCAGCAATTCTCACTAATGCAATTTTTTTTAAGTAGTCAAGTCCCTAGTGCCCAAGGCCTGACTTTCCCATATCATTGAGTAAAATGGCACTCAATAAGGGTTAAATTAAATTTCATTTATGACCCCCCCTAAACCTTAGGTTCATTTTCAGTTGTCATTTTCAGACAGTAAACATTGCTCTGAAGGCATAGCATTTACAGTTGTCTAGCACAGGAAAAATATGGTAACTTCATCTAATATTAAAAATGAAATAACGGGCATGGTCACAACTACTACAGAAATCCAGGTTTCTGGTAAGAACTCTTTATCAATCCTTTCTTACCTGATTTCTCAGTCTATTCTCTATTCCTGTAGCATTTAAATCACTTTCCTGATTTAAGTGAGCAACAATTCGGAGGCAGCAGAACTTTACCTATGCTATATAGGGAACTATAATCATAGCATATCTGGATCTTAAAAGACTGTTGATTCATAGTCAGGACCAGACAACAATGATTTTCCAATGACTCTCCACCCCTCAAATATTTTATTTTTTTCTCAGAAGTTTTATGTTGTTTCCAGAATTTACCCATTCTTTTCATTCCTAGCAGCATTGTCATAAGACCCTAGTCAACTATCATCTGAATTTCTTCTTCCTCTAAATTTTCTTGCAATCACACAATTCTTAACACCATTGTGAAACCTGTCCCCTTCATGCATCACTATGACAACAGTTATAGTGACTCCTAACCCAGTCCTACAGATAAGAGATACCATTTGCTTTCAAGACATTCTCTGAGGCATACCCTAGGTTAATCCTTTCTTACTTACATCTCTTACTCCATGATTTGCCTTTTCCAGAGAAATTTACTCAATATCCTTTAAGAAAGAAAGAACTGAAAAAAGGGAAAGAATGAGGATTTTTGCTTGGGGTATCTAGTGTGATGAAATTAATAACAAAGAAAAAGCATAGCTGTTCAATACTGATCTTGCTTCTGCTTTCTCTGTCAGGGAGAATGACTGAAAATTAAAGAACTAAAATGACTAAAAGAGAACTGATACCCAATATAAGTAGGGAGATAGTAAGAATGCACCTGATGAAGAGTTGTCCTTGATGAATTCAAGTCACCTGGCCCAGATGAACTATATCCTCAGGCACTGATGTGACTGTAGAAGTCCTGTTAGTCTAAAAGGTTATGGAAAATGAGGGAGATATCACAAGATTGCAGAAAGCTAGAAGAATTAGTCCAATTTAAATCAGCACCAATCCTCTGAAAATAATGAGTTTTTAGTCCAAAAGATTGCTTCTTCTTGTTCTCTCTATAAAGAGTTGACCCTTGTAGCACCAACATTTTTCAACGAATGGAGAAAGGGCAGCAGTGATTACAAAAAGCCAACATGGCTTCATCAAGAACAAGCCATGCCAAAATAACATAATTTTCTTCCTTGCTAGGGAACTCAAAGATGAGGAGAATTCTGTAAATGGTTTACCTCTATTTTAGCAAAGTAAAGCTATTGACGGTGCATTGTACCATATTTGTAGAAAAGGTGGAGAGTTGGGGGATGAGTTAAATAATAATACAATTAAATGGCTCCAGAACTGATTGGGTGGTCAGAGTCAAACAACAGCTGTGAACTATTCAATGTCAACAGTGCAAGAGGTCTCTAATAGAGTGCTGCATGGATCTGTGATTGTCCTTCTGCTGTTTAATATTTTTATCAATGGAACAGGTGGAATGCTCATAAAATTTGCAAATGATGCAAAACTAGGAGTGATACCTAATAGAGCTAGGATCAAGAAAGATCTTGACAGGCTAGAACACTGAAATGAGCCTAATAGGATGAAATTCAGTAGGGATAATCTTTCAATAAAGTATTAAAAAAATCAGTTTCACAAGCACAACACAGAGGAGCCACAGTGAAACAGTAGTTCTAAAAAATCTGGGGATTTTAGTGGACTAAAATAATCAACATAAAACAGCAATATGATATGGCAGCCAAAAACCAAATTTGATCTTAGGCTATATTAGGAGGGTCAAAGCTTCCAGGAATAGGGACATGATAGTCTCACTATATTCTTCCCTCATTAGACCTCATCTGGAGTATTATGTTCAGTTTTAAGTACCACAGTTCAAGGTGGACATTAATAAGCTAAATGAAGAGCGTCCAGAGAAGAATAGCCAGGATGGTAAAGGGTGTGGATTCCATGTTTATATGACTACCAGGAGAAAAAACTGGGCATATTTACCCTTGAGGAAAGAAGATTCAGGAGGGACATGATAAATGTCTTCAAGTATCTGAAGGGATGTCATGCAGAGTAGAGATTAGTCTTGTTCTGTTTTGCCTGGAGGTAAAAACCAAAAGCAGGGGGTAAAAGCTGCAAAAATGAAAATTTAAACCTGTCATCAGGTAAAATTTCCTAACAATTAGAGCTGTCCAAAAGTAGAATGAGATACTTCAACAGGTAACAGCTTCCTGTTATTTAGGGGTCTACCAGCAGAAGCTAGAAAATAAATAGTATGTTATAATAAGGGTCCCTTTCGTACATGGATTAAATTAGATGATCATAAAGGTCCCTTCCAAGTCAAAAGCTCTCCCATTCTCTAAGTCTGTGAATATACGATCAGTTGCCAAATCTTATTAATTCAACTTACAACACATCCTTTCATCTGTTCCTTTGTCTTCCATTAGGGAACACCATGCTGGTTCTGCCTCATCACCTCTCACTGTGTCTATAGCAATAGACTTTTATTTTTCAAAAACATTCTATGCACAGTTCTCAGACAGTAGTAAAGCACAAGAATGATAATGTCTGTTTGAAAAGTTTCGGTGGCTACCTACTGCCTCTAGGATAAATATAAATTTCTCTTTTTGGAACTGAATAAGTCGGAAAGGGAGACCAGTTAAGAGATAGTAGGGAGACCATTTCAGAGGTCCAAGTGAAAACCAGAACTAGTGTTACACTGATTGAGTAAGTGGAAACAACAAATAGCAAAGACTGAGCTGGGTGAGAAGGGTTGTGGTGTCATCAGCAGAAAGAAAGAAGTTAGAAGAGGCAAGTCTAGAAGTTGCCGTGGGAGGCATACAAAGAAGACAAGTACATTTTCATACTGAAGATCATTGATTTTGAGCCAGAAGGGGCCTTACAGTAGTCCGTAACATTTTATAGATGAGGAAACTGAAGATTTAGGGAGGTGACATATTCAAATCCCATACTCCTTCCACTACACTGGATGACCGGAAGATAATTACAAAGATGGGACCACAGCTACAGCAGAAAAAACAGCTTTTAGAGTCATTTCTATGAGCAACGAAGCCATGCAAGTGAAAGAGATCTAAAGGAAAGAATGTAAACAGCAAAAATCTGTGATATTATTCTTGTGGGAAAAAATACATCCTCAGCACTTACCACAGTGCCTAGAACAAAGCAAGCACTTATTAAATGCTAGTACATTTAAGTACTTAAGGGCCAAGAAACTGATGTTTTTCCCGTCCGGACTGATTCTTTTGGGAAGGCAAACTAGGCCACCTTTTGTTTCGATAACCTAGCCTTTAATCACTGAATGGATGTTGACTCAACTGAGACCCAGGAAAGATCTGAGCTTAGAAAGGCCAATGTCTCCCTTTCATCCTGGGCCATTGCCAGTCTTCCTGATAAGTCTTGCTACTGGACTCCAATGACTCTGGAGGAAAGAGAGAGGCTGGTGACTTTGCACAGCTCTGCTTCACTAAAATCTAATTCACATACAAGTCAAGACATCACCCTCCAGATGTCACTGGTCTTCTTCGCGAATGAAAGACAAACAGAAAACAACAATATAGGGACCTGGGTGAACAGCTAGAACCAAAGAGTAGTTATTAATGGTTTCATCTTGACATGGAATGTCCCAGGGATCTCTGCTTAGTTCTGCATGCTGTAACATTTTTATCAACAACTTTGATAAAGACATACATAAGATGCTTTCAAATACACAGATGACAAAGCTGGTATAAATAACACTAAATGATAGGATTCAAAAAAAATCTTTTCAGGTTAAATTGGGCTAAATCAAATTGAAATGAAATTTAATCAAACTGAATCAAGATGAAATATAGAAATAAATGCAAGTCATACATGCAGTTTCAAAAAACCTGCTTTAAAAATACCAAATGGAAAGAGAAAAAAAAAATACAAGTTGTTTGCATCAAAAACTAAAAAGGAGAATTGAATTGGAACAATTGAAGAGGAACTAAAGGAAACTGTTATCAAAAATTATTATGCCCAATTATAATCTAACAAAACTCATAACTTAGAGAAAATAGATGAATATTTACAAAAATACAAAATACCACAAATATAGAAAGAAGTAGATTATGTAAATAATTCAATATCAAAAAAAAAGAAATTGAAGAAGCCATTAATAAACTCCCAAAGAAAATTTTCCAGGACCAAATGGATTAATAAGCTAAATTTATAAAATATTAAAAGAACAATTAATTCCACTATTACATAAACAGTCAATAAAAATATAAAAAGACTTTCCTATGGTACAAAAACTGTCTTGAATTAGAGACAAAGACAAAGAAAACTATAAACCAATATCCCTAATAAATATGGAAACAAGTATTTTAAATAATATATTAGCAATTAGGGAACAACAACATATTAGAAAGATTATACTTTATGACTACATTGGATTTATTCAAGAAATGCAAGCCTAATTCAATATAAGGAAGACTACAAACATAATAAACCATGTTAATCACATATGTAATAAAAAAACCCATGATTTTATCAGTAGATATTGCAAAAAATTTTTGACAAAATCCAAACCTGCTTTTATTAAAAGCACCAGAAAGTATGGGAATAAATGGACCTTTCCTTAATACAATAAAATAATATCTATGTAAAACCAAGAGCTGACATTCCATGCAGCAGAAAAAGTTAAAAGCCTTTCTAATAAGATTGGGAGTAAAATGAAGATGCCCATTATCACCACTACTACTTACCATAACTTTTAATTAGACAAGAAAGAATAACTGAGAGAACAATCGTAAGAAAAGAGGAAACAATTATTGCTTTTCACAGATCACATGATGATTACTTAGAATTGCCTAAGAGGCAATTCAAAAATTAACTTCAACAATTTAGCAAAATTGCAGAATATAAAATAAATCCATATCAATTACCAGTATTGCTATACTTTACCAACAAAAGCTAGAAGGAAGAGATAGAAAGGTAAATTTCATTCAAAATAACTATACGAAGTATGAAATACCCTGGAGTCTATTACATAAAAGAATAATCAAGCAGAAGTAGGATTGCTTCTTTTCTGCATGGACCCAAAGGACAAAACTAACAGGAATGATTGAAAGTGGCACAGAGACAAATTTGCATTTGAAGTCAGGGGAAAAACAAAACAAAACTCCTGACAGAGTTATCCAAAAATGGAATAAGTTGTCCTGGAAAGTAATGGTTTTTCCCTCACTCAAGGTCTTAAAGCAAAGGTGGAATGACCACTTCTTACAGGTGAAGTAGAAAGGATTCCTGTTCAGGTACAGATTGGACTAGCTGACCTCTAAAGTCACTTCCAACTCTAAGAATCTGTTTGATTCTGAGAAAGGAGGGCTATGGTCAAAATACTAGGGCAAAACAAAATCATGGAAGCCAAGGGAGGAAAGATATCAACTGCTAAAATGTCAAGAAGGAAGACTGAAAATAAATCATCAGAGTCAGCAATTAGAAAGTCACTGGTGACCTTGAAAGGACTTGGACCAGTAATACCGGTAGGAACCAAAATCAGATTTCAAGTGTATTAGAGATTTGAGTTAGTAGTGAAAAAATTAGAGGCAGCAGGTATAAACTAATATTTCTAGATGTTTGTCAATGCAAAGAAAGAAAAAAACTGTATCTTACATAAACAGAAGGGACAAAGGAAGGGTATGGTTTTTTTTTTAAGGATAAGAGAGACCTAAATATATTTGGAGGCATACAGAAAAAAGCCAATGGAGAGGGAAAGCTTAAAATTGAAAGAATGAGAATGGTCAGGTCCCAAATGATCATATGATCACATAATTTAAATCTAGAGAGCATCTTAGAAACAATCTAGTTCAGTTCTCTTATTTTACATGAACAAACATCCAGAGAGCTGCAGAGACTTGTCTGTAGCCATAAGGTAGTAAGTGGCAAAGATGGACGCTGCTCTAACTTGTTTATGATGTAACCTTTTATAGCCAGGTCACATATCTATATGGAATTTATCTCAGCATAAGATGTGAAATGTTGGTTTTTCTTTCATATTGTTGTCCAATTTTCTCAGCAGTTTTTGTCAAATAGTGAGTACTTCCCAGAAGTTGAATTGTTTATGTTCACTGAATATCATGACACTAAATACATTTGCTTCTGAATGTTTTATACTTTATCTGTTCCAGTGACCAATGTCTGTTTTTTAGTCAGTGCCAAATTGTTTGTAAGATTAAAAAGAAAAGTTACTCTGGAAAAAAATCTTTCCAATAAGTTTCTTTAATAAAGGTATCATCTGCAAGATAGGTAAGTAATTGCTGCAATCCTCACAAAATAGACAAGTGATCTAAAAAGATTGCTCAATAATTTTCCAAGATAGGAGTCTAAGCTACCAAAAACCATATGAAAAATTACTCTTCTTAATAGCTAGAGAAATGTAAATTAATGCATCTCTGAGGTTCTACCTTACATCCATCAGACTGGAAAAGTTGGCAAAAAAGACAAATGATGACTGTTGGAAGAGCTGAGGAAAAATATATATATTATACACTGTTTATGGAATTGTGAATTATCTCAAAAGTCACTAAACTTTGCATACTCTTTGACTCAGTTATACTACTAGGCCTATATCACAGAGAGACCAAAGGAAAGGAAAAGAACCCATGTGTACAAAGCTAATTATAGCAGCTTTTTTGTGTATGTGAGGTGGCAAAGAAATGAAAGATCAACTTGGAAATGGCTGAATAAAGTATGGTATGTGAATATAATGGAATATTATGATGTTGGAAGAAATGATAAAATGGACAGTTTCAGAGAAAACTAGGAAGACACGGTATGAGCTGATACAAAATGAAGTAGAACCAAAAAAATAATCACATTAACATTGTAAAGACAAACAATTTTAAGAACTCTAATAAACGATAAAACCACTCACAGTTCCAAAGTATCAGTGAGGAGGCAATACAACTCACCTCCTGACTCAAAGTGCAGACATGTATCTTAAAGATAAAGCCAATGAGAGGATTTGTTTTAATTGACTGTATATTTGTTACAAGGATTTTGTTTTTATTTTTTCACTAGTTGTGGGAAGGGGAGAGGAAAGAAAGTAGCTGTGTTAATTGAAAAAAGTTATTTTTTTAAAATATCCATCATGTCACTTAGCCTCAATTGCCTTGCCTTCTCCCCCTTCAAAATAAAATATTCCTGCAATGAAAATGTGGGTAAAGATAATACTGATAACTGTGAGCTCAAACAAAAACCACACAAATAACAAAGCTAACACTTTCCTACAAGCTTTTCATCAGCTATGTTTTCAGGTAAAAATAATGCTGATCTAATCAGATCTAGCAAGAACTCAGCTAAAAGAAATTCTAAACCATCAAGAAGATTATATGAAATACGGATTTACATCCACTATGATTAATGATTAAGTTCACCCTAAGTGTATATTTAAGTGCCTTGTAATATTAGCTAATAACAGTATGAAGCAATAAGGATTAAGAAGACATTTAAAAGCTAAGTCTTTGTTGCCAAAAATGATCCATCATTTATTAAAAATTCCCAAATATTCACACTTAAATTTGAAGACAGAATTTTCTAAACAGATCAAAAATTGCCCAAACGAAGAGTTACAGTGGGAACTGAATGATTTGTGTGTGTACATACATATGCACAAAAGTATGTATATATAAATATATGTACACATACATGTATATATGTATATATTTACATATACATGTGGGTATGTGTGTGTACATATATATATATACATATACACAAATAATACTTTCCAAAAATTTGCTAAATAAATTTCATCTACAAACCTTCACATAATTGATAGGACTGAAAAATGAGAATTGAGATTTAGTAGTGTTTTGTTGTCAGTTATGACAGTCAATAAGATCAAGAAACAAAAATAAACAGAAGAGAGTATTAAACCTTTGAATCACTTATTCCAAAGTGGTAAACAAAGATTTTGAAAAAATTAAATATTAGGTACATTGCTCTCATTTAAAAAATATAATTATTAGTAATACTGTATGAGAGCAATAAGGTTTTTTGTGCTAATAAATAAAAATTATTTTTAAAATACTGTTTATTTCTTCATCTCATTCTTTTTAACATGTGATATGGGTGCATGACTTTAAAAAGCCTGGAATCCAGTGTCTTAGACATCTTTTAAAATTCTAAAACAGCTACAATTTGGAATATAGGCTATGAAAACATGATTGCTAAAGACAAAGATATGTATTAAGAGATTAAGGGGGAAAGTGACTACACTTTTCTACAGAGACCTTTGAAACCTTTTAAAACTGAATGACAGCTCATTCTGCTACTTATAGTTAATAAAAGCTTTCTCCTTAAGAGCATAAAATTGTGAAATCAAACTGAGGAAAACAATGAGGAGAAAATGCTTAACCATACATTTCATTTTATTTCAAATAACTGCCAAGGAAAAACAAAACAAAAAATACCATGTAATCTCTCAAACCCTTCCTTTTCTCCCACCCCACTGCAGGGGAAAAGCATAGTTTGATTTATTTTGAAATATATTGCTTACAATGGTTTAAAAAAACACAGAATTCCTTAGTGCCTATAGGTATTGGTAGAAAAATGTTTTTTTAAAGCTCTAGAAGCACACGTTTGACTAATTTATTGATGGCATGCTTTGAAAAACTTCCCCTCTATACCTCAAAATTGTGGTTAAATATTATCAGCATTTTTTAAATAGTTAAAGTCTTACTTAATGTTTGGTATAATGTTTGAAGATTCTCTGCCTAACTTTGGAGCCCAGATTTTGACTCAGATGGGATCCTGATCTAGCTCAGTCCTCCCTAATCTAGCACATCTCTCACCTCTGTACCTTTTACACAGACTGGCCTCCATCCTTCCTCACATCACATTTCAGAACCCAGAGCTCCTTTTCAAGGCTCAGCTCATGACATATTCTTCCAGAGGCCTTCCTTCAGCTGTCAATGTCCCATGTTATCCATCACTGAACTTAATATGCATTATTCTGTATTTATTTATCTAGGAACATCTCACATCTCCCCAGTAAAATGTGAGCCCTTGAAGGGTTGTTTCATGTTGTATTTCATATTGCCAGGACCTGGCATAATGCCTGGTACTTACTAAATGTTTACTGGTTGACTAATAAATAAATGCAGTCAATAAATGCTTGTTGGCTGATGACTAACAGAGAAGGAAATCTATCAGATTCATGATAAAATTCTCTTTCATCTAACTCTAAGGTTCTGTCAACAAAAAAATCTTAAAAGCAGGTAACAAAGTCTGTATTTTTGCTTCCAGTGTCATCTGCTCCACCCCCCCTTTCCTCTTCCTCCTTGCTAGCATAGTTTTCACTTGTACATTCTAATTATGAGATCATTTTTCCCATCCTTCCTCCCACATTCTCTTTTCCCCTAGTTATTCCTTTTCCTTTTGTCCTCTGTCTGATTTAACTCTCCCTGATGCCATAGCATGAAAAGAAAGTTATATCTCACACTATTAGAATGTGAACACTTCATCACATTTAGTCCCTTCTAATTACTTACTTACATTTACTTTTTTATGACTCTCCTGACTCCTGGGGCTGGGTTTCAAAGTTTACACCCACTTGTGTTCTCGTTATCAGCAATGCTTAAAGTCTTCTGTGTGTGTATGTGTGTGTGTGTGTGTGTGTGTGTGTGTGTATGTGTACGCATGTTTGTACATATGAGGGGAGGAGGTATGGTATTTCAAGTTCTCTGCTACTTTATAGTGGTGGCTGCTAAATCTTGTGTGATCTTGACTGTAGCTAACTGGTAATTTGAAATCTTTCTTCTTGGCCACTTTTTGGCAATTTTTTTTCTTTTACCTGGAAACTCTGGACAATGCCTTCAATGTTCCTGGGAGTTCTTATTCTAAGCTTTCTTTCAGGAAGGTTTTCATAGAATTCATTGTAATTTTTTAGAATTTAGGAAATTCTAGAATTTTTAGAATTTTAGGAAATTCTAACTTCCTTCAGGTTCTAATAAATCTTGGCAGTTTTCTTTAATAATATTTTGAAATATGATGTGCAAGCTCTTTTCTTGTAAGTTACTGCTTTCTGCCAATGATTCTTAAATTCTCTCTACTTAATCTGTTCCCCACGTCAATTTTTTTTTTGATAAGAGGTAACTTTTATTTTCTTCTATTTTTTCAGTGTCTTAGCTTTGTGTTAATACTTCTTACTGTTTCATTGAAGTCATTAACTTCTATTCAAATATTCCATTCAAATTTTCAAGGAGTCTGTTGCTTGAGTAAGATTTTGTACCTTTTTTACTAAGCTATTAATTCTCTTTCCATAGGCTAAGTTTCCCCAGGGTTTCAATCACCCAAAATAGTTTGATCCAGGGCAAAGTCTAATCACTGCCTGGTCCAAGTTTTATAATTTCCTAACCTTGATATGGCTTGGTTGGAACTATTCTGTCACCTAGCTGGAAGGCTCTACAGGTTCCTTTCTCTGAACTCCTTACCCTGGTGACTCAGCTGAAACCCTTGGACTGGGTTCTGGACACATACTATCTACCAGACACTATGCTAAGCACTGGAGACACAAATAAAGGCAAAAAAATAATCCCTGTTCTCAAGAAGCTCACAGTCTAATAGGGGAGAGAACATGCAAACAACTATACAAACAAGCAATGTGCAAAATAAATGGGAGATAAACATCAGAGAAAAGGCGCAAGTACTGCAAAGTAAATGCTGGCTTCTATTCCTGCACCTTTCACAGTTCACAGCCTTAGTGCACTATTAGGAACAGGTCCCCACTTCAGTCTGCCTTAGGTCTGACACACAGCTCTGAGATACAAGTGACAGAGCAGGTCTGGCCAACCCCTGATACATCTGGTCCTGAGAGATCATAGCCACAGGTATCAGTATAGTCCCAATCCCAGAAGGCTCCCCACTAGGACTCCCTGGATAGAACCTATCCCCAATGTCCCTAGACCTGTCTCCCTATGCTTGCTTGAAATGGAAAAATGACACTGTGATTTGCCCTTTCATTTCCTTACAAGGACTCACTCTAGTGCTCTTTTAGGTCTTTGTTGGAGCAATGGTGGAGGACAGCTAGGTTGAACTGCTTTCTGTTACTCTACCATCTTGGAGTCTATATTTTTCTTCTAGAATAAATAAGGTATATAGAACATTATAGATACTTAAGTATGACTAGAACAATTTCTATAAGCATATATTTTTAATTCTATCATAGAAATCAATGAAAAACATTTTACTTATAGGAATTCACTTTTTAGTCTTTTAAGCTATTCCACAAAGTACAATTCACCTGGAGATCACCTGAAGATGAACTTACATTTTATTTGTATGAGGTAAGAGGAAAAGATGGCCCTTTAGATAGTAAATAAAAACTTTGATCTTAAAATAAAATTTAGAGGTGCAGCCTAAGCAAGATAAGATAGCACAGTGGGGGGTGGCAGTGGAAGACATTATATTCATACAGGCAAAGGAAGCACTGGGTGGTTGAAATGTGAAAAACAGTAGTATCTTTTCACATTTCATCAATCTAATGCTTCCTTAATAATGCCGGTATTTCAGTTGTAAGAGGCTTAATAAAACCATTTATGTGTTTCTTTTATGTTTCCCCAGCTCTTTTAAAATAGCCCTGTGTAAGGTTAGCATTTCACTTTAGCGGTCAAGATGTGCCATCTAGTGGTAAAAGAGGGCAATTTTGAGCTTACCCAGAATTAACAACCATAACAATAGATGAGATAAAAATGATCAATTTTTTGCTTTTTTGGATATGCTTTGGGGGAATGTATTTTAATTAAAAGCAGAAATTTCTTATACTAAAAATTCAAGAGGTAGGAAAAAGGAAGGAAGAAAGAGTATATTTGGTTTTAGGCATTTTTTTTAATTTTATAAAGTAGTCCTCTGAAATATAATATGCTAGTTATTTTCATCACCTAAAATTTCAGCTAAGTCTTTCAAAGTTTTTGTCCACTTTAAAGCTAATTTTCATATTTTCAATTCCCATGGTTTGCTAAACAAAAATAAACTAAAAAGATACTTCACAAATCTGCCAGATATTTCTAAAAACACTAAGAAAATCAAACTCTCAAGACAATTTCAATGTGATATCAAAAATCAATATAAAATAAAATGTCCAGATAACATCATAACATTATACATAATAGATGTGCTCATGAAAACGCAGTATCTTCCCAAAATAAATCCTATTTCAATTCCTCACCGTGCCATGGAAATGACCTAGTGTTCTCAAATATTCACAGAATATATGCTCTGAAAGGTTCTACTGAGCTTGAAATGATTCAAGAACAGTTCTAGAGCATATGTCTTCAGTCTGAGGACCAAATTAACTAAGTACAGAGAGGCCTCATAAACAGACAAATGGGCACAGCAAACCCATAAAACATAAAAGTACAAAACAATTTTATGCATTTTCTTTCCCCTTCTACAGCAAAAATGACTAAATGGCAGAAAAGGGAACAGAGGGTACAATACATCACTCAAGTCTAGATTATCAAAAACAATAATTTCACTCGATACTTTTGCTGTCATTTTTTTTTTTTGCAATGATCAATGAATCCCTGCTAGTGAAATGTAATGCTCTCTATACTGACAGTCTTACTACAAACAAAATCAGAAAAGCAAAATAAGCAGCAGCTAAAAGTAAGGAAGATTCCAAGGTTCTCTCTGAGGAGATGAATAAAGGAGCTATGCCAAAGACAAGATACAACATTGTATGCGACAAGCAATCCTAAAGGCCTGCAACATACATAAGCAGCAAAAGCAAACACCATTGCAAACATAAATGACAATAGCTAATGAGTTAACCAAAGTTAAGACCCAAAAATATCTCAAAAGGATAGAACCTTGAGCCAAAGATGAAATTTAATAGTGATAAATCTAGAGTCTTAGGCTTGAGTCCAAAAAAAAAACCTACCTTCACAAGTACAAGATGAGAGAGGTAGTTGTGACTTAAAGGAAGCCAGTGAGGTCAACAGAGAATGGAGAAAGCAGAGTGTTTCAGGAATAAGGGACAATCAGAGGAATGCCTGGATTTGAAAGACAGTGTCGTGTTCTTGGAACAGCCAGAAAAACAGTGTCATTGGACTGAAGAATATGTGTTAGGAAGAACTAAAAAGTAGGAGGGCACTAGGTTATGAAGCACTTTGAATGCCAAACAGCATTTTATGTTTACTCCTGAAGGCAATAGGCAGCTATAGAGTTTATTGAGGTTGGGGGAAGGGGGTGGTTTGGAATAATGTAATTAGATCTGTGCTTGAGAAAAATCACTTTAGTGGCAGAACGGAGGATGAGTTGAAATGGGGAGAGAATTGAGGCAGGCAGACCCACAAGCAGGTCACTGCAATAATCCAAACATGAGGGGATAAGTGCCTGCCCTGAAATGGTGACAATGTCAAAGAAGAGAACCGGGCACACTCAAGCGATGTTACAAAGGCAAAATCAACAGGCGTTGGCAAAAGCTCAGATATGGGAAGTGAGAGATAGTGAGGAATTCAGGACAGTTCCTAAGTTGCAAGTCTGAGGGACTGGGAAGATGTTGCCCTCTATAATAAAAAGGAAGGGGGGAAGGGAGGAGGTTAAAGGGAAAAGATAATGAGTTCTATTTTGGACATGCTGAGTTTAAGATGTCTACTGGATATCCTTCCATGTTTGAAGGGCAGTTGGAGATGAGAGACTAAAGGTCAGCAGAAAGATTTGGGTAATACAGGTAGAACTGAGAATCACCAGCACAGAGATGGTAATTAAATCCATGGCAATTGATGAGATCACCAAGTATAGCAATATTGAAGGGGAAAAAGAAGAGGGCCTAGGATTGAATCTTGAGAGATAATGACAGTTAGACATGATCTGAAAGATGATCCAAAAATGGAGCAGTCAGAGAGGCAGGAGAGTATGGCATCCCAAAGGCCTAAAGAAAAGGGAGTTTCAAGGACAAAGTAATCAGCAGTGTCAAAGGTCGCAGAGAGATCAAGGAGAATGAGAACTGAGAAAAGGTCATAAGATTTGGCAAATAAGAGGCCATCAGTAATTTTGGAAAAAGCAGTTTCAGTGAAATGATATGGTCAGAGGCCAGATTGTAAGGAGTTAAGAAGAGAGTGAGAGGAGAGAAGAGGTAGAGATATCTATGATGGTCTTTTCCAGGAATTTAATTACAAAAGGTAGAAGAGATATAGAATGATAGTGGGGATAGAACATTATGTTCCCCAGACACTACCTGCAACCTGGCACTTTACCTACTATAAAAGCAAGCACCCTGAAACATCCAGGATGGCCTGCTATCACAGGTTCTTTGATCTGCTTTTCTAAAAGGAAAGGCAACTTTTGAGAAGTCAACAATCTACTTTAATCAAGTACATATATCATTTACTTACTTCAGGGGAAAAGTCAGCACGTTGAACTTCAGAGAAAATACAAACAGAGAAATAAAGACCAACAGACAGGGCTTCCAACTTTCTGACCATAAGAATACATACATCACAAATCAACAGACAGATCCAACTGTCTGACCATTACATACATACATTCATAGTTACCAGAGAGAGAAGCACCAATATCTGGGTTTTCAAAGGAGGAGTAGGGGGTGATACTTAGCAACTTCCCAGAGTCTCATCTGGCCAAGTAAACATTTCCAATGAGTAAGCCCCAAAACAAAACCCCACATCAGAGAATATGTACACTTTTCAGAGTCAGAGGGCATCCAACCCGTTAGAACCAGTACCTTGTGAGAAATTAACAAAAGGTGTGGGCATTCCTACAAAACAAATCTCCCCTAATCAAGTTTCCCTTAATGGACAGGCTCATGAATGGGTGGGGAAGATATTTAACTCTTATTAACATAAATAACACTATACCAAGGTGGGGCCTTGAGACTCTGATGAGGATTCATCATTTCTAGTTCAACGTGGAGCCCTACACAGTTATTGCCAGGTCATTTTCACTCCATGCCCCTTCTCAGGACATGTCCCCTATACCACTGGGCTTTCCACTTCTTGCTCTGGGAATAGGAATCATACCATCACTACCATTCCCAGTAAGGACAGATCAATCACACACTGACTCCACTCACAACCTCTGTGACTTCCCTGACCATAACATCCCTCCTTGATCATCACTCCCCTAGACATAGTGTCTTCTTCATTAGGAGAAAAGCTCCCAAGAGCAAGGACTGGTTTATATATATATATATATATATATATATATATATATATATATATATATATATATTTATATATATATATTGGTATTTTTCTTTTTTTAAAAAACTTATTTATTTATTTTTAGTTTCCAACATTCATTTCCACAAGATCTTGAGTTTCAAATTTTCTCCCCATCTCTCCCTTCTCCCCACCCCAAAACATCATGCATTCTGATTACTCCTCCCAATCTACCCTCCCTTCTATCACACCCCTCCCTTCCCTTATCCCCATTATCTCTCTTTTCTTGTAGGCAGGATAGATTTCTATACCCCATTACTTGTATTTCTTATTTCCCACTTACATGTAAAAACAATTCTCAACATTCCTTCCAAAAACCTTGAGTTTCAACATCTCTCCCTTCTTCCCTCCCCACCCATCCCCACTGTGAAGGCAAGCAATTCAATACAGGCTATATATGTATAGTTTTGCTAAAGACTTCTATAATGGTCATGCTATGAAAGAGTAACTATATTTCCCTCCATCTTATCCTGTCCCACCATTTACCTTTTATTCTACTCTCTCTTTTGACCTTATCCCTCCTCAAAAGTGTTTAGTTCTAATTATCCCCCTCCTCTCATTTGCTCTCCCTTCTATCATTCCCCCTCACACTCCATTTATCCCCTTCTCCCCTACCTTCCGGTAGTATAAGACAGATTTTCATACCTTTGTCAAGAGGAAGGTCCTAGTGCTCCTCCTCACCCCAAGACCATGCTCAGGGCTGAGATTCAGATCAGCTGCTCAATTCCCCCAGGGGCTTTAGGCAGAGTGCTTCACAGATTGAAGCCATCTCCTCTACTACAGCCACCACCACCTCGGGCCCATGCTGGAGGGGACCCTGCTCCCCTCTCACCCAGTTGGGAAAGCCCTCAGGTATGCTGAAAAGACCAGAGCTAAATAGAGAAGCTGACTTTCAAACACAAGAGTCTAGAGAAAAATGAAAAGGTAAACAGGAAAGAGAAATCATAAAGGACTTACTAAAGTTGAACTGTTTACATTTCTACATGGAAAGATAATATTTGTAACTCTTGAAATTTTTTCAGTATTTGGGTAGTTGGAGGGATTATATGCATATATATATATATATATATATATATATATATATATATATAGACAGAGCAAAGGGTGAGTGAATAGGAAAGGATGATATCTAAATAGATAAAATGAAGGGGTGAGAGAGGAATATATTGGGAAGAGAAAGGGAGAAATGGAATGGGGCAAATCATCTCTCATAAAAGAGGCTCCCTTTCAATGGAGGGAAAAAGGGGGGGAGGTGAGAGGTAAAAACTGAAGCTTACTCTCATGACATTTGGCTTAAGGACGGAATAACACACACTCAATTTGGCATGAAAATCTATCTTACACTACAGGAAAGTAGGTTAAAAGGGGATAACTGGGGTTTCTAGAGGGATGATAGAAGGAAGGACAAATGTGAGGAGGGAGTAATTAGTAGTAAACAATTTTGGGAAGGGACAAGGCTAAAAGAAAGAAGAGAAAAAATGAGGGCAGGATAGGCTGGAGAGAAATACAGTTAGTCTTTCACAACATGACTGTTATGAAAGATTTTTACATAACTGCACATGTATAGCCTATATTGAATTGCTTGCCTTCTCAGCAGGGATGGGTGGGGAAGGAGAAAGGAAGAGAAGTTGGAACTCAAAGTTTTAGGAACGAATGTTGAGAACTGTTTCTGCATGCAACTGGGAAATAAGAAATACAGCTAATGGGGTATAGAAAGCTAACTTGCCCTATAAGAAAAGAGAGAAGATGGGGATAAGGGAAGAGACAGATGTGAGAGAAGGGAGGACAAATTGGGGGAAGGGGTAATCAGAGTGCACTGTATCTTGGGGTGGGAGGAGGGGAAAGATGGAGAGAAAATTTGGAACTCAAAATATTATGGAAGTGAATGTCAAAAACTAAAAATAAATAAATTAATTTTTAAAAAAACAAAATATTTCCTATGGATGTTCTAAAAATCTTACCAGATTCCAAGATAAAAATAACTTTTTCAGTCACCTTCTGAACATCAATTCAAGTGAGACGTAAGACAAATCAATATACACTTGAAAATATTCTGTTCATAGGCTTGCAGATGTTACTACATTGATTCAAGCATGAGCAACTATATGGCTTTCTCAATTATATAAGTTCATTAAAAAAAAAACTGGCCTCACCAGTCACACTGAAAAAGTAAAGTGGATGAAAAACGTATGTTGCCCAGATTTCTTTTCAATTATCCCAAACCAAACAAACCACAAAAGCTAATCTTTTTGACATCAATAGTCTTTCAGCGATGCTACATGCCTGTAAATCATGGAATGCTCTGAACTCAGAATAAAAGATTGCAGGTGATCCAAAAGGTAATAGAAAGACATACGGTAAGCAAAAGCAGGCCATAGCTTATTATTAGACATGGCATACACGATTACGAGTTAATAGACATCAAGAAAATGATCAAGAATTTGCAAACATAGAACAAGAATCAAGATGATATGCTGATGGTTTACAATCTGCACTAAGGAAGGAGCTTCCACACCAGTGAGATTACAGTTCCATCAATGGACAATATATATTAAACCCTCAGGAGTAACATTTGTTGTGAAATTAGTTTTTTATAAGTTATTCCATTACTGAAAAAAAATAGATATGAGTAAACCCTAAAGAAAATTCTATTTATACTCTATTAGACTGCATTTCCTTGAGGATGTTTTTCATTTTTGTAACTCAATACCTTGAGCTGAAATTAAAGTTGAGAAGGCAATTATAATCATTCATATTTTTACACTACTATGCAGTTCACAAATTATTTTGCTTTCAAAAACCCTGTAAGGTAGGTTATGCAAATAATAATATAATTTTACAAAGAGTAAATTGAACTTTTGAGAATGCAAAGTAAATGGCTCAGAGTAAGGACCAAAGCAAGGACTGTCCTCTGACTCCAAGTTGAAGGCTAGCTCTATTACAACATGCTACTTATCTAAATTTAAGAAGCAAAGGAAAAGAAATGTTCTGGCGGAAAATTCCAAGTGATTTCAAATAGACAAATGTCTACAATCTTAAGTAGATTCAAGAAACTAGGTGGTATAGTTTTAAAATCTGCTACATTTACAACCCAGACACAATTATACAAAGTTTAGAGAGTAATTAGATGTATCTTCCGCATACTTCTACATCTCCCCAAAAATGCCCTAATAATTGTACATTATTTCCTGCCCGTGCGCCCAAACTGTGAAGAACACCAGACAAAGCAAATAGTATACACTAGGCATAAACTAGTCATAAAATAAACCTTTGTTAAATAAATGAATATGTCACATGGAGTGACACAGCAATAAGAATTGTAAACTGAATAAAAAATGATGGTTCTGCCAAATAATAAACTCAACAAAAATTGTGGGGTGGAGGAAAATAAGTCATTTTTCAACTGTATTACTTAAAAATTTTCCTTGATAATTTATGAGCTTACTATATACAAATTATACTACCTAAGGTAAATTTGAACACATATAAAAATATTAGGGCAAAAACATTTATTACCCTCTTCCTATGTTCAAGGCACTCTGCTAGGTGCTGGGGATACAATGACAAAAACAAACCATTATAACCCTTGAGAAGTTTATTCTCCTAGAATGCAACAATGTACCACTAGGATAATATACTATGACCAGGTAAAATTTATACCAGGAATGCAGGGCTGGTTCTGTATTAGGAAAACTATCGGCATAATTAACCATATCAATAATAAAATTAACATAAATCATATTATTATCTCAATAGATGAGGAAAAGGTTTTCACAAAACACAACACCCACTGCTATTTAAAAAAACACTAGAGAGCAAAAGAATCAATGGTGTTTTCCTTAAAATAAGCAGTATCTATCTAAAACCATTAGCAAACATTATATGCAATGGGGATAAACCAGAAGCATTTTCATTAAGATCAGGGTGAAACAAGGATGTCCATTATCACCAGTGTTATGCAATATTATATTAGAAATGTTAACTTCAGCTATAAGAGAAGAAAAAGAAACTGAAGGAATTAGAATAGGCAATGAAAAAGCAAAATTATCAATCCTTGCAGATGATATGATGGTATACTTACAGAATCCTGAAGAATCAACTGAAAAACTACTTGAAACTGTTTCCAACTTTAGTAAAGTTGCAGAATATAAAATAAACCCACATAAATCATCATCATTTCTATATATTATTAACAAAGCCCAGAAGCAACAGATAGAAAGACAAATTCCACTTAAAGTAACTGTAGCTATTTTTTTCTGACCTGATCCCTGGCAGGATGGCTCCTGAGAAGACAGATAGAAAGAAAAAGAAGGGATGTCCTACTATCAATGAGATGGTGTCCAGAGAGTATACTATCAATATTCACAAGAGATTTCGTAGAGTAGGCTGCAAAAAGTAAGCTCCTTGAGCTCTAATGGAAATTTGCAAATTTGCCATGAAAGAAATGGGAACTCCAGATGTACACAATAACACCAGACTTAACAAAATTGTTTGGGCCAAAGGAATAAGGAATACCCCATACTATATCAGTGTGTTGTCCAGAAAACACAATGAGGATGAAGATTTGCCAAACAAGCTGTATATGTTGGTTACTCATGTGCTTGTCACCACTTTCAAAAGCTTACAGACAGTTGATGTGGATGAAAACTAAATTGAACTTCACTTAAGTAAAATCATAAAATGTCAAAAAAAAATAATAAAGTAACTATAGACAATATAAAATATTTGGAAGTCTACCTGACAAGACAAACCTGGGAACTGTATGAACACAATTACAAAACACTTTTCACACAAATAAAGTCAGATGTACATAAATGGAAAAATATCAGTTGCTCATTGGTAGGCCAAGCTAATGTAATAAAAATGACAATTCTAGTCTGAATTAATTTACTTATTTAGTTCCACATCAAGCAAACTACCAAAAAATATTTTATAGAGCTGGAAAAAATAATAAAATTCATCTAGAAGAACAAAAGATCCAGAACATCAAGAGAATTGATGAAAGAAATGCAAGGGAATGTGGCCTAGCCTTACCAGATCTAAAATTGCATTATAAAGCAGCATTCATCAAAACTACTTGGTAATGGCTAAGAAACAGAGTAGTGGATCAGTGGAATAGGTTAGGTACACACAATAGTCAATAACTATAATAATTTACTGTTTGATAAACACAAGGACTCTAACTTCTGAGATAAGAACTCAACATCTGACAAAAACTGCTAGAAAAAATGGAAAACAGTATGGCAGAAACTAGGCATAGACCAATAGCTTACACTGTATACCAAGAAAAAGTCAAAATGGGTACATGGCTTAGATAAACAGATGAAACTATAAGCAAATTAGGAGATCAAGGAATAGTTTACCTGTCAGATCTATGAAGTTGGGAAGAACTAATGACCAAGCAAGAGAGAACATTATGAAATGCAAAATGGATAATTTTGATTACATTAACTATAAAAGGTTTTGCACAAACAAAGCCAATGCAACCAATATTGGAAGGGAAGCAGAAAGCTGGGAAATAGTTTTTAGCCAGTATCTCCAATAAAAGCTTTATTGCTAAAATATTTAGAGAACTGAGTCAAATTTATAAGAATACACATCATTCCCCAATTGATAAATGGTCAAAGGATATGAACAGGAAGTTTTCAGATGAAAAAATTAAAACTATCTACAATCATATGAAAAAATGCTCTAAATCACTATTGATTAGAGAAATGCAAATCAAAACAACTCTGAAGTACCACATCACACCTATCAGATTGACTAACATCCCAAAACAGAAAAATGATAAATGTTGGAGAAGATATGGGAAAACTGGAACACTAATGCATTATTGGTGGAGTTGTGATCTGATCCTACCATTCTAGAGAACAATTTGAAGCTATGCCCAAAGGGCTATAAAACTGAGCATACCCATTGATCCAGCAATACCACTACTAGGTCTGCATGCCAAAGAAATCATAAAAAAAGGAAAAGGCCCTACATGTACAAAAATATTTACAATAACCCTTTTTGTGGTGGCAAAGAATTGAAAATTAAGAGAATGCCTATCAACTGGGGAATGGCTGAATAAGTTGTGGTACATGAATGTAATGGAATAGTATTGTTCCATAAGAAATGGTGAGCAGGAGAATTTCAGAAAAACCTGGAAAGACTTTCACGAATTGATCCTAAGTGAAGCAAGCAGAAGCAGGAGAACATTGTAGACAATAGCAGCAACATTGTGCAATGATCATCTTTGACAGATTTAGCTCTTCCCAGCAATGCAAAAATCTAAGATAATTCCAAAAGATTCATGATGGGAAAAGCTATCCACAGATAGAGAAGGAACTATGGAGTCTGAATGCCAATTGAAGCATACTACTATTTTCTCTTCTGTTTTTCCTTTTTTCTTTTTTTATTTTTCTTTTTATTTATTTATTTATTTATTTTTAAATGTTCTACAATCACTTCCTTAAAATTAAGATTTTATCTCCTCCACTCCTTCTCCCCGCTATCCCCCTCCCTCCCCATGACAGCATACAATCCTGTATAGGTTCTACATATACTTTCCTACTGAGCACAATTTCACTATAGTCATGTTATATAATCGCACTAAAATAAATGGAAGAAATCATATAACAAATCAAAACATAATACACTAAAACCCACACACACACACAAACATGATCTGGTACATTCTGTGAATGACTTCCATATTTCTTTCTCTGAGTGTGTTTTTCCTTTTTTCATGGTTTTTTCCTTTTGTTCTGATTCTTCTTTCACAGAATGACTAATGTAGAAATATGTTTAATATGATTATACATGTACATGTACATTATACATGTATATATACTAGATTGCATGCCATCTTGGGGAGAGGGAGGGAAAGGAGAGAGGAGGAAATTTAGAACTCAAAATCTTATATAAATGAATATGAAAACTAAAAAAAAAAGCAGAGAGAGGCTTATGCTTTTAGAGAAAAGATGCAACACATACAAAAATAAATATTTTATGACAAGGCAAGAACAGAAAAAATGAGATAGAACTAGAAAAGTTAGATATTTGAGAAAGGAGATAACATTTTCACATGGCTTGATCAGAAAAGGTGAGCTGAATCTTAAAGAAAGAGAAATCTCAAAAGTGGAGATGATGAAAGAGCACATTACACAAACAGGATTCTACCTTGTGTGAAAGCATTGAGGTAATGATGACTTCTGGGTTCTTAATTTTAAAAAAAAGAAAACTTTTCAAAGAAAAAAAAGTTCAGGGACTAATCCAGTTTGGCTAGAATATGGAGTACACAGAGAACGTAAGTTGAGGGGCTTTTTAAATGACAATTTAAGCTATCTATAGCCATACGAAAAAATACTCAAACTCACTACTGATTAGAGAAATGCAAAGTAAAACTATTCTGAGGTACTACTTCATACCTAGTAGAATGGCTAACAGGGCAGAAAAAGTAAATGACAAATGTTGGAGGGCATGTGGGGAAAATGAGACATTAAAGCACTATTGGTGGAGTTGCGAACTGATTCTGTAGGGCAATTTGGAAACATGACCAAAGGGTTATAAAACCATACATTCCCTTTGACTTAATCAACACCACTACCAGGTCTGTATTCCAAGAGACGTAAAAAAAAAAAAAAAAAGGAAAATGGCCTATCTGTACAAAAGTATTTATAGCAGCTCTTTTCTGAGGGCAAAGAATTAGAAATTGAGGGTATATCCATCAATTGGAGAATAGCTGAACAAGGTATGATATGTAATTAGGATGGAATACTATAAGAAAAGATGGGCAAGATGCTCTCAAAAAAACCTATAAAGACTTGCATGGGCTGATACAAAGTGAAATGCACTGTGTACAAAGTAACAGCAATATTGTAAGATGACCAGCCATGAATGACTTAGCTATTCTCAGCAATACGATCCAAAACAACTCTGAAGGACTTATGATGAAAAATGCTACCCATTCCCAGAGAAAGAACTGATGGTGTCTGAATACAGATTGAAACATACTTTTTTTGCTTTCTTTATTTTTCCTGTGATTTTTTTTGTATAGTTTCTTTCATAACATGACTATTATGGATATGTTTTACATATATAATATCAAATTGCATATATAATATCAAATATCAAAATATCAAATCAAATATATAATATCAAATATAATATCTTCTCAGTGAAGGGTATTAGGAAAAGAAGAAGGGATAGGATTTGGAACTCAAAGTTTTAAAAAATAAATGTTAATTGTTTTGATGTGTAACAATGTTTTAAATAAATAAAATGATAATTTAAACAAATTATAATCAATTGAAGCAAAAATCAATTGAAGACATACAAACCTCTGATTGTACATGCCCCGAAAGTTGTAATTTGCTCTGTAATTTGGGAATGGCTTTGGATCTAAAGGCCTGTAGATGGCAGGCTCTCCCCTTTTCATAGCAAGACCGTTTAGTTCCACTGTTGGAGTTATACTGCCTGTTCAAATAAAAAAAAAAATACATGTAAATATTTCTACAATCAAGAATACAATCTATACTTATAACTTTTATTATAATGATTAAAAAGTAGAAATAGAGAACAGTGAGATACTGTATAGAAAAGCGTTTGTATGATTTTCTTATTCCAGGAATGTAACTACTATCAGAACAGAAAAGACAAAGTACAGAAGTAGTCCTTAGTCTTTCTTTTTCCGAGTTTTTGATCTAGGGCTTCCTGGTTACCCATTTCCAAAGGAATAAAGCATACAACTCTCAAAAGTTTCTTCACATTGTTCAAAGATGTACTATTCAAAATTATAAGTAAACTATGATAGATACATTATTACATATAATTAATATCTTACAAACATATAATTGTAAGTAAAAATATGAATCTAACCTAAAGGAAATATGTAATGAAAATCCAAACGATGAGACAGACCACTTCAAGGGATTCATTACTCACACTAATTGAGAACTAGCTATACACTTAATTAAGAAATTAAACATCAGCGATAAAAAGACGTTTTTTAGAATGTTATACAAAGACAGTTTGGTAAATGCCATGCTACAAGTAACTTTAAGAATTAAATTTAATTAACTCAATAAGGATAACTTATATAAGATCATGCTGTTCCTAATGACATGTATTGAAGGAATGCATAAAATGATTCAACCTCTTTTAAATTTGGTGTTCTATACTTAGGATACAAAGTACAACAATATAGTGAAAAAAAAAAGTCCCTATTTAGAACACACAATATTAGAGCAGGACAAACCTTCATTCTGTTCCCCTAGCACTCCCAAGTGTAAGATCTTGGAGTTCACCTCATCACAAAATCACAGAAACTCAGAGCTGAAAGAAGCCTCAGGGGTCATCTAATACAAACTCAAGTTACTAGAATAAGAGTTTCTTCTATAACAAAACCAACAACTCATCCTGATTCTCCTTTAATCTCCAGCAAAATGGAATCTACTTCTTCCCAGGCTGCTCTAGTTTTGAGGAAGTTTGTACTTACATCAAGTCTAATTTGGCCTCTGCAACTCCTACCTGCTGCTGTCAGATCAGTCTTGTGAGTCCAAGCACAGCAAAACTATTCTCTCATCTATTAGCTTCCCCCAGGTCTTCTTTTCTCCAAGTTCAACACCCTAAATTCTTCAACCACTCCTCATTATTGCATGGTCTTGGAACTTTTATCACACTAGTTCCCCTCTTCCAGGCACTCTCCAACTTTTCAATGCCATTTCTAAAATGTGCTACCCTAAACTGAATGCTCAGCTGTGTTCTGGCAAGGGCAGAGTAGGAAACACCCTCCCTATCACCTACCTGCCTGACCCCAGACGCTAATAAGCCTTTCTTAAACTCCTAAATTAACAGGTGAGAAAACTATAGCCCAAAGAGATGAGGTTTTTAATTTAGATACTTGAGAGCTGTCCAAACTTACTTGGAAAAGGACAACCTGTCTCAGTTCCATTCAATTTAAGAAACATTTATTGAGAGCTCACTAAATGAAAAGTAGTAAAAGCAGTAGTGTTTTGAAATACCCCTTGTTTAGTAACTGTGCCACAAAAAACAAAATGTCCACTAAATAACTTTCAGAGTGGATGCTGTAATATACTACCTTAACTCTTTGCCACCTTCTTCACAAGCAATTAAGACATTAACACCCAGAAAAAAGAAAAGTTTTCTTGTTGCTACAAAGGAAAAACCAAAATGACCTCTTCAGGATGAACCCTAGGGGCTGCCAGGGCATCAGCTCTCCCCTAGAAAGTACCTTAAATCTACCTGTGCTAATTAAAGCATCTCACGTTAATAGTGCTTACTGAATTGCAGAACAAGTAAGTGAAGAAATATGGTAGGAAGGGGGCAAGCTATGAAAAAAAGGTAACGAAAGTATGAGAGTAAAGTAAAACCAAATATAATAATGAAGTCATCTATTACAAATGACTATCATTTGACATGGAAGCACAAAGAGGAGGAACAGCTGGAGTACCTGGGTCATTATTTAATAAGGTCTTACAATCAATAACCCATATCTACTCTACTCTTCTAAATTATATTCTTTAAATGGCTATTAAATGTATCTCTAGGCTAATGGATATAATCATGTTAACCAGAAATCCAAATTTCCATTCAATTAAAAACATTACATACAAAAACATTACATACCTACTATGTGCAAGGCAACAGAGAAATATCATTTATATTTTATATGAAAAATCACTTATATATTGTGCTTTTAGTTTGAAAAGTGCTTTACATATGTTAACTCATTTGGTCCTCACAACAACCACCCGAGGCAGAGAGGTTCAGTGACTTACTCAAGGTAATACAACTAATAAGTGTCTCAGGCAGGTTCAAACTCAGGTCTCTATACTCTATGCACTATGTCACTTAGCTGCTCTGAAGAAGTCTGTAATCTAATGGAGAAGGTTGGAGTGAGGCAAGGCATGTACGTAAATAACTATGAAATGAGGTACAATGGGATAAGTACAAGAAGCCCAAAATAGGGCTATTAGGAATCTAAGGAAGCAGAAATACTCTCTGGAGGGGTCAGGGAAGGTTTGGAAAGTAAGGTCTCCAACAGGAATCAATTAGAGGCAAGGGGTAAGGGAGGGAGTTCTCTCTGGGCCTGAGGAATGTGAACAAAGACTACTAGAAATGGGAGAGGGTAAAATGAGAACCAGCGATAGTTAGTAGTCCCATTTGGCTGGTGTGTAAAGTACTAAAAGGAGAATCATCTAGCTAAAACAGGCAGGGAGGTTGGGCATCATCACGGGTGAGAATCAAGTCAATTCAACAAACATTACTTAATCATCTAGTAGGCTCTGAGGACACAACGATGACATGAAACTGTCCTTGCCCTCAAGGATCCTATCTGAATAGAGATAAAACACGAATACACACACACAGACACAGACACACACACACATACACACACACACACACACACACACAGAGTAATTTCAAGAGGAAGAACTGGGGGAATGAAGAAAAGCCTCCTCCAGGAGGTAGAATGTGAACTGAGCTTTGAAGGAAGTCACAAACTCCAAGAAGAATCACCACAGAAACCCTCTGCTTGAGTTAAGCAAGTTGCACACTGTTTTCCCAAGACATCATCTACTTACTTCCCAGGCCTCTCAACTTTGTTCATGAGTTTTACTCTAGCTACCTCCCTTCCTCTCCATTTGTCTAAATCCTACCCATTTCTCAAAACTTAGATTAAGTCCTTATTTCCCCAACTGCACCAGTCCTCAGTGATTATTCCACCCTTGAAATTCCTATAGCACTTATTGCTGTTACATCATTTCATTTAGCGCTTAAGTACATTGCATTTTTATTTACCCTATTTTTGCTTATGCCCTAGCTTCCCAAATAGCTAAGTTGTAATTTATTTCTTTGTACCCCAAGTACCCGGAACCCTGAATAACACAAGGAAGAGCCCAACAAATGGTCAGCGAAAATGATGATTATTACCCAGAAACATTAAAGAAGTTGACAGAAATCTCAGTATTTCCCATTTGTCCCAGGGGGATTTAATTTCTCATCATCTGCAAAATGACTATGAATGTCATGATGATGAGCATGAAAAATGAAGTTCATGGTTCACTTCTGGTATAAGAATAAACTGAAGGTAGAAGAGTCAATCTAACATACTCACTATTTTTATGACAAAAGAATATAAACGTTATAGACAGAGGGTCAGAATGGGGGGAAACAGATTAGGGTAAACCAGAGGAGTCTTAGAAATGAAAGAAAAGCCTCAGAAAAATTGAGCACTTTGACCCATTCAATCTCCTTTACCTAACACACTTACAGCAAAATATGGAAGTGAATAAGCATTTATGTGAATGAGCCTGTGTGTATATGAAAGATTAAAGAGATTGCAAACTCTTAGAGGTCAGAAATTGCATCTTCTTCTGAATCTAAATGATGCCTAGAATAGTGGTGGGTAAACTAATAAATTAATAAGTGAATGCCTGTGTGAATATGCTGCTTCTTGCTAACTCTTCAAAACAAAACCCTAGAGAGGTAAATGTAGCACTCTGCTAAAGCATTTGCTTTAAATTTCATTATCCACCATTCAACTTTTACCTTTAACTGACATAACTCAGTTGTTTCCCAGGTTATCATTCTAAAAATACTTGTTGATTATAGAACTAGTCTATTAACAATGCAACCAAAGCTCTTCTTTCTTTCCAAAAGCACACAAGGAAAGGGCACAAACATAATAAAGAAAAGGAAAGAATTCAGCACTGGATTACCTGGATTACTATTAATATTGTTTTTGGGGGGTCGAGGAGTAGGTTTGGGAAGGGTAGTTTCCCTCAAGGCTTTGTTGGCAGCAGCATGTTGGGCTTTCTTTATACTGCTCCCTTCAGACTGCCAGGTCTGTTCTCCAAGAGTCAGCTGCACTGAGAACATCTTCAAAAAAAATTGAAAAAATTAATTAAAACTTTCCAGTAAGCAAGTATGTATGAAATATTACCCGTCTGAAAAACAAATACAAAGAATCACAGAATTTGAGCATTAGCAGGGACTGTAAAGAATATCTAGTCCAACTTGACAGATTAAATAATGAATATACTATAGTAGATAAAGTGCCAGACTTGGAGGCAGAAAAGTCTGGGTTTTAATCCTGCCTCAGATACTTAATAGCTGTGTGACCCTGGACAAGTCTCCTAACCTCTCTGGACTTCAGATTCTTCTTCTATAAAATAAAAAGGTTTGATTCAATGACTTCTAAGGTTCCTCCCAACCTTAAGTCTATGGTCCTAGGAACCTGAGAAGTCCAAAGAGATTAAGGGAATTTCTTTCAATTAGGTCACATAACTGAAGTATCCTTCAAAAGAAGAAGGTTCTAGAACTCCAATTCACTACAGTAATGCTAAGTGATATGCACCAAATTCTGTCTTCTATCATATCAGTAGAGGCTGGCATTGATAGGATCCTCTGATGTATAGTTGAGGAAAAAATAAATTAAAAGTTTATTAAATAAAATAAAAATAATTTAGAGATTTAATAAATTTTTTAAAAGAACAAAATAGAAGCATCTTTTTAATGTCATTCAAATTATCTTCACTAAAACATATATAGAAATATATATGGCAGAGTAAATCTGTTTTCCTAAAAATCTGGGGCACATATCAGAGAAGACCTGAATTTCTTCCTCTTTTCTATCACAAACTCTAAGAGGAAGAAGTCAAACAGATATAAAGATGAAACTGGAAAGAGGACAGCAAACTGATAAAGGATAGAAATGGTTTGCAAATATCCTTATTATAAATGCTTTTCACCATCAAGGACAGTGGAGTCACTATATCTGGATTCTTAATATCACCATCTTGAACATGTTTATACAGGAAATGGAAATGGCAATGAAAAAAAAAAGATATACTAGACCAAGGATGCACAGAGAGGGTCTCTGCTAGAAACAACACAATTTTAAAAACATTGAAGAACCAAGTCTCAAGACATTTAAAGAGAGAAAAATAGCAAAGTTGTAAAACAAAATTTCTCAGGCCATACCAATACCAAAAAAGAGGTGCCCATAAGACCCATCAATAATGACTAAATCCTATGCCTAATTTTCCTACCTATAAAGAAATTTCATGAGAAATATCCATAACTCATTGGGTATGTACTTGGTACAGAATTAAAGGGATAGGCTTTTGTAAGTGACATTTTATAGTACATCATCAAAACTGACTGAAAGATCCAGAAACACAAGGTCCCACTGAATTTATTATTTGGAAATCATTTGGTATGGCAAAACACCATCTCCTAAAAAAACAAAGTGAATCATCTCAAGGGAAATAATAAAAAAAGGAGGGAGGAAGGAGATCAAGGAATACTAGATCTTAAAGTATACCAGAAAGCAATAATCACTGAAAAGAATTTGGCAACAGATCAAAAATAGAGAGTTTAATCTGTATAACAGATGAGGTATATACTGTACAGAAGCAAATGAACTTAGTAGCGTAGAGTTCAACAAACCTAAAGATTCCAGCTCCTCGGTGAAGGATTCACTATTTGACAAAAACTTCTAGGAAAACTAGACAGTAGACTAACAGAAATGAAGTTAATAACAATGCTAAATATCATATACAAGGATAAGTTTGAATACACACATAATTTAGAAATAAAAGGTCATATCACATATATATGCAAGTTAAAGGAACTAATAAGAAATTACCTTTAAGATTTATGAATAGGAGAAAGGTTTATAACTAAACAAAGGACAAAGAGGACTATAAAAGATAAAACTGAAACTATTGATTACCAAAACTTTATAAGGTTTTTGCATATTGCAAATGCAATGCAGCTAAGAGTTTAATGGAAACAATTACCAGGGGAAAATCTTTATAGCAAGTTTTTCTAATAAAGGTCTCATTTTCAAGACATAGTATGAACTGTTTGAAATTAATAAGAATAAAGGCCATTCCCCACTGGATAAATGATCAAAGGATATGAACATTTACAGGCAGTTCTTAAGGAAAGAAATCCAAGCCATCAACATACATATGAAAAAATGCTCCAAATCATTAATTTGCATTAGGAAAATGCAAATTAAAGCAACACTAAGGATCTACCTCATATCTATTGGATTGGCAAAGTTGGGGAAAAAAGGAAAATTTTAAGTATTGGCTGGACTGTGGGAAAATAGCTGTATTAATGCAGCACTTTCATTCCCAAGCAAAGGCATGGAAGTAGGAGATAGATCGCCACATAAAGGAAACAGAAAATACACCTGTTTGGCTAGAGTATAGAGTACATGAAATGAAATAATTAAACAAAATTATTAATAATTAATAATTACATAAATTAAATAATTAAGGAAAAAATAGAATTCTGTTTGACAGATGAGGTACACATTGTACAGAAGCAAATGAACCTAATATCTTAGAGCTCAACAAATTTAAGAGATCCCAGCTTCTGGGGGAAGAACCAACTATTTGACAAAAAGTGCTAGGAAAATTGGACAGGAATCTAGCAGAAATTGGGCTTAAATCAACCCAAAACATAATATACAAAGATAAGCTCCAAATGCATTTATGACCTAAAAAGCTAAACTAATGCTAGAGTGTAAAGGGCTTTAAGTACTAACTAGACAAATCTGCAAGAGCAATGGGGAGCCACTGAAGCTTCTTGAGAAACGGATTAACTTCACCATACCTGTACTTTAAGAATACTGACTTGGCAACTGCATGGAGAGTAGAGAAAGAAGAAGCAATGCAAAATTGGTCTTTCTAACCAATCAGGAAGCTATTATAGTCCATTTGAAAAATGATGAGGGCCTACCTAGATGGGTAATTGTGCTACGAAAGGAAAGAAAAGGAGATAGAAGACAGAGATCAAAGAGCTTGAATCAATAAGACTTGGCAACTAACTGTATATGGAGAATGATGAATCAAGGATGACTACTATGTTACAAATCTAACTGACTGGAAGAATGTGGTTCTCTTAACAAAGGAGGCAGGGTAGAAGAAGGAGTGGGCTTGGAAAGAAAGAGAAAGAGTTTTCTTTCAGACGTGTTGAACTTGCTATGTCTATCAGATATCCAGGTGGTGATGTCACATACAAAGCTGAATGCCCAAATGGAACTCAAGAGAAAGATGAGGGCTAGAAATGTAGACCTGGGAGGAAGCTATATAGAGATGGTAGCTGAATCTATAGGAGATGATGAGGTCATCAAAGAGAGGGAAAAGAAGGCCCATGACAGAGCCATAGCATCAGGGCTCAGAGAACAGGGCATGGATGATGAACCTGCAACAGAGAATAACGATCAATCAGAAGGGGAGAGAGAGAACCATGAGAGATCAACGTCACGGGAACCCAAGAAGGAAGGCGTAATACGACCAGTTCTCTCCTGGAGGTCCCTTTCTCCCTACGACATGGTTTAGGCAAGCTTTTTAATAAAAAGCAACAAAGCTGTGTCCGGGATTCGACTGGCCCAGGGGACACATGGTTCAAGTTGCACTTTCCTCGACTCAACTTTCTGACTTGCCTTCCTGGTCACATAAAGGTATAAAAAAGTCCCACCCACATGAGGTGGGGACCCTTCGGACTTGGCATAGGTCCCCAAAATGCAAATTAGTATATCCTACCCTGACATATTTCCATATAAAAACAAAGGGAGTCATATTTGCCCAAGCTAAGCACTACAATATCCTTGTTGAGCATCCTTTCCATGCTATGGCTCAGTAAACCTCCTTCTGTTAACTGCTGGATGACTCATGAATACATGATTTCATTCTAATATTGAACTGAACAGGATACCATCCCAAATCAGGCCTGTCTCTGACAGGACAGAGCTTTAGGAAACACCATAGCACAGGAGTCAGGATAACAATGCTTCAAGAGACCAGGAAAAAGGAAGAAAAAGAACAGTATCGTGAAAATCCACAAAGGAAAAAGTATTAGAAAAGAGGATGTGTTAACAGTGTTAAATGCTGAAGAAATATCAAGAAAGACGAGGACTGATAAGTGGACACTGGATTTAGCAATAAAATCATTGGTGACTTTGTAGACAATAGCTTCCCTCCACTGGGGGGGACAAAAGATAGATTACAAGGGTTAAAGAAGCAAATACTATTTTTTGGGTCTTTGTTTTGAATAGAAGGAGAGATATCAAATAATATCTTGAGGAGATAGTAGGATCATGTCAAGGTTTTTAAGGATGGAAGAAATCTGGGTATATTTGACAGGAAGCAGCTTATAGGCAAGAAGACCGTGGGATTTAGGGAGAGAGGAAATGATCAAAGGGGCAAACTGCCAGTAGGGATACATCAAGTAGGTCACAAATCAATTTGAATAAATTAGTATTTGAAAGCAATCAATCTCATCAGTCTATAATTTGAAGTCTTTTCTTTCTCCTACAAAAAAAAAATCAGACAACTACATCTTGGGGATAGAGAGGAAGTGGTAGGGGTTGCCAAAAACCAGCCAACTACCGCACTGGGTCCCTGACCTGATCGTAATTTTTTTTAATTTCAAAGTCGACAAGCATGGGACATTTCCATATATAATAGCTAGCTAGTATCTATATATTTCCATACACAAAGAGGAAAAAAGGAGGATTGTTTATGAAGTCATGAAGTTCTATTATATACAGCTGGGATTTTTTAAGAATATATGAAATTTAATGTGGTGGTTCCAACACTGTCCTACTGGTCTGAGAGGCATCTCACACAATGAATATTTTGAAAAGATAAAAAAGAAAGAAGAGTAAGATTTTAAAAATCAGCAAATACTGTTGATATATTGAAATAATTGATACATATTTATCTGACAATTGACAACTCCCATTTAATAATATCGTTTGAGATCAGGCAGAGAATGTGTGTGTGTGTGTTTTCTTGTGTGTACGTGTACATGTTTTCAACCCTCTTTTGCATTCATCTGGTACCTAATCCTCTCACTACTGTATTTCAATAATTGGTTTCCTTCCTAGCTCTATGTATTTTATTATATGCATTTCAAAATACTCTGAGAAGGGGTCCTTACGCGTCATCAAACTGTCAAAAGGATCCATGACACCACAAAATAAAATGAAAAATCCCTGATCTACATTATAAACACCTCTATCAGACAAAATTCCAAGGAGGCACAGCCTATGTTCTTAGCTGAATGTTGCTTCTCCTTTAGTGTCTAACCCAGTGTTCTGCATATAATAGGGGCTTTAATATGTGTTACACTGTATTATGTTAGACCCTTAGAATGCCATAAAAGTGAGTTACTAATATTGACTTCTCTTCTACCCTCATTTTAAGCTTTAATGAAAATATATATAAAAGAAAACCATGTTGCCTAAGGATAATCCTCATAAGATTCATGTGATAGATAGCATCACACCTATCAGATTGGCTAACATGACAAAACAGGATGGTGATAAATGTTGGAGATGTGGGAGAGTTGGAACACTAAGTCATTGTTGGTGGAGTTGTGGGCTAATCCAACCATTCTGGAGAGCAATTTGGAACTATACCCAAAGGGCTACAAAAATGTGCATATCCTTTGACCCAGCAATACCACTTCTAGGAATGTATCCCCAAGAGATCATAAAAACAGGAAAGGGTCTCACATATACAAAAATATTTATAGCAGCACTCTTTCTGGTGACCAAAAACTGGAAATCAAGGGGATGCCCATCAGATGGGGAATGGCTGAATAAACTGTGGTTTATGAATGTAATGGAATATTATTGTGCTAAAGGAAGTGATGAACAGGAAGACTTCAGAGAGACCTGGAAAGATTTATACGATCTGAGGCTGAACAAAAGGAGCAGAATCAGGAGAACTTTGTACACAGCAACGACCACAGTGTACGAGGATTTTTTCTGGGAGACTTAGAACTTCATTGCAATGCAAGGACTTAAAAAATTCCCAGTGGTCTCTTAAGGCAAAATGCCTTCCACAACCAGAGAAAGAACTATGGAATTCAATTGCAGAATGTAGCAGATCATTTTCTTTTGTATTATGTTTTGGTTTGTTTTATGATTACTCCCATTCATTGTAATTCTTCTATGCAACAGGACTAAGGTGAAAATGTATTTAATAAGAATGTATATGTAGAACCTATATAAAATTGTATGCCGTCCCAGGGAGGGAGCAGGTAGGGAGGAGGGAAAGAGGAGCAGGGAGGGGAAAAAAATCTAAGTTCTATAGAAGTGACTGTAGAACACTGAAAACAAATAAAATAATAAAAAGTGAAAAAAAGAATCATGTGATAGGTCTAAAAAATCTTTTGCTGGCTTACAGATAAATTCCAAATTGAGGCACACTGATCTTGTTCAGGCAGTTACTGAAAATACATACTACTAAAAGTCAACTCGCATGTTTATACACGGAGCTCAACTCTAGCAACATACTATTTAGCACCTGAATGAATCACTATTTATCATGTTGTAATAGAACAGGTATTATGGGTCTCATTTTACAAACAAGGAAACTGAGAATTTAAGTTACTCAAAGCCATACTGAATTTTCACAAAATTATGTAAAGCAGTGGTCCAGTCTAACCAGTCTAGCAAGGTATAAAATTCCTAGCCCTGTCTTGTACTTGGACCACTGGTCCACACTGGTCTCTTTCAGGAATCTATTTCACAATAAAAGTTCCCTTTCATACTAGTACCAGTATCATTTGTGTCATCTGCTTCTTTATACCTGCTGGCAAAGTCAGAAAGCAGACTAGAAGAATAAGCAAACAAAAAACCCACCATAAGAAGCTATTATGGGACAAGGATGCTAAAGACTTATAGAAGCAAAACAAAACAAAAAAAAAAATGCCTCAAAATTATCTATAGGTAAAGCCTCAAAGAAAAATGCAACTTGAGCATAAATTTAAATAAAATACCTGGAAAAGATGAAGCAAGAGTTAATCAATGTTTTGTCAATGAAATGAGAATGCTGTAAGAAAAAATTAGAAAAGAAATGAGAGCTATGGAAGAAATCATTAGAAAGGAAAGTAACAGTTTGGCACAAGAGATACAAATTCTTGCTGAAGCCATAAACTTAGTGAACATTAGAATAATTCAAATAGAAGCCAATGATTCTGTGAAAAAACAGGAAATATCTGTTAAAAGTCAAAAGACTGGAAAAAAATGAAAATATAAGTTGTCTCATTCCCAGAACAACTGAGCTGGAAAACCATTAGAGAAGAAAAAAATTTAAGAATCACTGGGCTACCTAAAAGCCATAACCAAAAAAAAAGAGCCTAAACAATATATTTCAAGAAATAGTTAAAGAAAACTACCCAGATCTTTTAGAACAAGAAGACAAAATGGAAACACAAAGACTCCACTGATTACTTCCTGAAAGAATACTCAAAATGAAAACTCCCAGGCACATTATACCCCAAATCTGGAGCTTTCAGGTCAAATAAAAAATATAGCAAGCAATCAGAAAGAAAGAATTCAAGTACCAAGGAGACAGTCAGACTCACACATAGTAGCTACCATTATAAAGGAGTGGGGAGCTTGGGAACTAATATTCCAGAAGGAAAAAGATGTAGGCTTACAGTGAAGAATAACTTACTCTGAAATTTTTAGTATAATCCTAAAGGGGAAAAATGGACTTTTAATGAAATATAGAATACCTAAGCATTCCTGATGAAAAGACTAGAGCTGCAAAATATCTGTGAAGTTCAAACAGAAGGGCTAAAAGAAGCACAAAAAGGTAAACAGGAATAAATGATCATAAGGGCCTAAACAAGAATACATTTTTATGTTTAAATATGGAGAAATAATAATATGTGCCTCTTCTGAACCCTATCATCACCAGGAGTCATAGAGGGAATCTATTTAAACAGCAGGCTTAGAAATATCTCTAATATCTGTTATGTCTTAATGATCTTAAAAGAAGAAGGAAAAGAGAGGAAGATGAATACTCTTGTGGGGAAGGGAGGAGGAGAGGAATGAAGGTTAGGAAAATTATCACACATAATGAGGGTACTCAAGTAGAAGTCTAAGCAAATAAAGAGGAAGGGGAGGGGAGTGGCTAATACTTGAACCTAACTCTGATCTAAAGTGGTTAAAGGAGGAAAGAATATATAAATAAACATACACACAAACAGAGCTCAGTACAAAAATGTATTTCACTCAGGAAATAGGAAGGAAAGGGGAGAAAGGGGCAGAGAGAAGTAGAGGGAGGGTAAATGAACTGAGGAATTAATTCTAAGCACAAAAAACTCTAAGGGTGTACGCCCAAAAAAACATGTAAAGCTCCTTTTGAGGTGGCAAAGCATTAGAAAAGAAGTTGCTCATCAACTGGTGAATGGCTGAACAAGTTATGTTATGCATATAAATGTTATAGCATACTATTAATGCTATGAAATGATGAAGGGAACGGTTTCATGGCAAAACTTGTATGAACTAACACAGAATAAAGTGAATGGAACCAGGAAAACAAATTACAAAAAAAAAAAGGCAATAGTGTAGAGGTAAACAGCTTTGAAAGCCTTAAGGACTCTGATTAGAGTAATGGCCAACCACAATTCCAAAGGATTTATTATGAAAAATGCTATCCACCTCCTGATAGAGAGATGAAAGACTCAAGTACAGAATAAGATATATATATATATATGTATATGTGTGTTTTGCATACATATACATATATATAATTTACACAAAAACAATACTGTAAAGAAAAACACTGAAAGATTTAAGATCTTTGATCAATGCAAGAGCCAACCATGACTCCAGGAGACTGACGATGGTCTATGCCACCCACCTCCTGAGAGAACAGTGATAGGTTCACAATGCAGAATGAGACATACATTTTTGTACATGAACAATTTGGGAGCTTGTTTTGCTTAACTATGCATGTCTATTACAAAGGGGTTTTTTTTTATTTTAAATTAGGAGAGGGGGGAAGAGAAAAAAGGAAATGCTTACGCATTGAAAACTATTTTCCTGCAGGTGGATTTTTTGTTTTATGTATTTAGAAATTCTGGACCATTTTTTCTATTTACTTCCTGCATTATAATGTATGGGGTTTGAGGTTGTTTTTGGTGTTTTTTTTTCCATGTTCCTCTAGGAGACATTATCCGTAAGTGTCTCTACGCATCCTCTCCTCAACATCAATGTGTTTTATTTACACAAACATTGTGTCTTCTTTTAAAGTAGTTTTTTGCTTCTCTTTTTCCGGATAGTCCTTCATTTCAGTATATTCTCAATCTATTGTCCTCCCTTTTGCTTCTCTGGAGCCACTTGCCACTAGGAGATCAAATTTTTTTTCTACTAATTATTCCTGCTATATAAATTCTGCCATTTGTTCCCATCTAACTTCTCTTAAGATTCTGGTTTCTCTCTTTGAGCTGTCTGGGAATACCTTCCTGAAGTTACATCCTCCCTTGGAAATGTATAGGGTTCTTCTATGCTTTATCAGGTACTGGGTGAATATGCTTTCTGTGGAATATTCATTTAGACATGTTTGCAACCTTTTAGATATGTTCTTATTCATCTTCTCTTCTAATCTTTGTCTTCTCTGTTGATTTAGTTGGTTGTGCTCTAGGTTTTTAATTGAATTTTCTTCCTTTCAAGATCTATGGTGGTTTTAGTTTTTTTTCCTTATATTTGTCTGTCACACACTTTCTAATTTCTTCCTCTTTAATAGTAAGTTTACTCCTGGGATTGGACCTCAAGGTTGTTTCCTCCCATGTTGATGAGTTTACTTTTCATCAGTCTCAGTATCTGCCTCAGGTAGCTTCTCAAGGAATGGGACTGGCCCCAGCTGAATGTTAGTACCCTTTCATTAAAGACTGGTACAATGACGCCACCCTTCCTCCTCAACTCAGTTATGTCGGTTCTTCGGTTCTCTGCATGAGCTGAGTCAATGTCTACTTTTTTTGCAGCTCAGGTATATGTAGAGTAGGTGTAATAGGCAGAGTTTGTCATCTTGGGATTCCCTAACCTAGGGAACACCTCAGGCAGTACACAGTTTTCCCCCTCCACACCTCATCCTTTACCTCATGAATAGAGTTGAGGTTCTCTGATGTTGCAACAGGATGCTGAGGGAAGAACAGGGGCTGGGTGTGCTAGCAAAAGCTCCAACAGGAGTGCATTCCTGGAGTAGGTCCTAAAGAACAAGTCTGGGGGTTGGCTTGTGTGCCCAGTCTGTACTTAAGGGAGGAAGGGAGAATTGAAGTGCTGAGTTAGCACTCTAGGAAGTAGTATTATCCACTATTAATTCATAAGTCTGCTGTCTTGCAGTTGAGTAATCTTCCTTGTTTTCTCATCCTGTGGAAACAATTGTAATGGAAACTTTGGCTCATAGTTCCTCTCTGGGGGTTTTGAGAGTTATTGGGAACTGGAGAAAATGTTCCTTATCTTGTTGATTACATGATCCCTGTTTACTGATGCTAAATCTACAAATAAATAGTTGCCTTAATATATTTAATGCCTTGAAAAGTTTGGGATGAATAATGTAAGATGCATATGGATGCAATACATATTTCTCATCATTCAGGAATTATTTTCTGTCAAAGGACTGGGTATAGATGAGAAACTATAACAATTTTGCACCATCTCCTCCAAGGCTACAAAATATCTTGCTACATGATCCAATAACTATGTAAGAAAACACTGACAAATATAAAATGCAGTGAAGGACAATTAGTAAATTCATTAATTAAGCTTATTTTGTACTTTTATTGTCAAAGCTAATCATATAGTCCTTTAAATGAAGCTTCCTTTTTTGCTTAAGTCAAGAATATGGAGTCAGGCTCAGTCAATACTTTCATATATTTTATATTTTTAATAAAGTAATAAAGTCTGACATAAGCAAATAATTATCTTACAAAAGAACAAACAGAAACCTAATTCATAAATTGGCTAATATTCTAGCCCTTGCCCTTCGCAGACCATCTACTGAAGAGCTACAAATCTGATGGAACAAAGTCCAGAAAGTGTACAATAATGACTACAGCTGGTTACAAGTCCTCTGCCAGGCTTTCTATCTCTCTGAAACTCCATGGTAAAGGTGTGTTAATTTATTTTTCAAATATAATATTATCTACCTTTTATTATATTTTATTAAATATTTCCCAATTACATTTTAATCTGGTTCTGCTACACTCCAGAGTGTTGTGGGCCAATACAGCAGTGTATGTGAAACCCTCCACTCTAAGCAATATCTAGCTAGAGGCAAGGATTTTGTTCAAAATGAATCTGGAGGCCAGGATGGTCCACTAAAATGTTCTCAAAGGTGCCTCATCTCCTCTTTGGTCTCCTCCAACCTTAAAAAAAAAACCTTTCGTTTGAGCCCACATCCATTTAATGCATTGTTCTATGTGTTTCCTCTCTTTTACAGGAAAGTCACCTATTCTTGTTACCTCCACTGCCTCACATCCCTTGCAATATACTCCTCAGCTCTTTGCAATTTGACAAGCCTTTTCAAATTGAATTTCCCTCTCCAAAGTCATCAACAGCTTCATAATTACTAAACTCAATAACCTCTTCTCTTAGCCCTCAACCTTCTTGATTTCACAGTGCCATGAGAAGGACCCTGCTGACCAACCTTTCTTCCAGCTATCTTTTCCACACCAGATTTTTGTTACAGCCCTCCCTCCTAGTTCTCCTATTTGTCTAACCATTTTTTTCTTAGATCCTTTGATCCTTAGTTTCTCTGCAAGATCATTTTATATCATTCTTTTTTCACACCTTCCCATATTTTGAACTTCCCTATCACTGTCAAGGGTACAACCCTTCTCTCAGTCACTCAAGCACTAGCAAGAAGAATGGGCCCAGTAATAGGATGGCCCCTTTAGAGCCACACTCCCATAAAAACATAAAAGGAGGAAAAGAAGTTAATTGACCTATTTAAAAAAATGCACAGAAGAGAACAGGAGGTAGAACAGAAAACAAAGAAAAGCAGGACAGCTTTGAAAGTAACATGGAATTTGTTAGATATTTTTTTAAAACCTGCTAAATAATTTCATGTACAATCATTTTTCCTCTTCTGTTTTAGATATGGAAATGCTCTCTTTTTTTGGCACAGTGCAAAATACAAAAATGGGAGATAAAAGAATAAGTTTTCAACTTTAACCTACAACAACTGGGTCAAAAAACATTGAAAAGCATACTCAGGATTTACTGCATCTAAGACTTAAAATCCCTGAAGTCCCACTACCAAAATATCAGTCTAAAAGTCTAAAACTGAGGCAGCCTAGTACACCAGAAAGCACATCTAGGGGTCAAGGGAAGTCCTGCAAGTCTTAAAGCTGCCACTTAATCCTGAGCACACTGGTCACTTTCCCTTTTTGCCTTGGTTTCTTCATCTACAAAATAAGGATATTCTAGGACTCTGTAACTGCTTTGATGATAGTAATTACTACGTATCATGAAAAAATAGCAGAATGTTATCAGAATAGTAGAGTAAGTAAGCTCCAGAGTCCAAAATAAAATAATAGAAGAACGTGATTACAGGCAGCCTGACTAAAAATAATAAAAAGGGCAAAAATTAAGTTATCAAAATAATATTTCTTCTTTAAGTTCTATTAAGTTCCATGGTAGCAAAACACCATAGAGAAAAACGAATAAACTGTCAGAAAAACATACGAGCCACAAATAACATATTTGTTATGTATTAATTTGCTTATAAATCCACTTAAGAGGGTACATAACATGGCAAAACTGATCCAGATTTTTTGTAAAAATGGTTTTCTTTTAAAGATTCATGAATTAATAAAGGTGAAAGGAGGCTTAGAAATTACCTTCAATTCCCTTGAATTGCAGATGAAAAAACTAGGGTCAAGTAATGCTACTAAATAACAATGCCAGAATTTAAATCATTATAGTATAAAGAGGTATTAGCCTCTTTTTTTCCATTAATGTTTACTCATTAGCAATTTTTCCTTACCTATAGCTGCAATTAGAAATTTACTTAAACTAAATGGGGAGAGAGTGGCTATAAATAAAATTTTTCACATATTTCATCTTCTCATTTATTAAATCTCTTTAAACAACTGATAGCAAGTTTAAAAATGACAAAATTTAGTTTAATTTTTTCCTTACCTGAACCACATTTAGAAAGAGGTGCTAATGAGCAATTAAATAACAAAAGATTAAAGCAGAAGAAAGAGAAGTAAAGAGAATAGATGATCCATAATCTTCATAATCAACTCCTAGAAAATTGTTGACTTCAGAGCTAATCCTGAAGTGTAACTATGCCATCATAATCTCAAATTTCCAAGAGCAGATGACTGACCCAAAAAATAACACATAATTAATAGAGTTCAATATTTATTTATATATATATATATACTTTTTTATATATTTATATATATATAATATAATATAATAATATAATATAATAAATATAATATATATATAATAATATAATATAATATATTTATATAATATATATATAATATAATATTTTTAAATGTGTAGTTTCACCAAGGTACTAAGATTTTTTTAAGTGCAAATATAAGATACTATTATGGGGATGTACTATAAGAATAACTTATATGTTCTAAATTGTTTCCTAAAATAAATATTAAAAGTGAACATTTCGATAGTAATAAGTCATTTGGTTTCAATACTAACATCCAACATAATGTAAACTAGATAAATTTTAAAAATAAAAATCACGCTGGATAAGGCTTAGTTGCAGTTGCTACAGGAAATACTCAATTTCAGATAGTTTCTAGAATGCAGAGGAAAGTTTGGCTCATCAATATACCTGGGCTCATGAGTCCAGATCTAGGTATTTTAGATACCTCGGTATTATGGACAAAAAAAAGGGAGCATAATGGGTAGGAATTAAAGAAAGAAAATCTGTCTCACTTCATCCTACCTTTAATTGCATATTACTGACCTCAACACAGAAACAATGATTTCAGCCCCATGCGTCTAGTCCTTCAGCAAATCGAAGACTATAAACTTGATTTATTTTAGTAAGCAGCTTGCCAGATCATAAAATCACCTGTTCAGAACTTAAGGTGTGGCTCACCACCTAAGATTGTAACCTTACCTTGGCATGAGCAGGCCCTCTTTCATTCAGAAGCTTGTACTGGGGTTGAACTCTATTGAAACGGGCTAACTCATTTACCAGACACATTGGAGTTTTCTCTTTGGGGTTTGCCATGTTATCTTGGAGAGAAGCTGTAAATAAAGAATCTGTAAAGTTTGGTGGAGAAATAACTTCTTCACAACTTCATAAAACTTTGCAAAAATGAAAAAATATGTTTTGAAAAACATTCTGCAGATTATTAATCTAACTGAAACCAAAATACACGTATAAAATACTGAGTAAAACTGATGTAACTGAGAAAATTGTTTTTACCTTTTTCACGACATGCAACAGAAGTAATTTATTACTCACAAAATAACTATCAAATAAAAACACCCTCACCTCAATAACTAATAACGCTTAGAGGAGCATATTTATAAAATCTGTAACAATTTAAAAATTACACTAACTGAAAAACTCTTGTGGGTTCAAAGGTTAAATAATTTAACCTCTAGGTAGAAATTTAGTAAAATATTTATTTCCTCCTTAGCTTCTTAACATAACTCTGAATCTGAGAATGTGAGGTGTAGAAAAGGTTTAGCAATCTAACCCAATGAGGCCCCACAAGGAGTGAGGTGATTTCCACTTTATACAAGTTGGCACAGAGGGAGGACAAAGAATAGGTCTCCCAAAGTCCTTGCTCATTCTCTGCTCATAATATACCACACCTCTCCTTCCCTATTTGTACTATCTTTAACTTCTTCTACCTTTTTTCTCTCCTCCATTTACTTTCAATTTTTCCTAACATGATGAGAACTGTTTCATTTTCTACACCCTGATAATATAGTTTATTCTGAATTTTCCTGTCATCATCTATATAAATTTTAAAAAAATAAGCACTTGCTAATTTGTTTTTCATCCATGATATTAAACCAGTGAGTGTATTCATTAGAGTAAAAAAAAAGAAGCATTAATCACTGTGAGCTGATACAAAAAATTTACAAAAATGAAAAATATAACAGTTTACTTTTCAGTTAAACTTTCCTTTCTAGGAAATACTCAGAATAGATAGAGAACAGGATGTAAAAAGGAATAGGCTTTATTTAAAAATATTAGTCACTTTAAAACTTTTTGTGGTTAGGCTATACTAAATAATTATTTATCATGATTTTCCAGGCCCAAATGACTAGACATAATGAACTGACCAAAATCATGATAATGAACCATTAATTGGAAAATTGCAACCTTACCAGGTAAGTTCTTAGAAGGAGCAGAATCCAACAGCCCAATGATATGACTATTACAGTTGACGGCTAACTCTGGAATTGAACCATTCAGGGTGCCTTGCAGACCCAGAGAACTTGGAGATGTTAAAGATGGGGATAGCACCGTAGGAGAGAGGGTAGATTCAGCGAAGTTTATTGAAGTCTGCATTTTAATTGTCCACTGTCTATCACTGCAATAAAAACAAATATTTGGTAAGTTATTCTTTTGTTTCATAAAATCAGTGAGATAAGTGAAGTATAAAGTGATTGAATGCTACAAACAAAATTTGATGTTTGCACACCTACTGCAGTAATCATCAGTGACAAAATTGTTAGCCCTTATGGAGTTACAATGTTAATTAAATGGCTGACTGGAGAAGATGGTGAAAGTATTTGGATGTCCACAATGAAAGCAAAACGAGATTTTTTTAAAAAATTAAAATTTATCAGAAGATTCTCTCTTACATCACACCATAATTGTCTTCTCAGAACCACCGTTCATTTACAATTCACTATTCTGCTATGCTATATATTTACCTTTTATATAAAAAGATGTACAGCATTTACAAATATGACAAGGACAAAATGCTATCTTAAGCTCACTTGCTTTCTTTCTTAAAAACAAAAATAAGTATGGTCATTTTTTAATCCACTTGGATATTTTGGTTTTGGATCAAACTTCTGGTTAGAAGTTGGGAGTGCAGCAAAGTATATGTAAGACATATAGGCAATTCACTTTTCAATAAAGTTTGAAAACAAAAATCTATACTTACAAAACAGATAAATTTGGAATAATTATTCATATTACAAAAATAAATGTTTAAAAAAGGTTTTGCTTAACAATTTCTTTAAATACGTCTACTCAAGAGAATTTCTTTGCTTATAAATTTGGTAATCAAAGGAAAACTTAACACTGAAGTATTAGTCACCATTACATCAACTGAAAATTATGATCAAGTAACTCTAAAATCATGTCAGTGAGACCTGTAAACGGGGTTTTGGTTTTTGTCTTATTCCACACTGTGATAACTATATTGAAATATAATTGATTTTATTTTATAAACTTAAAAGCATTCTGAGGAGGGCTGGCTTCACCATAATGCTAAAGGGGTCCACGACATGCAAAAAAAGGCTAAGAATCTCTGATGTAGAAGATGGTTTTGCATCCAAGTTTTGAAAGAAGAGAGATTCCATGAGAAAGAAGTGAAGAGGAAGCATGCTCTAGGTATAGGGAACAGCCAGTTCAAAGGTAAAGAGAGAAGATAAAGAGTCATATATGAGGAACAGAAAGAAGACTATGTGGGCAGGATGAGAGAGTGCAGAGAGAGTCAGGAAAGACAGGTCAAGGCAAACAAAGGAGCTTATATTTTATCCTAAAACCCATAGGGAGACACTGAAGTTTTAATAAGTAGGAGAAAGCTGATAAAAGTATGAAAGAATTTGCTGAATAGGAGAGAATTTACCAAGTAAAAAGTATTTGAATATAAGTACAAACAAACTTTTAAACCCCATATTGTACTTTTTACTATCCTTCCAGAAATCAAATTGGGAATAATGCGTATGTTTATGTTGAAAGTCAGCAGGGCATAATGAATAAAGACCCAATTTTAAGGCTAGGAAGACCCGAATTCAAGTACTGCCTCTGATACACGCTGGCTACATGACGCTGAAGTTAAATCCCTTAACTTCTACGCGCTCTAGACAACTTGGTTGTTTCTAATAATTTGATCATTACATTCCAATATAACTGGTCTCCTTGGTAATCATAGATATTTGATTTTATGTATTTAAAAACATTATTTTTACTAGAGTCCATCGGCTTCACGTCTGTCAAAGAGGAGCATGACACAAACAAGGTTAAGAATCCCTGCCAAATTAAATGTGCAGATGGGAAATACATTTTGAGGGCCTAGCTACCGTGAGAATTTGTTATGGTTTAACATGTATATTTGCTACAAAGGTTTTGTTCTTCTTTAATTTCAGTGGGAGAGAAAAAAAAGAAGAAATAAATTCCTGATAATTGGGGAGAAGGAAGGAAGGATAGGATTTAATGTTTTTTTTTAAATTCCCATCTAAAACTTGTAGTATAATATCAAAGGTGCCAACTTGTACCATTATGGCACTGGAAGAGAGAATTTCCTCCCCTAGAAGTTCCTATACCAATGTAATCCCAGGTCTAGGCCCCTATACATATACTACTAACATATAAACTTACACATGCATCTATACATGTGTATACATGTGTCTATGTACATATATAATCATATATGTAAACAACCATATGTGTATATATGATTTCCACTTGAAATCATCTCATAGAAAGGGTGTACCAGAAGCCTGTTTACATAGGGCGGGATGGAGAGGAGATATTTTTACCTGTCTTAAAAATTTTTAAGCATAAAAGTTTAGCCAAACACAGGAGTTTGGTCTTTTGTGCAGTACTTCATATCCCAGGGTTTCTTACAACTGTGACTTGATGGCATGACACAGAGGTAAAAAAATATATATACCCATTATACCAAAACATATCCTTTCATTGCCATTAAAACTCTAGGTGATGATTTTGTGTACTTAAGCCAAGAATCATAAGATTCTTTTTGGTGTGAACTTTCTTAAGTGAAGTGAACATAACCATGGATTTGGAGCTGAAAGGACCTCAGAGCAGTCCACTTACTTTACAAAGGAGGAAACTGAGGTCCACAATGCCTCATGAATTAATGCTTCTAAGAGTGAGGCTTAACAGGAAAAAAATGGATTAAAAAATAGAGGAAAAGGCAAAATCTATAAATGCGAGAACAAAATAGACTGATTCAAAGAGAGCTCAAAATCAGTACTTCAAAAGCTTAAACATTACAAGAATCACAAAAAAAAGATAAATAAGGAATAAAGAACATGAACCAGAGAATAAAATTTATAGGAAGGGAAGGAATTAATGCAGAGAAGCAAGCAAAGAAATTAGATAACTAAATAAATAAAAGAAAGAAGAATAAATTAATAATTTAGTCAACAACTCAATACTAGGGACAGGATTGACCAATCAGAAAGAAGTCTAAGGGTGGAGAGAAAAACTTGTGGTAATAGGGTTGCATCAAAGCAATTTAAAGAAAACTACTCTTAGGAGAAAAGTATTGGCTTAAAAACCCTCCCTGGATCACTGCTTTGTCATAGTGGAGGACCTTAAGTAGCTCAATGAAACTATACAGGGTTATCCAAGACAGACATGTCACAGTGAGGGCGATGAACTGAAGAAGGAAATAGCAAACCTCTCTAGTATCTGTCAATAAAACTCCATGAACAATATTAAAATTATAAAATAAAAAAAAGGACACTGGAAGACCTCACATAGGAAGGTATCCAATATGCTACTAGGGAACAGTGGAGGACAACTGCAATTAGCTTCTGTACTAATTAAATGACTGAAGCAAAGCCAAAAGGACACTCAGATGCAGATGTATCCGGTTACAAAAGAAAAGTCTAAAAGGTCAATATTGCATAGGAACCTGGAATGTAAGTTCTATGAACCAAGGTAAGCTAAAAGTGGTCAAACAGGAGATAGAAAGATTAAACATTGACCTCTTGGATGTCAGTGAGCTTAAATGGATGGGATTAGGTGAAATGAACTATTGTTCCATAAGACATGGTGAGCAGGTGGATTTCAGAAAAACCTGGAAAGACTTGCATGAACTGATGCTGAGTGAAGTGAGCAGAACCAGAACATTGCACACAATATAGCAACGTTGTAAAGTGATCAACTATGACAGGCTTAGCTCTTCTCAGCCATACAATGGTCTCAGACAATTCCAATTCCCATTCCAAAAGACTCATAATGGAAAATATCCAGGAAAAAAACACTATGGAATCTGAATGCAGATTGAATCATACTGTTTTCACTTTTTTGTTTTTTCTTTCTTGTGATTTTTCCCTTTTGTACTGATTCTTCTCTCACAACACAACTAATGTGAAAATGTTTAATGATTACACATGTAAAAGATATATCATATTGCTTGCTATCTTAGGGAGGGGATAGGGAAGAAAAGGAGGGACAAAAATTTGGGACTCAAAATATTATAAAAAGTCAATGTTGAAAACTATCTTTACATATAAGTGGAAAAAATAAAATACTATTTACAAAAAAAAAAAGAAAGTTAAAGATATCAAGGTAAAGTTTCATGCAAAAATAAAGTGTAATAAAAGACCAAAGCAGCAGGAATTTAACAGAAGCAGAAGAGAATAAGAGGTGGCAAAAATATACAAAAGATCTATACAAAGAAGATCTTAATATCACAGATAACCAGTAAAGTGTTGTTACTGATCTACAGCAGGACGTCCTAAAGAATGAAGTCAAGTGTGACTACTTCTTAAAGAGGCCTATTCATTCAATGGACGTTAAATCCCTCTAAGTGAGTACCTGAAAAGGTCAGTCTAAAAAGGCCAAAATCTCCTGTTGCATCCTGGGCCATCTCCAGTCATCCTGATGAATATCTATCTAATCACTGTGAGAGAGTGAGGTTGGTGACCTTGCACAGCCCTCCCTCACTCAAAACAAAGTCAAGTGCAAGTCATGTCATCATTTCTCTGATGTCATGGTCTTCTTTGAAAACGAAGGACAGACACAGACAGACGGAAAGGAAACATTGCTAACAATAAGGGTAATAGAGGTGACTGATTCCATCTGAGCTATTTAAAATCCTAAAAGAGGATGCAGTTAAAAGTTCTGCACTCAGTATGCCAGCAAATTTGGAAAATACAACAGCGTCCACTAGAGTCCCCATCCTAAAGAAGGGCAATGCCAAAGAACGTTCAAATTAACAAACAATTACATTCATTTATACACCAGCAAGGTTATGCTTAAGATCCTACAAGCTAGGTTCCAGCAATATGTGAACCAAGAATTACCAGAAGAGCATACTAGTTCTCCAAGAGGAAGAGTAACTAAAGACAAAAGTGTCAACATTTGCTGAATTATGAAGTTGGGAGTTCCAGAAAAACATCTTCTTCTACTTCTTTGACAACAACAAAGTCTTTGACTGTGTGGATCATGACAAAATATGGAAGATCCTCCAAGAGATGGGAATATCAGATCATCTTATTTGTCTCCCGAGAATCTGTATTTGGCTCAAGGAGCAATAATTAGAACCTAGTATGGAACAACTGATTGGTTTAAGACTGGAAAAGGAATGTGACAAAGTTCTATACTGTCATCCTATTTACTAAACTTAGGTGCAGAGCACATCATGCTAAATGTCAGCCCGGATAAATCAAAAGCTGGAATTCAGGTTGCTGGGAGAAATATCAACAATCTCAGATGTGCAGATGATAGTACTCTGATAGCAGAAACTGGAGAGGAATTCACCCTCTTGATGAGGGTGAAAAGCGGAGAATGTAAAGGCTGTTCTTAACACCAAAAAATTAATATCTTGGCAACTGGCCCCATCACTTACTGGCAAATAGAGGGAGAAGAAATGGAAGCAGTGTCACATTTTATATTCTTGAGCTTAAAGATCACTGTAGATGGGGACCACAATCATGAAATTAAAAGATGCTTGCTTCTTGGAAGGAAAGCTATAGCAAATCTAGATAGCCTCTGAAAAGCAGAGACATCGCCTTGCTGACAAAGGTCCACATAGTCAAAGCTATGGCTTTTCCAGTAGCAATGTATGGCTGTAAGAATTGGACTATAAGGAAAGATGAGCACCACAGAATCAACACTCTCAAATCGTGGTGCTGGAGAACTTCTGAGCGTCCCTTGGAGAGCAAGGAAGTCAAATCAGTCCACACTTAAAGAAATTAATTCAAATTGTTCACTGCAAGGTCAAATGCTGAAGCTGAAGCTCAAATAGTTTGACAACATAATGAGAAGACAGTTGGGAAAGATGGAAGGCAAAAGGAAAATGGGATGGCGGATGAGATGGATAGACCATATCATGGAAACAACAAACATGAACTTGGACAGACTTTGAGAGATAATGGAGGAGAGGGTCATAAGGAGTAAGACATAACTGAAGGACTCAACAACAACACTGACTTAAAAGAGAAAGATGATTTTTTTAAAAAATTAAGAAAAGACCAATACTAGCAACACAAATGGAGGAAAACATAAACATAACTCATAACTTTAAATGTGTATAGACTAAACAACATAATAAAGTGACAGAGAGTGGCAGAATGGATAAAGAAACAAAATTCCAGGGAGTAATCAGAAGTAAACACTTTTGGGGAGGGACAAGGTCAAAAGAGAAAATAGAATAAATGAGGGGCAGGATAGAATGGAGGTATAGTTAGTCTTTCACAACACGACTACCATGGAAGTCTTCTGTAAAACTACACATGTACAGCCTAGACTGAATTGCCTCCCTTCTCAGTGCGGATGGGTGGGGAGGGAGGAAGGGAGAGAAGTGGGAATTCAAAGTATTAGGAAAGAATGTTGAGAATTGTTTTTGCTTACAACTGGGAAATAAGAAATACAAGTAATGGGATATAGAAATCAATCTTGCCCTACAAGAAAAGACAGAAGAAGGACAAGGGAAGGGAGGGGTGTGATAGAAGGGAGGGTATATTGAGGGAAGGGGTAATCAGAATGCAAGGCATTATGGGGTAGGGGTAGGGGAGAGATAGGGAGGAAATTTGGAACTCAAAATTTTGTGGAAATGAATGTTGAAAACTAAAAATAAATAAATAAACATCAAAAAAAGAAAAAAGGGATGTGCACACACATACATGTAATGTGTTTATTGGTATGTATTATATGTGTGTATATGCATGCATGTGCATATAGCTATATATGTATTGTACACACACACACACACACACACACACACACACACACACACACTCCAATACTTCTCCCTTTCCATATCTCCACACTTACAGTCAATACCGTGGTACAGACTCTCATCATGTCATGAATGGACTGTTGCAAAAGCCTGGTTGATCTTCCTGGCTCAAGTCTTTTCCTACTCCAATTCATATGTGTGTACACATATGTGTATGCATGTGTATGTGTATGTATATATGTGTGTGTATGTAAAAGACTTGGCAACAAATTGGGGATGGATAATGTGACTAAAAAATCAAGAACACTTAGGTTGTGAATCTGGGTGCCTGGGACCATGGTGTCCTCAGCAGGAAAGGGAAAGTTGGATAAAGAAGAAGGTTCGGCAAGAAAGATAATGAGTCCTCTTTAGAACACGTTGAACTTGAGATGTTCCAAAAGACAATTGATGATGTAATACTGGAGCTTAAGAGAGCATCTAGGACTAGATATATAGATCTGAGAATCACCTGTACAGAGGTGATATTTGAACCCATGAACTCCTTTAAGTCTCTCTCTTTTTCAATCTGTCTTCCACACAGCTGCCAAAATGGTTTTCCTTAAAGCATAGATGTGACCTTTGTCATTCCCCTATTCAATAAACTCTGTTCAATCCCTTATTGCTTCTTAGAGAAAATATGTACTACTTTCTTTAGCTATAGAAGTGTTTCACAACTTGTAGTTGTGGTTGTGCCCCCAACCTGTCTTTTGAGCCTTAGTGAATATTACTTTCCCTTCTCAATCTGTCATCTAGTCAAACTGATCCCAGACACGGTCCTTCATTTCTTGCCTGGTGTACTGGCCATTCTCCAGTGCATTCATTCCCACCTCAACTTCACTTTGCAGGATTTCTTATTTCCTTCACGACTCTGAGCTTTTACTGATCCCTCTCAACTGCTTGTGTCCTCTTTCCCTAATTACCTTATGCTTCGTTGTATTTATTCTTTGTATATTCATTTTGCATCTATTTATAAATGTACTTGCCTACCTCATTGGAATGTAAACTCCTTTCTGAGTATGGATAGTTTTATTCTGTGTTTGTATCACCAGCATCTAGCAAAGTACCTGGCATATAGGTGCTTAATAAATTCTTGTTGATAGATTGAAAAAAAAAAAGAAAGAAAATTCCACAATCTGTTGCTTACCAGAAATACATTTAAAAAACAAGGCATACATAGAATCAAGTCAAGAGATTGGAACAGTATTTATCCACAGCAGGTAAATTCAAAAAAAACCTAAGAATTATAGTCATCCCATTAAACAAAACTAAACTAAAAATTCATAATATCAAAAATAAACAAAGAAATATCACAATTAAAGGAATCAGAGACAATGAAGGAATACCAATATCAAATATATATATATATATATATATATATCAAATAGCATATGATCTAAATTCATAAAGAAAAATTAATTAAATTACAGAAAAGTATATATTAACACAGCAATAATAGGAAACTTTTATCTTCTCTCAAAACTGGACAAAATGTAACATAAAGCTTTAAAAAGGGGGAGGAGACAGAACTAAATAAATAAACTACTAGAGAATTTAGGGTTAAAATGGAATCATGGAATCTTCTGATTGGGATAAATAAAAGAATATACGTATTTCTCATCACCATATAGCACTTCTATAAAAGTTAGGCCAAGCACTGGGGCAAAGGTAAAAATACAAATAAGTAAAATGTAGAAATGCTAAGCTAAGCACATCCTTTATAGACAATAGCACAATAAAAGCAGTTATCAATTCAGGAAGCACAAGCAAATATCACAAACCTACAATGAGATTTAATAATGAAATATTAAATAACCAGTAGGTCAAAACAAAGTAATTATATAGAAGAACAATGACCACCACAAGACGACACACCAAAATTTCTGAGATAAATCTATACCAGTCCTCAGAGGGAAAAAATCCTTAAAAACGTCACATTAACAAAATAGAAGAGAGGACTAATGGACTGAATATGCAATTTGAAAAATTAGTCAGGCAACAAATAAGCCCAAATATGAAAATCTTGTAAATGGACACCAAAAATACTCTAAAACCGATAAGCTTAAAAAATAAAACTCTGGCCCTCTTGGTTAAAAAGGAGGAAAATCTAAACGCATCCTCCGCTGGTTCCCAAAGCACACATTTGACCACCCACTACCCAGCTAAGTGAATGCCAGCGGCTCCTCATTACTTCCCGAATCCATTTGTTAAGGGCCTACTGTACGCTACCGCTTGAGATACAAGTACAAAGCAATCTCTACTCCCAAGGAGCTCACATTCTAACACAAATTCCTTTATTTACTATCTAAAACCCTTCACAACCTGGCTCCCTGCTACCTTTACAGTTCGCTTATACACGGCCTCCCTCCCAGCATGGTGCAGTCAAGCCAAACTAGCTTTCTTACTGTTTTTCAGACACAGCATTCCATCCCCCCTCCCAATGGCCTTGCCACCTTTAACTCTTACAAGCTTTTTGCTGTTGTTAGTGAGTCACTTTTCCATCGTGTCCAGCTCTTCATGACCCCATTTGGGATATCTGTGACAAAGATCATGTTGTAGCTTGCCAGTTTCTTCTTCAGCTCATTTTACAGATGAAGAAACTCAGGCAAACAAGGTTAAGTGACTTGTCCAGGGTCACATAACTAGTAAGTATCTGGGGCAGGATTTTAACTCACCAGTGTGAGTCTACCTGACTCCAGCCCTGGCAATCTACCCACTGGACCATGGGCCAGCCCTTATAAGCCCTGGTTTCCTTCAAAACTAGGCCCTTTCCTTTCCTGATCCTTCCCATTTCTAATGCCTTTTTTAGTGGATGTATTTGGTATATCCTTATATGTGTACATGTTATAAATGCTGTGTCCCTCTATAGAATATGACCTGCTTGAAAGCAAGGACTGTTTCATTTTTGTCTAGTACAGAGCCTGGTTCATAGTAGGTAATTAACAAATAAAATTTGTTAATTTTATTAACAAAACAAAATAAAAATTTGTTAATTAACTGATTCAGTCTGATTCCAATCTAGGTTTCTATACTAATTTTATATTATTCCCTCTCACATACTTTATATTCCAGCCTCATTGTTGATCCCCATCCATAATGTTCAATCTCTCAGGTCAGGGGTGGGGAACCTGAGGTCTCAAGGCTACATGTGGCATTCTAGGTTCTCAAGTGCAGCCCTTTGACTGAATCCAGACTTCACAAAACAAAATCTTTGTTGACTTAAATCGGTTTTACAACCTCATCTTTCCGACTATCTCCTCTGAAGATGTTCAAAAGTGCCAAACATCCAGAAATCCCCAGAATCCCTGGGGATATTTCAAGGAGATTTGAAAACTCCATGGTTTGCCCCCTAAAACCATATGATCCTAAGGTACATCACAAAATCTAAGGTATTGTCAAGTCCTGAGAAGTGTAAGTAAAGTACAAACAGGGGATTCTGGTTAAGTCTCCAAAACCACCAGAATCTCCCCACAGCTTTCACCAGATCCTGCCCAGAACCAACCAACTTCAGAACAAGCCACCACCCCTCTCTGCGACTCTGGCCCCCACATGATTTGTTTCCCCAGTTGCAGTGTAAGTTCTTGAGGAAATAAAACTGTCTTGTTTGCCTGAATTTGTTTCCTTAATACTAGTACAGTGCCCAGAACATGGTAAATTCTCAATACTGATATTTTACTCTTTCATTCATTCATTTGGAAACTTTTAGAGTAGGGCATGGTCTTTTGATTGAATCCAAGTTTTACAGAACAAATCCTTTTATTAAGGTGATTTGTTCTGTAAAGTTCGGATTCAGTCAAAGGGCCACATTGGAGGACCTACAGGGCCACATGTGGCCTTAAGGCTGCAGGTTCCCCACCCCTGTCCTGAAGCATACTAGATCTTTCAGAGAGACCTAAACCAAAAAAAGGGATATTTAGTACTGTTTTACAAGTTACTAATGCATTCATATATGCATTATATTTATATATATATATCCTTACTAGATTGCAAGCTCCATGAGGATAAGAAGGGACCATGTCTTATTGAAAATTTATGCCTATTCCAGTTTCTACCATAATGCTTTGCACAGGAGGCACTTTGTGTTTGCATGCTTTGATTTCATTCTACTTAGCCTATTATTAATTATTTTCGTAAGTCAACAGAATAATATTAAGAGAAAAAAAAGTTTTCCATCCTTTCTTGGATATAAGCTCCTTCAGGACAGAAGTTACTTTATTCTCTCTGTATCCTTGAATGCACTATCAAAAAGCCTTGTAGATAACTTACATTTAACAAATATTCATTGAACTTAATTGGATCCAACAGATTAATCCCAGGAGGTCTCAAAACTGCTTTAATGTTTTAACATGGATTATGATGCCATGGTCCATATCTGCAAATAGAGAAGGAAATGTTCTTTTGATATGCATTATCTTTTGAAACACTTTTTTACTACTTACAAGCCTAGACACAGAACCAGTTCCAATAATTCAGCTAAAAAGAATTTGTTTCATGTTAAGAAGAGGGTCAGGAAGAGAAGGCATGGGGATGGAGTAAATAAAGAGAACTTCTAAGGATCATGGCACTGAGATCCTCAGGGCTGAAGAGGCAAATCCTTAAGTTAGATAAGAAAGAGGGCTTGTAAAAACAGAAAGTTTTTCTCATCTAGGAGTCATGGGGATTAAAGGAAGTAACTTCTCCTAATCTAAAGTTGGACACATATTAAGACCTTATCCTAAAAGGGCCAGGGTCTCCCACTGAATCCTGGGCCATCTCCAGTCATTCTGATGAATGTCTGGCCACTGGACCAAGATGGTTCTGGAGGAGAAAGTGAGACCAGTGACCTTGCACAGCTCTCCCTCACTCAAATCAAAGTCAACTCCAAGTCATGTCATCATTTCCCTAATGTCATGGTCCTCTTCTAGAACAAAGGACAAACACAACCAAAGTTTGAGACAGTAATCATTTTGATATGGTTGAGTTTGACTAGGTGAAACTAGATTGAACTGACTTCCTGACTTTTAGTTAATTCTCTCTTAGCTAAATGTCACATTTTGTGCCATATTAATGTGTTTTATTGCTCTTCTTTGCTGTGTTTTAAATTCTGTGGTTTTTAGGAATGGATATTATTTGAAGGGAACATGCAAAAACTGTGACTCTTGAAGAGCACACTTCACTAACCATCAGAGATACTAAAGCAACTGTTGGTTTGGGGAGCACAACCATTTCAAGGATCATTCAATCACAATGAAGCAGGATCAGACACTAAAGCACAGAGTAAGGTGTAGCCAACACGAAAGAAGAACTGACAAGGTATTGCTACAACACAGCTGAATTAATTCTCAGAAAACAAAGCACTTCAGAGGGACCTGGCAGTCAGATTCCTCAGCAGTGTAGCATAAATGGCTGGAAATTGAAATAACACCATAAAGATTGCCTGTTCTCAATCCTATTCAAAATTTACAGGCTATCTATTTAAAGCAACACGAAAAAAATGAATTGGTAGAAGTAAACTTAATATCCAAGTAATTAAAGTGTGGGTTTATGATGAAGAATTAAAAGATGTCAAAATCTTATAAATTCAATGCTAAATGTGTAAAAACCAGTGATTGCAGCAAAAGGAAGACAAATTATATACTTAAAATCTTTTATAGAAGTAAAAAGTTGCAAAGTACATTATATGCCAATAAATTTAATTATTTTACTTTGTACCAGTTAATTTGGACATTATTGTATGGCTTCTGAGTTCAAGGTGAAAGAGTCATAAAGATTATGAAAATAGACTGAATTGGGATAACATATAAAATATTTTATAACCAAAAACAATATGAATACTTTAAGTAAATGTAAAAGCAGTTATAGCAATATAAGCTATTAAAGAGACAAAAGAACTGACAACCTGAGGTATATCTAGGTACAAAACTTGGTACAACTGAGTTAAAAAGGAAAAAAGAGTTAAGAGTAAGGTATGGTTCTTTATACAATCTATGGAACCAGGACCAACTCTCAAAATGACTGTTTACATGCTTTCCCTTCAATTTATTATTGTATTCTACCCTGCTCCCATATAAACCCTTTAAAACTGATATTTATTATTTTAGGGAGAAGGTTTAAAGAGAAGGGGAAATGAATATGAACACTCCCCACAGACTAACTGAAATGGCACGGAACCCAGAAATAGGAGTACTCCAGGTGAGAGGTTGGTTGGTTGTTGCCCTTTAAAGGTTCCCAAAGAGGATCAAAATGACGTCACCATAATAAAGTGGAATTTCAGCATGTCTGACTGTGGCTCATCAGATCAATATGAGCTTGGAATGCTCTACCACAGGTTGGTCACAGAGAGTCTAGGTGAATATTTGGGGTGGATACTCCAAATCTGCACATTCTACATTTACTTTGTGCTGTCTCAATTCTGCTTTGTTCATAGAGCACAGCATCCTTTCTGATGTGGGCATGCCATGCTGAGTAGTCCTGTGCCAGGTCTTCCATGTTGCACAGTCAAATCCAAAGGTCTTGAGAAAGACCTTGAGAATGTCCTTATATTGCTTCTTCTGACATGCAAGTTCTCCATAAAATAGTCTTTTTGGCAAGCTACATTTTGCATACAAACAACATGGCCAGCCTATCAGAGTTGCACTCTCTGAAGCATAGTTTGAATGCTTGGCAGTTCAGCTCAAGCGAGGACTTCAGTGTCTGGTACCTTATCCTGCCAGGTGATCCTCAGAATCTTCCTAAGACACACCTAAGTCCCACCATGACAAACCCTGATGGAGTCAAAGAAAAATTTTGTGAAGACCTAGAGACCCTTATCACCAATGTGCAAAAGAGGACAAGTTTATAATTCTGGGTGACGTTAATGCTAGAATAGGCTCAGGCTATCAGACTTGGCAGGGAGTCCTCAGAAGGAATGGAGCTGGAAACAGCAACAGCAATGGTCACTTACTACTGAAGACTTGTGTATCACATGACCTTCTCATCACCAACACTGTTTTCCATTTACCTAAACACAATAAAACGTCATGGATGCACTCATGCAGCAAACATTGGCATCCAACGGACTATGTGATTTTAAGAAGAAGAGACAGACAAGATGTGAGAGTCACAAAGGCAATGTATGGTGCAGAGTGCTGGACTGATCATAGACTTATCCTTTCTAAGCTAAATATCTGCATTCATCAAAAGTGCTGCCTCAACAGCAAAATGACTACCAGAAGAATGAATGTCAACAAATTAGAGCTCTTCTCTGAGCATGATTAATTCCATCAAAAGCAAAGTACAAGCAAAGCTCAGAGAGGTGCAGGATTCTTGGCTCAGTAAGAAGGCAGATGAAATTCAGTTTTATGCTGATAGTAAAATTCAAAGTACTTTTATGATTCTGAAAGCTATTTATGGACCAGAAACCTATGATGCATCATAACTATTCAATGCTGACAGATCCACATTGATTAGTGATAAGGGCATGATCCTAGAGAGATGGGCTGAACACTTCCATAGTGTTCTCCACAGACCATCACTGATCAACGCTGAGGCCACTGACTGTTTACCTCATGTTGAAGTCAATCTCTCCTTAGCTGAACTTCCAGTTGAAGAAGAGGCTTTGAGAGCCTTTAGGCTCCTTTCATGTGGCAAAGCACCTAGTGCTGATTGTGTTCCAACTGAGATTTACAAAAGTAGGGTGACCATTGCTCACACAAAAGCTGACTGAAATTTTCTAGGTTATATGGCAAGAGGAGGAATTCCCCCAGGAATTCAAGAAGGTGAGAGGTAACGAGGGCCTAGAGAAAGGTGGTTGTATTGTGAGTAGAGAGAAAAGGTCTGATGTGACAGATGCTGGGATGGTAAAACTGACAAGATTTAGCAATTGGTCAACTGTAGGGTGTGGAGAAGGATGACTCATAGGTTGTAAACTTTATTGACTAGAAGAGTAATGCTACCTTCAACAGTAACTGGGAAGTTAGATAGAGGTAGGTTTTGGAGGAAACACAATGATTTTATTTTGGATATGTTTGGAGGGAAAAGGAGTTCTGTTAAGAAACTTAGATAGAAATGTGAATCAGGTAAAGTCTTATATCAACGCCAGATTTGGGTCGTCTGCCTCTGCCTCCACCCCTGAAACTTCCAAAGGAGCTCTGTATCAACCCCAGATCCATAGGGCCCACTTGTGGCCTTTATATTTGCCCCCAAGCCTTCCCAAGGAGCTCAGTGACTTGCCCATCTATATCCCAGGGCCTTCTTGAATTTTCCATTCTAGAT
>CM053773.1:13363336-13418309 GCA_028658325.1 Potorous gilbertii | reverse complement strand
CTAGGAAATAAGAAATACAGGTAATGGGGAATAGAAAGTTATCTGGCCCTACAGGACAAAAGAGAAGATGGGGACAAGAGAAGGGAGGGATGATAGAAGAGAGGGCAGATTGGTGATAGGGGAAATTAGAATGCTCAGTGTACTGGGGTGGGGGGAGGGGACAAATGGGGAGAAAATTTTGGAACCCAAAATTTTGTGATAATGAATGTAAAAATAAAATTAAACATAATAAAAAAAAATTAAAAAATATATTTCTTGGTAATTTGATTTGTATGGCATTAAAAGTATGAATTAATTTTAGTTGTGTTGCTATTTTTATTATATTTGCATAGACTCATTGTGAACACTGAATATTCCTCCAGCTATTATGGTTGTTCCTTATTTCTTAATTTTTTAAGTATTACTTTTTTAAAAAATTTTATTAAATTTATTTCTTTTCATTTTTCAATGTTCACTTCCACAAAATTTTGAATTTTGATTTTTTCCCCCATAATCCCCCTCTCCCATCCCAGGACAGCATGTATACTGATTACCTGATTCTCCAATCTGCCCTCCTTTCAATCACTCCCACCCCCTCTCTTATCTCCTTCCCTTCTATTTTCCTGTAGGGCAAGACAGATTTCTATATCCCATTGCTTATATGTCTTGTTTCCTAGTTGTATGTAAAAACAATTTTCAGCATTCATTTTTTAAAGCTTTAAGTTCCACATTCTCTCCCTTCCCCTCTCTCCACCCACCAAAACTGAGAAGGCAAGCAATTGAATATAGGTTATACATGCATAGTCATGAAAAACACTTCCATAACAGTCATGTTGTGAAAGACTAACTATATTTCCTTCTATCCTGTCCCACCCTCCTTTTATTCTCTCCTTTGACCTGTCCCTCTACAAAAATGTTTGCTTCTGATTACCCCTTTCCCCAATCTGCCATCCCTTCTATTATCACCCCTCTCTTATCCCTTTTCCCCTTCTTTCCTGTAGGGTAAGATAAACTTCCATACCTAATTGAATATGCATGTTATTCCCTCTCTCGTTCCCCCTCTTCCCCTCCATTGTAAAAGCGCTTTCTTGTCTCTTTCATGAGAGATGATTTACGACATTCTAATTCTCCCTTTCTCTTTCTCCCAGTACATTCCTCTCAACACAATTTTATTTTTTAGATATCATCCCTTTATATTCAGCTCACCCTGTGCCCTCTACCCTCTCTCTCTCTCCATATATATGTATACACATACATACATACATACACATACATAAATATACATACATACATACACACACACATATATTCCATCCAACTTCCCTAACACTGAAGAAAGGTCTTATGAGTTACAAATATTATCTTTCCATGTATGAATGTGAACAGTTCAACTTTACTAAGTCCCTTATGGTTTCTCTTTACTGTTTACCTTTTCATGTTTCTCTTGATTCTTGTATTTGAAAGTCAAATTTTGTATTCAGCTCTGGTCTTTCCAACAAAAATTCTTGGAAGTCTTCTATTTCATCGAAATTACATTTTTTCCCATGAAGGATTATATTCAGTTTTGCTGTGTGCATAATCCTTGGTTTTAATCCTACCTCCTTTGACCTCTGAAATATCATATTCCAAGCCCTTCTACTCCTTAGTGTAGAAGCTGCTAAATCTTGTATTATCCTAATTGTATTTCCACAATATTAGAATTGCTTCTTTCTGGCTGCTTATAATATTTTCTCCTTGACCTGGGATCTCTGGAATTTGGCTACAATGTTCCTAGTAGTTTTCCTTTTAGGATCTCTTTCAGGAGGTGATTGGTGTATTCTTTCCATTTCTATTTTACCCTCTGGTTCTAGAATATCAGGGCAGTTTTCCTTGATAATTTCTTGAAAGATGATATCTTGGTTCTTTTTTTGATTATGGCTTTCAGGTAGTCCAATAATTTGATCCATTTTCTAGGTCAGTTGTTTTTTCAAAGAGATCTTTCACATTGTCTTCTATTTTTTCATTTGTTTGGTTCTGTTTTTTTCATTTCTTGATTTCTTGTAAAGTCATTAGCTTTCATCTGCTCCATTCTAATTTCATAGAAATCATTTTTTTCGGTGAGTTTTTGGACCTCCTTTTCCATTTTGACCCATTCTGCTTTTTAAGGCATTATTCTCCTTATTGTCTTTTTGGACCTCTTTTGCCATTTGGGTTAGCCTAATTCTAAAACTGTTATTTTCTTCAGGATTTTTTGGGTCTCCTTTAGTAAGCTGTTGACTCTTCTCTTACTTCTCTTACTTGATTTTCAAATTCTTTTTGAGCTCTTCCATGTCCTGAGACCAATTCATATTTTTCTTCAAAGCTTTAGATGCAGTAGCTTTGACTTTGTTGTCTTTTTCTGGTTGTATGTTTTGATCTTCCTTGTCACCAATGGTGCAAGAAAATACCTTTTCACCAAGAAAGTAAGAATCTATAGTCTGTTTTTTTTCCTCCTTTGCTCATTCTCTCAGTCAGTTACTTAATTTTTGAGTTCTCTGTTAAATAGAGGGCTCCAGAAGCAACCGCTTCTTTGGCAGTAGCTGCCCCTGCCCTGGGGCTAGGGCCTGAGAGGCCCTTGATCCCCTCTCAGCTAGGTAAGAGACCCCTCCTACTGACCTTTGAAGCTTTCTTTGGCTTTTGTGGGTTAAGTATGGAAATTGTTGCAGCAGCCAGCAATTCAGTCCCCTAAGGCCTGCTCCAGCTCCATCTGTGCCTTCATGGCCCATGCCGAACTGTTTTCTGCTCCTAGCCCAGTGTGACAAACCCTTCCTTTCGAACTTCCAGATTGTCTTGGGCTGGAAATTTGTTTCAGTCTATCATTTTGTGGTTTCTGCTGCTCTAGAATTTTTTTAGAGTCATTTTTTTACAGGTTTTTTGAGGGGTTATGGGGAAGAGCTCAAATAGGTCCCTGCTTCTACTCTGCTGTTTTGGCTCTATCCACTTCTGTTCTTTATTTCTTTAAGGGTCATTTTGCAATTAAATTTATACATATCTTCTGTGCATTTTGGGAGATTGATTCCCAGATATTTTATGCATTTTGGAGGTATTTAAATGTGATTTCCCTTTCTATTACTGTTTGTTTTTTTTTGTTTTATTACTGTTATATAGAAATGTGTTTGATTTTTAAGGATTTCTTTTGTATTCCAAAGCTTTGCTATAACTATTAATTGTCTCAATTATTATTTTTTTCTGATTCCCTAGGATATCATTATATCATCAGAAAATAGGATAGTTTTATTTTTTCTTTATTCCTCTAATTTTTATCGTTTTGTTGTTATTAATTGCATTTCTAGAACTATATCAAATAATAGTGGTGAGAGTGAGCATCCTTCCTTAACTACTTGATTTATTAGAAAAGATTCTAGTATATCCTCACTGTTTATGATGCTTATTTTTACTTTCAGATAGATGCTTCTCATGATATATTTTTAAAAAGGTCCCTCTATGCCTAATCTTTGTAGAGTTTTTAGAATAAAATAGTGCTGTACTTTTTCAAAAGTTTTTTCTACATCTATTAAGATGATTATGTGGTTTGGGATGTTTTAGTTTTTAATATGATTATTTGATTGCTTTCCTAATGTTGAACTATCCATGTACCCCAGTATAAAATTTTGTTTAAAATTTTTGAGGCAATGTTTGTTAATATCAGCTTACAGTTTTCTTTCCATGTTTTATCTTTCCCTGGTTTGGGTACTGAGACTATATTTGACTCATAAAAAGATTCTGAAAAGGTGCCATCTCAATTTTTGAGTAATTTGTGAAGTATGGAGACTATTCTTTAAAAGTTTGCATACATCAGGATCAGGAGTTCCTCTTTTCTCTCTGGTAGCTTCTTTATAGCTATATCTACTTCCTTTTCTGAGACTGGGTTATTTAAGATTTCCATCTGGCCTTCTGATAGTTTGAGTGTTTTATATTTTTCAAAGTATTCCTCTTTTGTGCTCTCAGTTTTGTTAACATATAACTGTACAAAATATATTCTGGTTATATAATATTAAGTGCTTTACAATTATTACATTCATTTGATCCTCACAACAATCCTGAGAGGTAGATATTATTATCAACCCCATTCTGCAGATGAGGAAATTAAAGCAGAAAGGTTAAGTGTCTTGCCCAGGGTCATGCATATGGTGAGCATTTGAAGCTGGATCTGAACTTAGGTCTTTCTGACTCTAGGCCTGGCACCATCTAACTGCTATTATTCTAGCTCTCTTGTCTCCTCTCCTGTCTGCCTCCCTTCCCCTTCCTTCTGGTCTCCAAAGGAAGGTAAATTTGGATGGCCAAAAGATGTTTTACTGGCTCCTCTCCTTTTCTCTCCTCTCCTTTCTTCTGTCCTGTCTTCTCTCAAAACCTTAAACCTACTGCACTGTGAAACTGGGACTCCAATGGGCCCCTGCCTAAGGGCTCCTGTGGACCTTCCTAGCTTTACAGTTATTATCAATAGTAACTCTTGCTGTTTCCCACCCAGCCAGATGTCTTCCTTTTTCTTGACCTCATTAAAGGGGCCATGACCTGGCTACTTCTTAAACAGGCCTATTCAATGAACGGGCATTGCTTCACCCTAAGTGAGTACCTGCAAAGACCTTGGCCTAAAGGGCCCAAGGTCTCCCAGTGCATCCTTGGTCATCTCCAGTCATCCTGAGGACTATCAGGTCACTGGATTCAGATGGCTCTGGAGGAAAAGTGAGGCTGGTGACCTGCAGAGCCCTCCCTCACTCAAAACAAGTCATGTCACCATTTCTCTGATGGCATTGTCTGCTTCAGCGACAAAGGACATACACAATTTTACCTATATTGTTGGCAGCATCATCTTTAAAGGCCTTCCTCATTCCACTCTCTGTGTAAAGTCTTGCAGGCTTCAAGGTCTCTTCTTGCTCATGGCTCTTTGTATATTCTAGAAAAAGGGATCAGGATCCCCTAAACTAGCAGGTCTCCTTTCCCCAGATTGGTTCTCCTTCCCATAGAGGGGCTGGGAGACTTTGGGGTGGAATTATTGGGAGGTGCCCTACTTTCTAAGGACATGGGGGAAGTAAAAGTATCTCCACACAACTATGGTAACTGTGAACTCACTTAGAAGAAAGGAGATCCTTTAGCCTACTTGGTAGGAAAACCATGTCCGTGGATAAAAGTAGGAGCAGGCCTTATCCATCCCCTATGAAAGGAAGAGGCAGAGCTTCAGCAGAAGTCTCTAAAGCAGCAAAATTTGTGATCATCCCCCTGATGGTTCCCCCAGACAGGGGATAAGGGTTGGCAGGTGGGCCAGTGGACACCAACCGTGTGGCAGCACAGGAAGAATCTTGACATCAACTTAGATACCGTAACAGGTTGCACGCAAGAGGTTTATGACTTAGCCACTTTACCACAGATGATCTCACAAACAGAAGTATCCTTGATGGGGCCCTGATGTTTCTGGAGATACTTCAGCTCATCTTCACCTCACATAAGGAGAAAAAAACCTATGACTATACTAGAGGTATCATCACCTATGCTGTGATGCTAATGTTCCTAGTGCTCCTCTGGTTTATCGTAACAACTTTGCATTAGAAGAATATTGTAAACCATATCATCTACCACAAGGACCAGACTGGAGAATTGATCCTGCCAAAGGAAAAGAGAAGGCCTAGGATTTCTTGTTTTGTTTTCCACCTTTTTTTGTTTTTGTTTTGTTGGTTTTCCTTTTCTTCCTCATTTTTCCTTCAGTATTGTCCACTCCAGGAAGATGGTCTATTATAAGCTATGTAAGCATTTAAATGATCCTTTAAAAACTTTGTTTCTAAGATGGAATGTTATAGGACCAGCATTTCCCTGATACAACTTCATTCAGCCCTAGTTTACCTAACATTGCTTTGTCAACACCACCACCCTCTAGGATTCCAACATGGAGCGGGTGATACCCATCTATCTCTCTATCTATCTCTGAATGATATGAATTTCAAAGGAGAATTTACAGAATGATGATGACAAGTGGGAATGCAAAGTGGGGAATAACTTAACTCCACCTACAGGCCCCATGAAACAAGGTTTATCCCAACTGATATAACACTAAATAGATACATTTATGTCTTTAAGACATACATGGGGCAGATAGGTGATTCAGTAGGTGGAGAACTGGGCCTCTAGTCAGGAAGACCTGAGTTCAAATCCAACCTCAGACACCTACCCTGGGTTACACTGTGACCCTGGGCAAGTCACTTAATCTCTGTTTACCTTAATCCACTAGAAAAGGAAATGACGGACCACTCCAGTATCTTTGCCAGGAAAACCCCATGGACAATATGTCACAAAGAGTTAGATATGGTCCAACAACAGCAATAGTGTCTTTCAAGGCAAGCATATTCAAAGGAATCGGGGGTAGGAGGATGGGGGAGAGGCATATATATCTTCTGAGGACTCATTGAACTTAGATTACATGATTAAGGGATTCATTAGAGGCATGAATAGAAGCCACTCAGGGTCTAAATGCTGATTTGACCTAGCATAGAATTATTCTAGCATATTATAGCAAAGCTTCACTATAGCTAAATCCTGATTAATGTGAAAAAAGTTCCAAGAAGTGGTCATTTTTTTGAATTTTCATTGTATATTTCCATTGGGATGGATCTAATGACTATGTTTTACATATAATTATAATCAAATAATGTGGATTCAAATCATTTAACCACTCAAAGGAATCTGTTTGCACTAATCAGGTCCTAGTCATATTATGGCAGTCCTGGCTCTCTCCCTTCCTGCTCCAACAAAAACCCTTAAGAAAGTATAAATAAAGAAGTTTAATCTTGTGAAAGGATTATTTCTCTGTCTATAATAGTATAAGTAAATATATAACTCATATCATAAATGAAACACTAGTATTCCATTAGAAAAATGAAACATCACATTCCATATATGTATTATTCCAGAATAATAGGCAAGTCATATAAAATCCTTTAAAGAAAAGGTATTCATTTTATTCTCATTAAAGCCATTAAGTAAAAATGACCTCCAAAGTAAAGATATTCTAGTGTTTGCCCAAGGATATATATTTTCCTTGACTTATAGTTTCCATGTTGCTCTACTGCCATATTTACAAACCTTCTAGTTTTGGCGATTGCATTGCTGATCCAATTCAGCTGAGGAAAGGCAGCAGGAATGATATGCCAGAGAAAAAGAGAAATAGATCACAACCTGCCATAAATACTCACCCGGGAAATTTTCCAAGATTTTTCTAACTCAGAGCTATGGATGAGGGATTTTTTTTTATTCCAGTCTCATAATTTACCAGATAAGGAGAAGTATAAAGACGAGGATTCATTCATAGGCAAATGAGTTTAGCATCTTTACAGAGGTTAAATAAAATATGTCAGGCATTGTGCTAAGACCTGAGCAAACCCAATAAATGAATGGATGAATGAATGAATATACAGTCCTGTCCTCAAGGAGCTTATGACAATACACAAAAGGAAACTGAAAGGATGGGGTGGAGAAGGTACTCAATATATATGTAGGGGCATGATGATAACATTGGAATTGAAACCCAGCCAAGCAACTAGTGGCAAATGAAGAGATGGCTGAGATTTTGAGCCCCCTATAAAGAAAAGCTAAAGGAGGAATTTTTTGCCTTTCCCTCCAGCTCCAGAAAAAACTGGAGTGGTCTTCCTCTTCTGAGGTTTTCAATCTCTCCCCATCTTCCCTCCTTCTCTCCCTTCCATCAGAGGCAGAGCTGAAGGAGTAGGGGGAAGGACAACAGAAGGAGGTAGAAGAGAGTGATACCATCCACATAATGATGGGGGCAAAACAGAGAGAAGACCCAGCCTTCTCCTCACCAGCATAATAGCATTCATTTTGCTAAAATTAATGTGCATATTTTTAATCAAATTGTAAGTAATAAAAATTTGTTTTCATAGACAATTATTTTTCTTATTTTTGTTTGAATATCTGTTAGTTACTAAGTTTAAGACAAAAATTGTTAAGAAGTGTCAGACAAGGGACTTCTGTTTATTTTTAATTACAGAGTAAACATATTTCCAAGTTCCCTTCATTTTAAAGCCTACTTGAGTGGTGCTTGCAATTACTGTGTTGATGGGTAATGGAAATATATCCCTCTATGTGCATAATAATAGTAACTCAAGTTTATTTAGGCTTTGCAAATACTTACTTCACAAAAACACTGAGATGTAAGTATTTTTTACTCCTTTAGAGATGGAGAAACTGAGGCTTATGGAAATTAGATCACACAATTAAATTCAGAACTAGTATTGAAACTTAGGTCATTCATCTCCATATTCAGGCCTCTTCCTGGATTCACAATATTGTCTCAGTTTATTTATGTAATATGCAAGATTGCTCAAATGTTAATGGAATATATTTAGAGATAAATAGTTCTGCCATCAAGGTGACAGCAGTTTTTATAGTTTCTTTGATGTAACTAAAATTTCTTTTCATATTGGGGGGGCAGATCATAACCCATCCCTGCCTTCTCATACTGTTTGATTCTTGCTAGACTATCCCAGAAATACTTTACAGAGCTTTACCCAACGTACCAGAGCTTTTCTCTCAGTCATTCAACTTTGTTTGCATGAATACTAAGTCATTTGTATGTGGAAGGAATTCCCATCAAAATCACAGATCTTTTGCTGGATAGTTTAATCATTCCTCAACCATTAAACAGGTATTTAGATTGTTTCCAGTTCTTGCAATTACAAATAGCACAACCATACATGTCTGTCAATACTTGGGGTAAACATTTCTTCACTTTCCACTTCATTTCTACATTCTTTCACTTTGAATATACTTGAAATATACTTTGCTCTGCTAAGAAGAATGTGTTTTTTATCATAATCTTCAATTCATGCAGCTAAAAGACACTCCATTTCTATCATTATAACTTCTATTCTTTGTAGCTTTTTATAAATCATAAAAGATGCAAATTTGCTTATATTTTTGTTTTGTGTTTTATAACATTCCACACTGTAGATTAAGTTATTCCAATATCTTGTCCAATTTTGCTTTACTATGACTATGTTCATGTTATTCAAATTACAAAGAATTTTTGTTCTAATATAATAACAAGACTGCCCTGGCAGTGTTTCCATTGGAAACTTCTTATTTTTGTCTATTTTGTTAAGGATTCTCTAAAAAGAAACTAATACAACAGTTGGTAATGCTATATACAGCAGTATACCATATCCATACTCAATGACAGACAAGGTCGTATCAATGACAGAGTAGCATTTTACAACCTTTGACTAGTTCATATGTGTCACATTAACTGAAACAACTTGCATTAAAAACTGTGACTTGGTTTTATACTTTTCACTAAAACAAATTCTACATTATTTATAGATACAGTAGTAGTCATAACCTATCTGTACACTTATTTCACTTTAGTTGTCTATTCTATTGGCATATAGTTTGGTAAAATAGTTTTTAAAATTTCCCTTTTTAAAAATTCATTATGAATTTTTCTATTTTTGATACAAGTAATGTGGGTTTTCTTTCTTTTTAAAAATCTAATAAGCTAATTATTTATTGTATTGCTTTCCCACCAAAAATGAGTTCCAAGTTCTGATGATTTTTGTTTTTAATTTTAATGACTTCTGCAATTTTTAGAATTTACATTCTGGTATTTAATAGGATCTTTTTTATGTTGTTTTAGTGATATGGTCTGTTTTTTATCTTTGTTGTTGAGGAAAGTATTTAGCCATGGAAATTTCCCCTTATGGACCACTAGGGCTTCATCTAAAAAAAAAAAAATTGGTATGTTCTCACAGTATTTTCATTATCTTGAATAAAATTATCTTTTGTTTCTATAACTTATTCTTTGATCTACCAATTCTTTAGGATTGTTATTTAGTTTTAAATCAACAGCCTTTGATTTAATATAATTTTATTAAACTGTAGTCAGTAGAAGATATGTTTATGTTTTTATGCATCTAGTTTCTACATATAATACGTAATTAATTGTCATTTGTTGTTGTTGTTATGCATCTAGTTTCTACATATAATACGTAATTAATTGTCATTTGTTGTTGTTCAGTCTTTTCAGTCCTGCCTAACTCTTCAAGACTTCATTTGGGGTTTTCATGGTAAAAATACTTCTCCAGCTCATTTTACAGAAGAGGAACCGAGGCGAACAGCATTCGCCCAGGCAGTGTGACTTGCCTAGAGTCACACAACTAGTATGTGTCTGAGGCTGAATTTGAATTTAGAAAGATGAGTCTTCCTGACTCTCTTGATAGATTTCACTAAGTCTGAGAGAGCTACACTGAGGTCCCCAGCTATGATAATTTTACTGTCAATGTATCCTTGTAATTTGTACAGCTTTTCCTTTATTTTAATGTTATGGCAGTTACGACTTAGCATATATGCTGAGTATTAGCATTTGGTCTTTGTCTAAGAAACTTTTCAGAAGACTGTAATTTCCCTGTTTAATCTTTTAAAATCAAATCTATTTTTGGTGTCGCCTTGTCTGAGATCATGATTGTTACCCCTGCTTTGAGTTCACCCAAAGCACAATAAATTTTGCTCTAGTCACTTATTTTAACTCTCTGTGGGTCTTTATCTTTAAAGTATATTTCCTGTAAATAAGTTGCTGGATTCTGCTATCCCCTTACATTTTATAGATAAGTTCATCTCATTCACAGTTATGATCATTTGTGTATTTTCCTTCAGTCTTTTTTCTTCACTTTGTTCCTTACTCTCTTTACACAGATGACAAGAAAGGAGTGTGTTCCGCACTTACCCCATGATTTATGTAATGTTTCTGCTCCTTTCTTCTCTTCTCTTTTCCCAGACTTGAATTAGTTTCTTACCCTTCCTTGCTTTCCATTTAAAACTCCCCTTCATGATTCACCCACCAAAATAAGTTTGTTTAGCTTATTATTAATTCCTTCCCCAATCTACTTTCTTTATCCCTTCCTGTCCTTTCTCTCTATTCCATTGTATTGATCTTAACATATTTCTACACAAAATTACTTGTTTTTGTATTTTTTTGTATGTTTTACCAGTTTAAATGAAAGTGAAGTTCAAGTTTTACAGGTTCTTCCCTTCCACTCCTCCCTTGTATGTGTAATCTATTTGTGCACATCAATTATCTGAGATAAGTACCCCTCCATCAGTATACTGGTAAATGTTTAACAAGTAGCTCTCCAGGAAAAAGAGTATTTCTAAGTTAATCTGCATTATCAACATTTTCTCCATCACTTTCTTAAGTCTCGACAATCAACAAAACAATAAATCAGGCAGTGTTTTGTAGTGTTTATTGATTTGAGAGTTATTGTGAGTTATCTGAACCTATGAGCTATCACGCATAACTCAACTTCTCCTTGGTCTGAACTCCCTACTTTGACCACTCAGCTACAGTCAATAGACAATTCTCAGGAGCAAAGTCCCTGCCCATCTTCTGGTGAGTGTCACAGAGCTCCTGCTCCCTTCTGTTCTTGCTTTTTATCCATAATATAACTTCAGATCACATCTGAACAAATCTGTTGGATCCACAACTACCCCATGGGCTGGAACACAGTCCCAGAGCAGTCCTCACCTACCTGTAGGTCTCCCAATCAGCTCTAAGGTATTAGCGACACAGTTGTATGTTCTTCATCTTGTTCCCACAAGGTACACAGGGTTAGGCCCACACCCTGCTGGATCTGTGACTCGTTGCCCCAGACCAGAGTTGCAGGTAAGTCCAGAGCCTTGTCTCAGGCTTCCTCATAAATCCATACTGTATCTGCAATGCACCTCTGGGATCAGATGGACACAATTACTTGCTAGTTCATATTTTCCTGGCTAGAAAAAAGTAATTTATTGTGTTTTTTCCCTCGGATTGTCTAATAACTTTTCAGTCAGATGCTCCTCCTAGATCTTTGTTGGGATAGTTGTGGGGAGGGTTGGGTAGTGTTTACCAGTGTTTACTCTTTACCAGTCTCATTTTTACTGCTCATTCCTCTGGGGAAAGTCTACATGTGCTTGCTTCAGTGGGGAACTTATGGCCTTGAGGCCACATGTGACTGTCTAGGTCCTCAATTCATTGATTGAATCCAAACTATAAAAATTGGACTCTTTCAAAAGGCTGTACCCAAGGACCTAGAAAGCCACATGTGGTCTCAAGGATGCAGGTTCCCCACCCCGTCCTAACTCATCAACAGGTTTGAGGCCTGTCAGTTACTAGTAACATGGTTTAGACTGTTAAAAAAACACCTGAACTTATTTCTTAAATTTCATTTTGCTCTTCCAGTTTGGTTTCCGACCATCCATTTTTGATACTTAGTTGGCATTTTAAAATTAGTTTCTAGTTTTTTTTAGTTGTATACCCAATTAATGTTTTATTTCTCATTTGTTGATTGAAGTGTTAAAAGATATAAATGTTCCCCTAAGGACTGCTTTGACAGCACTCTGCAAATTCTGGTATGTTCTCCAATTGTCATCTCTTTTTGGAGGGGAGGGGTGAAATTATCTAATATATCTATGATTTTTCTCTGTATCTCACCTATTTCTTAGGATTGTGTTTAGTCTCCAATTATTTTTTAATTTTTTCTTCAGAGGTCCTTTGTTGAAAATAATTTTTCTTGCATTGTAGTCAGTAAATGGGTACATTTGATATTTTGGCCTTTGTGAAGTTTTTATGCCCTAATTCACGGTCAATTTCTACAAAAGTTCTAACCACAACTGAAAAAAATATGTATATTACCTCGTATTTCCATGTAGCAGTTATCAGAGCTCTATCATTTCTAAATTTTCCAAACTATTATTTAGATTCTTAACTTCTTTCTTGCTTATCTTTTGGTCACATTTGTGAAGGTCTGAAATGTGATACTGTGAGATCTCCAGCTATTAAAATTTTACTCAATTTCTTCCTGTAAATTCCTGTAAATTATTCTTACAAGACTAGGATTGCTACTCCTGAGTTGTTTTTTGGGGTTTTTTACTTGATCTGAAGCAGAATAGATTTTGCTGTTGCCACACATTTGAACTCTGTGTGAATCTTTACGAAGTGTCTTTCTTGTAATCAACACATTTTTGGATTGTGCTTTTTCACCCATATTTTTATCTTGTTCTAAGTCAAAAAATCTTCAAATCATAATGCAAGAAATAATATAAGAAAATAGCCAAGAAATTCTCACTACAGAAGAAAAAGATCACCAGTTGAAAGAATCCATTGCCTCCAGAAAAAATCACCCATATTTTTATCTTGTTCTAAGTCAAAAAATCTTCAAATCATAATGCAAGAAATAATATAAGAAAACAGCCAAGAAATTCTCACTACAGAAGAAAAAGATCACCAGTTGAAAGAATCCATTGCCTCCAGAAAAAACAAAAACAAACCCAAAACCCAAAAGCAAAAAAAAAAAAAGTGGCTAACCTTAACCATTCCAATGACAACAATTTCTGCCACAGACTAAGAGAAAGACCTTGAAATATAGAGTAAAAAAAAAATTTGAATAAAATAAGATCATTATACACCCATCAGGATCTATAGAAGGGAACGGAATATTTTGAAAAGCAAAGAAGCTCAAATGCAACCCAAATCACGTACACTGATAACCTAAGTCTACTCATCAAAGCGAAGAAAATAATAAGGGAAGCATTTGAATTTTTCTACAAAAAAATGAGTAGATTATTCGACTTGCAAATTTCTCAAACAACAGAAACACAAGATAGGACTGTGCAATGACATAAACCATCTATAAAAATTATTGAGGAAAAAACTAAAAAAAAAGAAAAATATTAGGTAAAAAAATTACAGAAGTATCATTAAGAGATTTCTTTCTGAAAGTACACATGGAGATAAAGATGAAAGTGTAAGTTAAAAAAAATAGAAGTAGTAGTGGAGGAACAGGCTTGAAACACCATGAACTAAAGCTAACAAACATCACCTCCCCTCTTTTCCACATGAATCAATGTATTTTGTGGGATTAAACTGTAGAATGGCAAAGTGCATAAAAGGCTGAGAGAGTAATGCTGGACATACACTAATAAAGTCAATGTTAAACAATCAAGGGAAAATAACTCTTGCAGCTCCTCCTATAGTTTCTTGTATTAGAAAATGAATAAGGTGGCAAAGAGAGAAATCAGAATAGAAAGAGGCACATCTTGACTCAGTAGTAGCAGCAGGTGGGGGGATGCACTGAATAAGCATTTCTCTGATGGGGAATATTCCGTTTTGGGGATCTTGCCAATCTAGAGGGATTTAATACTCAGGGAAACCCCTTTCTCTGGCTGCTGTGTCTCCATGGACAATATTCTGCCTCAAGCAAAGGAAAATTAAATCTACTAGGTTCAACCAGCACCCAGAAGGATTGGAAAGCATGAACATAGAGAAGAGAGTCCATGGAAAATGAGGGGAAATTATCATGGAGCAAGCAGGGGGTAAAACTGAACTACCCTATTTGAGCAACAGAAAAATGTCTACCATGTGGCAATGCTTCTATCCTCACTACATCACAAAGGACCCAATACGTGTACAAGTGAGAAAAAGATAGGAGAGGGAAGGAACTGAGTTCTACAAAGCAAAACTTGGAATATTAGATGCTTTATTTACAAAGAGAAGGAATAAAAATTAAGGCAATCAAAAGGTAAAAGTTAGAATAGAAAAGCGGATTATGAAGATAAGATAAAGAAATAATTTTTAGAAAAGTCATGGAAAATGAAAAAAAATCTAACAAAAGAAGTTGAAGGAGAGAAGAGGGGAGAATTTTAATTAACATTTAATGGAGCAAAAAAAAGGAAGAATTCAATAACTAAAAGGAAGAAAAAGGAATTAGTACCTTATAGGTAAGTTCATCCCATTCATATTTCCCATAGATCGTTAATTGTGTATTTCCTTTTATCCTAATATGTATTTCCCCTCTTTTCTCACTACTTTACAAGGAGGGTAGTGAGATAGGTGTGTTCAACAGTTGTGCTATGAGATTGTTTTACTCCTCTTGCCCTTATCCCCAGCACACATTCAGAAGTTGGACTTTTCCTTATGGCCAAATTCCCAACCCCTTCCTTAGCCTCACCCTTTTTCCTAATTATCTTATTGCATGTCTTTCTAACCAAAATATTTCCAATACGGGCATGTGTTCAACTGCCCTCTGGTCACTTCAGACAAGTTAGGCTCATGTGTTGGCCTCTCCCTTATTTTTCCTGTTTGGAATCTTCCCTGACACTGTATGTGATAACAGTCCACCCCTTATATAACTCCCTTTTTCCTTCTTTATTTTCCCCTCCCCTTTTTTTCTCTTAAGATCATCAAAATATTAATCATAATGCTTTAACCTTTCTGTAACCCTTAAAGACATAGTTTGCATTTTAAAAGGGAAAATGGAATAGTTCCAATTGCTCAAATGCATTTACCTCTCTATATTTCTCTTGAATCTTGTTTGCAATTCCAAGTATCTATTTAGTTCTGGTTTGCTTTTTTTTTATCAGGAATGTGTGGAAGTCCTTTATTTGACTAAAGGTCCATTTTTCCCTCTGTAGAATTGTACTGTTTTTGGAATGGGGAGGAGGTCAGGGGTCAGCAAACTATAGCCTGAGGACTAAATCTGGCCTATGGCTTACGATGATTTTCACATTTTAAAATACATTTTAACTTTAAAAATTGAAGACTATTCTTAACTCTCACAGGCTACACAAACAATGGCCTGCACTTGGTTCATGGGCCAGTTTGCCAACCCCTATTCTTGGCAAAAAGTGAAGATGGTAGCTGAATGAATGCAGAGAGGGTTCATATGTGGGATACAGAGATAGAAACAAGAAGATCTAACAACTGATTAGTTTATGTGAGGACGAGTTGAACCTGTGACTGAAATAATGGTGTACTTAATGAAAAAAAGAAAAATTTGAAAGAGAGATGTAGGAGAAAAGTTAAGTTCAGTTTTGGTCATGTTAAGTTTGATATACTCTCTAGTTTCAAATGTCCAACAATGTATGCCAAGAGCTCATGAGAGAAAATAAGGGTAGATACATCTGAGAGTCATCAGCATTGAAATATTAAACTCCTGAACAACAATGAGATCAGTAAGAGAAAAGGGCCACGACCAAGCCTTAATTATACCCATAGCTGGGAGTGAGGTTGCGGATGATAATCAGAGATTTTGAACTAGAAGGGACCTTAATAGTCCAAAGAAGGTCACAGAACTGGTATCGAAAGCATAATCCGAAACCGGGTATTCTTGACTTCAAGTCCAGCAACTATCGCCTGCACAATACTTCTCGATGTTAGCAAAAGGAAAATGAAGAATAGTCAGATAAGCAGAAGGAAAATCAAGAAAGAACTGACAGAAAAACCCAGAAGAGAATATTAGATGATAGTCCAATGCCAAATGCTGCAACAGATTCAGGATGACTGAGAAAAAGCTATTGAATTTGGTAATTAAGAGCTCATTGCTAACTTTAGAGAGAACTATTTCAGCTGAGTTACGAGGTTTAGAAGAGAGTGAAAGGACAGGATATGAGGTGGAAGCAACAGATTTTCCAAGGATTTCCTATGAGAAAAGAGAGATATAGTTGGAAGAAAGAGGAAGGGATGGGAAAAACTTATTACAGATGGGGAAAACTTGGACATGTTTGTAGGCAGCAGGGAAAGAATGGATAAGAACAGACTGAAAATAAAGGAAAGAAGGCCACCTGTTGTAGGAGACTGGATCAAGAACACATGTGGCCTTGGCAAGAAGAGAAATCTATGAAACTAGGAGGATGATATGGAAAAAGAGTTCATTGACTCTTTTCTTGGTAGAGATGAGGTCCTCAGGTATAAGCAGGTGAGGAAGGCTGAAGAAAGATGACAAGCTTTGAAACAGGAGCAGTGGTGGCTAAATGTGACAGAAACAACTAGGGAAGAATAAAAGGAGTGTTTTCTCGCACTGAAGTCTCAGCTGAATAAGACAACAAATCTTTAGTGAGTAAACTAGCTTTATTCTTATATTCTAAATAAAATTTTAAAAAGTATCCTAGATTCTAAGTTTTATATGTATACTTTGTAAAGGAAAATTATATACCCTCTACATGGAGAGGCATTTCTTTATTCACATCCAATTTTAAGGCTTAAGGTGTCTATTCTTATCAGTATTAGTTTGACCAATTCAAAACTTCAATCTTCCAGAAATTTCAACATATATGGCATCTATATATATATATATATATATATATATACACACACCCACATACATATATATATACCCAAACACATATCTACATATACCTACACACACACACACATATCTACACATACCCACACACACAATAAGGTGGTCAGTAAATGAAATAGACCTAGGAATGATTTTTAACAAGAAAAGGCAAAGATTAATTGCAATACTGTATATGAAAGTGAATTCATTTTATTTCACTCAACATGTATTCAATCAGCTGTCAAATATTTAATCTCATCCACAGTTTAACCAATCCAATTTAACCTATGAACCATGAGTTTTTTTATTTTATGGGTACTCTACAAAACTCTTTATTTGGCTCAGTTTATGATCCAAGTGCTGGGCCAGGAAACACCCTTTGGTTCATGCAGATCCAGGCCATCTGACAAATGTCATCATATCAAGTTGTAAAATAGTGGGATCTGAAATAAGGTTTTGACAGCATTTCTGATTATTTTTACAGAAGCAGGCCGTGTTCCTAGGGACAGATGTGTAGTTAGACACAGAATTAGGGTAGCTCTACCTATTCTAGCCCTCTCTACAACTGACTGGTGGGGCTTGAAAAGTATAGTGTTCAAGCCACAGTATTCTAATAGGGGAGTGACAGAAAGAGTACCGGCAAGTCTTTGATCTGTTTAGCATTCAATTACTTATTATTATAGGATAGAGGGAAATAAACGAGATTAGGTAAGGCACTAGGACAGCTAGGTGACCCAATAGATAGAATGCCAGGGCTGGAGTTAGGAGCTCTTCCCTCCTGAGTTCAAATCTGGCCTCAGACACTTACTAGCCATGTGACCCTGGGTTAAGTCACTTAATCCTGTGCCTCAGTTTCTACATCTATAAGATAAGCTAGAGAAGGAAATGGCAAACCACTTCACTATCTTTGCCAAGAAAACCCCAAGTAGGGTCATGAAGAGTTGGACAGAACTGAAAATGACAGAACAAGAACAAAAGGCACTGACTTTATTCTCACTGAGTTTACATACAAATTATGATACGAAAACCACAAGGGCATAAGTGGTACAAATGACATGAGTTTAAGGTTTGGGATACATAAGAATTATCTGGCAAGTCATTTCTATGTTGGTGTTTCCTCATCTGTAAAATGAGAAGCTTGGAATATATCCTTAAGATACATTCCAAATGTCAAATTACTATGACCATAAATGCACATTTTTTGAATATATATATATATATAAAATGTGTTACTAATGTTGATTAAAAGCTTCATAGGATCATAGATGTTGAGATAGAAGGGAATTTGGACACCATCATGTCCAAAACCCTTATTTTAAAGTGGAAACTGGCACAGAGACCTTAAAAGACTTTCCCAGCAACATAAAGCCAGTAAGTGGCCAAAACAGAATTTGAACCCAAGACTTCTTAACTCTAAGCCAGCATTCTACATAAACCCTATGTTGTCTGCTCATGAGAGAAATGGAGGCTCTCACTCATAGGCCAGTATCATTTTAGACATGATTCTAACAAGTTCAGTTATCTGGATCTCATAGCTAATTTGAAGGGGGAAACTAGGAGTATAAAGAGCCAAGAGTAACAAGATGTGACAATTTGGGAGGACACACAAAACCTATAAAAAGAGGACATAAACTCAAATAGCAAGGCAGTGTGAAGCCAACTGGTATAGGGTCAAACAAGCTTATAACAAGAGTTACAACTTAGTAAGCAATTGGGTTGAAAATGAACAAGCATGAGTAAGAAAAACTTAAATTATGGGTGGGTTTCATTTCTCAGAAAATTCATTTATATTACATTTAAATATTATGTAAAGGAAATACAAACTGTTTAATATTGAATTTCTAGCATTTAGCAAAGGTGAAAAAAGTAAACTAAAATCCAATAAAAATTGAAGTCAAGAAATATAAGCAGCAGGAATCATAAAAACTTAGGACTAGTGACACTGAATTCTTTATTTAAAACAGATTAAACAAACATTACCTCTCCTTAGCTCTTCTATTTTTAGCAAGAAATTCCAACAATTTTTAATTCTTGGAAACAGGTGTTTAAAGTTGAATATCAGCAACAAGTAGTAAGAAAAGTGTACATGAACAGTGACAGTCTGCTTCCAAATAACTTCAATGATTCCATTATCTTTGGTGTGGTTTAGGAGCAATTATGCAGCAACTGGGTCCCTATTTTAGAATCTGAGGAGTAGTGCCCAAGAATAGGCATCTAACCTTTGGAAATATTTTGTTGTAGGTATAAAAAACCCAGAGAATTACTCATGAAATATTCTAATTATTCTTTGTGCCAAATATTGATCTATTCAAAACAATGGAAGACATTTCCCCCAGAATGAATTTACATCATACTTAAGATCTCAGTCTTTTCTTCCAGGAGAAAAGAAGTAGCTTTCTATACTCTTTGATATAAAAGGTCCTTTAGTTGCAAAAATTAGATCCTTATAGAACAGCCCCAAAATGTACTAAAAAAATTTTCTTTCCTGGGAAGGTGAATGTAACCTCACCCTTTACCCTCCAATAGCAATAATGCCTATTTGACATATTTAAAATGCTTTTTGAAAGGGCACCATGCTCATGATTTAAGCATGCATAAATAATGTATAAGCTGAAAGTAGCACTAGCTAAGTATTTGGCAATCTAGAAGAATGTTCCAAAAAATACATATGCTAAATAAGAAAGTATTATTTCTACAGGCTTGTGCAACAAATGGTGCCTTTATCTTGCAGTAGACGTGGAAAGGGGAAGGAAACACATTTCTTTAACATTATATACATTTTCTTGGTATTCTGGTTACAGCATCTAGTTAGGAAGTTTCCAAATAATGGGTAATTAAATTACTAACAATAGTAGCTATTATTTTCCAACACAAAACAATCAATTATTTAGCCCTAGTTTAGGACAGTGATGCAAATAAACCAGTTCATCATAATACAGCAAATACAAAATATTTGTGAAGCCAACTTATCAACAACCAAATTTGCAAACAAGATGTAAAGAAATTAATGTTTTTGCTCTTTACATATTTTTTAAATTCTGGGGAATGATAAAATTCTAAAACAGATTGCTATATGTTATTTTATGGGTGGCTGGCTTTTGACTATTCTTTTAATATTCTACCATATTCTTCTTTCTTGAAATCATAGTTTTCATTTTCGACTGGGTCATTTATAACATTTTTTCCATTTACACTTTAAACCATTTTATGGTGACTGTAGATGGAGAAGTATATCTAAACATTGCTTATGCCAAAAGGCTACTATGAGCCTATATATTACCTCTCAATCTACAATAGCAAGTCTAAGTCCTTTGGTGAACAATTTTCACAAGAAATATTTCTAACATAGGAGGGAGAATTCAGCAGAATGGAAAGATTTTGGAGGAAATGATGGGTCAAGTCACCCAAGTACTATAAAGCAGTCAGATAAAATATGAAAATACATAATTTAACTAATTTACAGCTGCAAAATTTTATATTAAAAGTAGTTAAAAACTAAATTATAGTAGCTCCAAAGCATTAAAAATAATTGGCCCTAAAAAGGCCAACTGGTTGAAGTATTACAAAGATCATTGAGAACTTGTGTATATCTAGCTTCACCACACAGTTTTAAGTGTTAAATGAGATCTGAAGCAAACTTTGAATAGAAAAGGTGAAAGTTGCAAACTAGCAGTGTTGCTAAATTAACAATAGCCATAATCTGGTGGCCTTATTTTTTTCTTAAAAATCCAACACTTCTACAGCAAAAATATGAGGCCTACCCACACCTGAGTTCAGCAAATTACACTTTTTAAAAGTGTAAGGTTTTATGTAATTAATAGTATGTACAATGTTACAAAATACCATTACTGTACATAGATTAAAAACAGTACTTAGAATACCTTTTGCCAATTCTAGATTTAGTTTTTTTGGGGTAATAATATTTCAATACTTTCAGTCAATTACCATTTTTTAAAGGTCCAAATTAAAAGCCAATATTCACCACAGGATTTATTTTTTCAGAGTGCAACAATAAGGCATTAGTAAAAACATTATAGTAGAAACTGATTTTGCATAAGTGTTAAAGGTAGTTTATAAAATACATTAAGTATTTTCTTAGAAGAGAACCTAGTAGCAATATCATTAAATTACAATATTGGTGACAATAACTGAACCTATCTTTCAACATTTTTTTTGTAGAAAAGTCATCTAAATGCAAAGGCTTCTGAAGAACCACCACCAAAAAAGGGGAAAAACTACAGCTGTGTGAGACAGAAAAACAAAAATATCATCTTATACTCTGGTTGTTTAAACTTAAATAAAAATGTCCACACTTTTTTGTCAAAACATTAAGCCTCTGTCAAAAATGTATTTCTTTCTTTATAGTACAGGATTAAAAGACAAGATGGTGCTTACAAATAAAGAAAATGTACAAGAAAATATTTTGACAAAGTTTTTCAATTAAAATATTGCAACATTCAAACTTGACTTACAATAGAACAAAGTAAATGAGACCACAAACAAAATGGTGTACGGATTTTTCAAAGACATAAATAAATGAAATATTGTGAAGGCAGCAGGGCTCATGCTGATGGCTAGCAGGAAGTAACAGTGTAACCTACTTGGAAAAAGCTTTTAATGTACAAATTATAAGCCCAATCATGGACTGCAGCAATTCAATGATTACTGCCATTTTTTCTTACTTCCAAAATAAAGCCTTGATTAAACCATTCATACCCTATATTACTCATACCTTTACTTCAGAGACTGAGTAACTATATACAACAAATGTATTTGTTTTCACCATAGGGATAACATATTGTACCTCTCTGCCAATGTTACTCGAAAACCTTTCACGTCAAAACAATCTGACAGCATATAAACAATTCAATAAATATGCAATGATCTTTCATTACAGTCCTTTACAGACACGCATGTTAATTCATGCTGCTAACCTTAGGGTCACAGTGCATAGAATCCAAATATTAAATGGATGGGATGACTTTCGAAGTTATGATGGATCCTTCACTTTATTTATAATCCCATTGTGACTGATAAGCTCATTTCATAGGCCCTTTCATGCATTTATCATTTGGTGGCAGGAGTAAAACATTTCCTGTTAACAACGTTCATTGCCAGCAACGAACGTCTCAAAACTGCCAAGAAGTCATTGCTATTGCACAACACATGGAGGCCCTGGACATTTTCCAAAAGCTTTAAAAAATAAAAATAAAAAAATGGAATTATTCTGACATTTCCTGACACCTGCATTAATACTTGTATGACTAATAAAGCATGTCAGTTGCCTGGACTGAACCAGCGATCAACACGTGCCCAGAATGCACACGAGTAAAAATGCAGAAAAAGGAAGTAGTCTTCGTTGCCTATAGGTCACTTCCAGTCAAAAGTTAAAGTTCAAAGACTGAATGATCAAAGTGCTCATTTTCTCAGTAGGGCTATCTTCTGCTAGGAGGTTCACAATGGTGGCATCAACATGTATCATCTTGAAGAAAAAAAAGGAGAAGAATATATTAAAAAAGTATATTTACAAATATTTACAAAATATTCTAGTACAGAAATCACTTCAGGAGGCAAAAAAAAAAAAACCCTTTAAACTTGCAGCCCTACTTTGATTCTGCTTCTTCAAATCAATCTGATTTTGCAACAATTTTTTAGTTTAAGTCTTGATTATGTTAATTTGACTAATCAAACGGTTACACAAACATTCAAAAAGAAACTTGTTTTGTGTCTTTTGAGAAATGATAGCACATGCCCAATCAATTTATGGTTTTCTATCAGTACTCACTCTAAACCAGGGGTGGGGAATCCGCAGCATCAAGACCACATGTGGCCCTCCAGGTCCTCAAGTGTGGGCTCTTTGAATTCAAACTTCACATAACAAATCCCCCTAACAAGAGGATTTGTTCTATAAAACTTGGACTCAGTCAAGAGGCAGTATCCAAGGACCTAGAAGGTCACATGTGGCCTTGAGGTCATAGGTTTCCCATCCCTACAAACAAGTGAAATAAAAATCCAAATTATGCATATTCCTTTTCTATACAAATACACAACTATGTATATGCACAGAAGAGGAAAAAATCATGAATGTGTCAAACTGTTAACGAAAAAGTGGAAGCTACCCAAAATCAGAGGTTATTAACTTTTCTTTAGAAAGGTCTCTTGTGGAATGCATAATTTCAGAAACTACTGTTTCGTTAAAATTTGCACAGAATTGGGATACTGTGGGTGTAAAACATTAAATATACTATTAAGACTCAGTTATTGTACTGGTTGGTTTTGCCAAACAGCTTTTTTCTCCCTTTTTTTAGTCTGTTACAAGGAGAAATTATTTATGTATACTAAAAAGATATACACAAAATAAAAAAGTCTTGGAGTTCAGAGGCCAAAGAAATCAATTTGGTTACCTATTAAAGAAAAATGAACTAATTACAAGATGGCATACCACCAAAGAAATTCAAAGAACTCAAGGGTACAATTGTGAAACTATTGTTCAAACATATAATCTGCTGTCACCAGCAGGTCAGGATTGATAGATTGCTGACATAGTCAGTCTGCAAGAATGGCTCTGTGGGAACCAAAGATCAGTGAATCTGCACCTACCTTCCAGAAAGTGTAACAAAGTCCTGTGAACCAATCCTCTAGATTCTGATCCTGCTGATGAGTAGAGGGAGTATAACTGTTGGAATGAAACCAACTTGTTCTCCCTCAGTTAAGTCTGTGTGTAAAGGAGTGCAAACAGCGATCTAGCCCTATTCCTCTTCATATATGCTATGATTTCCTCAGATAAACCACTCATACTCTACACTTGGGCTGTACTTTCTAAACTCCCAGAATCTGCCTAACAGCCTCCTGGAGAGCATTTATTCTCTCTCTCTCTCATAAATGCTTTTCCTGATCCCTTCCTGCCTCGAATCTCTCAAAGCACTCAAGAGCATATATTCATGCTCTTGTTATAACATGGATTTTGTATTAAAGTGTACATATATTCATTTTACCTCCCCTTGTGCTTTGTAAGCTCTTTGAAATCAGACTTATTTTTTTTAACAAGTTGAAGCATTTAATACAGTGCCTTGCACAAAGGGACTTAAAAGACATTTAATAAATTAAATTGAGAAGGGAGTTATCAGCTGTTGGGGGGATACATATTTGGAGGAAGAAGCTTACATTTGACAGAGATTCCTAAAAAAACAAAACTATATTATCTTTGATAACTGAAATTGGTCTATTAATAGTAAGAAATGAGAAGTCAAGTAGAGAATACTGGTTGTAGGACCAAAATGAGATTCTTTAGAGGAAGATGGGTCTAACATGAGATCTTTTGGTATGAAGAAGAGAGAAATATCCCATCGATTCTCCAAAGCTAAAGAGTTTGAATATGAAGGGCTGGATGGAATACACTCTACAGACTCTAGACAGAGGGACTTTCTTAAAAATTGAAACCATGGACATCCTGACTGTAATGAATAGCCTATAATATGTAGCAGATGTCTAGTTTCATAGTTGAAGACAAATATCTTACTAGAGTTATTTGTTGGATCAATGAACATATACTGTAGCAGGAAGAAATTGTTCCCATTACCTTTCAATGTAAGGTCACACATAGAATTAAGGTTGTCATGGATAACCAGCAATATCTTGAGAGATTCCAATAAAGAGATTCAATCTTAAGGACAGATTGTAAGAATGGGAGATCGGGGGTTTTGGTTTAGTTTTGGGTTTTTGTTATTTGTTGTTTACTTGTTTTTTGGAGTGAGGGTAGATGGTGAGAAGACAGAAGTGACGTGAGATATTTTAGCAGATTAGTATCCATCTTCCAGGAAGTAATAGTAGCTTCTACTATCTTGATTTAGTGCCTAAAAGCTAGTGGCAGAATCCAAGGGGTATTCAGTGAAATGAGATAAAAAAGCCTCACCGAGATATAACTTTAGCTTACAGAAGAAAGAAGTTAAAGACTTGTAACTTAAGAAATTAGATATACTCCTGAGGGAGGTATTTCTGGAACATGGCTTAAAAAAAAAGAATGATAATCTTTGGGCCAAAGAGAGAATCCCTCTAACAAATGCTGGCAAGAATTTACCTGGAATTTTTCAAATCTAACCAAAATTACTTTAATTTGAAAAAAGGCTTGGGGGAAAGGGAAAAAAAATCTGCCTTTACTATATTCACCAAAGTAGATAATATATAGATAGGGTAGGAAGAACTGGCAACCGAAAATAAAATGTAAATAAAGAACCCTTAAGAATAAACAAAACAAAAATTCATGACTTATGATGAAAACAAATGAAGATGAGTTAAAAAAAATTAGATTTTAGAGATATCACTGTGACCATTATTGTTTGTTTTTATAAAAAACCCAGCATCCTCCCTTTTCCTACCTCCTGACTTCCTGGGCTTCCTTCAAGCCCAGCTAAAACGACTGTTGTTATGATTGTCCTTCATTCTCAGAGAGGACCATGACATCAAGATGATGATGGCGACTTGCAATTGACTTTGATTTGAGTGAGGGAGGGCTTGCAGGGTCACCAGCCTCACTGTCTTCTCCTGAGCCATCTGGGTCCAGTGGCATGATATTCATCAGGACCTCTGGAGATAGCCAAGGATGAAATGGAAGACCCGGACCCTGTCAGGCTAAGGTCTTATAGCATTCTCACTTTGTGAGATACACCCATTCAATGAATAGGCTTCTTTAAGTAGCTCAAGGGACAGCCCCTTTAATCTACAACAACAACATCATCAAAAATCAAACTGGGAAGGGAAGACCCTCAGGGTTCCTGGGTAAAAGAAACAATTACTATTTAGTTATTACATCCACTATGTGCTAGGTGGGTGGGGACTTGTCCAGTCTATGAGCTCCAGAGTGAATTGGGTTCCAGGCTTGATCTTTGAGCAAGAAATGTAGCCAGTAAACCCAGAGGAAAAAATGCAGCTGTTGGCTATGGAGTGTACCTTCCATTGGGTAGAGCACCAGAGGAGAAGAGAAGGAGGAGGGGGAGAAAGGGGAGGAGAAAGAAAAGGAAAGAGAGGAGGAAGAAAAAGGTTGTGTTGGTCCTTCACTCTTAGAGAGGCATCTAATATCACATCATCTACAAGGAGATTTTCTCATTACTCTGTATTTGTGCCTTCCCCCTAGGATTATCTCCAATTTATCCTATTCTTTGTCTGTCGTGGTTGTTTGCCTACTCTCCATCCCTACCCCCACCCCAATTAGATTGTGAATTCCCTGAGGGAAGAGACTCTTTTGGCTTTTCTTTCTATCTCCAACTTTTTTTTTAAATCTCCAACTTTCTTAAATGTTGACTTAGTATATTCAAATGATTAAACTATCCCATTTGACCCAACATACCTACTAGTGGCTTATCCTGGGCACTAGACATCCTATCTCGTCATCTACTCTGCCTACTCCTGCTGGGAAACCTTCCTCCCTACCCCTAATTCATCCCATCTCCCACACCTCTGGCATGTTCCAAAAACAAAACTCTTTTTCCAGACATCATCCCCCACAAATACTGTCTATCCCTAGAGTAAGTTTCTAGAAAGAAGAGACTATTTCCTTAAAAAGAAAAAAAAAAACCAACCTTTTTTTATCCCTGGTGTTTAGAATAGTACCTGGTACACAGTAATCCCTTAATAAATGCCTTATGATTTCTTTGTTCAAGTCATGACAGGGCAATTTCATTTCTTCCCTGTTAAATTTAATACACTTCAAAAATTATGTAACAACTTCACAGTTTCATATATAATCCCCTTTTTTGTTGTGTTGGAATGTTAGTACCGACTTTTCACAATAAAGCTTGAAATTAGCTCCATACAAATGACACATTAGTTTAAAAATTCAAAAATAACATTAAACCATGTCACAGAAGACACATCGGCTTTAACACAGGAGAATGCTGATGGGACAACATACTTGGATTTCAACAGGAATTCAGCAACTTTCTTATGAAATTGCTCTGAAAAGCAAAAAGAAGGCAGCCCCAGCATAGGCCATGCGGGCACAGACTGGACCCCAGCAAACCCAGAGCAGGCTTTAAGGGACTGAATCACTTGCAGCTGAGGCAGTTTCTAGAATTCTCAACCCACAAACGCCAAAGACAACTTAGAAATTCAGTAGGAAAGGTCTGTCAGACCTGAATGAGAGAGGAGCAAAGATCGGCCCTGGCACAGCCCTAGGGTGGTGGCCACAGTGGCAACGGAGGTAGCAGTAGCTTCCAGAGTTCGCAGCCCACAAACGGTAAGGGGATTGAACAACTGATTAGAAGGACATTATAGGGATTTATTTGCTGGCACTGAGACAGGATTCTGTTGCTTTGTCCATACTTGGATCTGGGTGGCAGTCCTGGAGCAAGGAAGAACACTAGCATAGCAGAGCTTGTAACAGCAGTGAAGAGGGAACCCTCCTCACAGTTCCTGGGCAGAAAAGAGAGCTTGTGGTACTCACTGACCAGAGCACAGGCCAGGAAAGAAGTAAATAACCTTTCCTTAGATCACACCACCTTAGAAGAACTGAAAACTTACAGGTCCCTAGATGTATCTCTGAAAAGAGCTGCACAAAACCCCTGAAGCTTGGGCCAGTTACACCCTCCACACTGGAAGCAGAGACCTTCCTTAATAAAGAGTTACAAAGTCAAGTTATTGATTGTGAAAATGAGCAAACAGTAGAAAAAAACTCAGACTATAGAATCCTGTTTTGGTGCCAAGGAAGATCGAAACGGACACTCAAAAGAAGATAACAAAGTCAAAGTTCCTAAATCCAAAGCTTTTAAGAAAAATATGAATTGGTCTCAGGTCATGGAAGAACTCAAAAAGAATTTTGAAAATCAAGCAAGAGAAGTAGTGGAAAAATTGGGAAGAGAAATGAGAGTGCTGCAAGAAAACCATGCAAAAACAAATCCACAGCTTGCTATAAAGAAGACCGCCCCTCCCCCCCAAAAAAAAATACTGAAGAAAATAACACCTTAACCTAAAACATTCCCAATGGACTCGAGGCAAATTGCCTTCCACAATCAGAGAAAGAACTATGGAATTGGATCTCAAAATGAAGCAGAATATTTTCTCTTGTGTTATGTTTTGTTTTGGTTTTTCTCATGGTTTCTCCCATTCATTTTAATTCTTCTATGCAATATGACTAATGTGAAAATATGTTTAGTAAGAATGTAGGTGTAGAACCCATATAAGATTGCACACATCTCAGGGAGGAATGGGGGAGAGAAGGGAAAGGGAGGAGGAGAAAATTTAAAACTTATAGAAGTGATTGTAAAAAACTGAAAACAAATAAAATAAAAAAAAAGAAAACAGGAAATAACACATCTTAAAAAATAAATTAGACTAAATGAAATGGCAAAAGGGGTTCAAGGGGGTCCAAAAGCTCACTGAAGAAAATAATACCTTAAAAATTAGAATGGAGCAAATGGAAGCTATTGACTCTAAGAGAAATCAAGAAATTACAAAACAAAACCAAAAGAATGAAAAAAGTTGAAGACAATGTGAAATATCTCACAGGAAAAACAACTGACCTGGAAAATAGATTCAGGAAAGATTATTTAAAAATTATTGGACTACCTGAAAGCCATGATCAAAAAAAGAGCCCAGACAACATCGTTCAAGAAATTATCAAGGAAAATTGCCCTAATATTCTAGAACCTTACTCCAGGGTCAATTCTATCCACTATCCCACCTAGCTGCCCCAACAATTACTTTCTAATGAGGAAAGAATAAAATCTGGAAAAGCAGGTATAATTTTCATACCACCTCAATATTCTTGTAGCTATCTATACATAATTTTGACACAAAAATCTCAACATATCTGAGCACTAGCTGCGGTTAACTAATGTACTATAGAGGTTACATTATTGAAATGGTACCACAGGAGAAGGGAAGGACTTTGATATCTGAGTCAGGTTTTTTTATAGTAGAAACCCCAACCCCTGGGTGAAAAACATAAAAATTTCCTCAAGCAGTAATGAAATCACATTTGACCAAATTAAGTGTAATCTGTGGGCCTAGGGTCAGGAAGACTCCTCTTCTTGAGTTCAAAGCTGGCCTCAGACACTTATTAGCTATGTGACTCTGGGCAAGTCACTTAACCATATTTGCCTCAGTTTCCTCTTCTGTAAAATGAGCTGGAAAAGGAAACGGCAAATCAGTGAAGTGTCTCAAGTGGGGTCACCAAGAGTCAGACACAACTGGAAACAACTGAACAACAATAACAAAGAGATCTTCTTTTTGAGGCAAACATGAATCTTGAAAAGTCCCTGACACCCAAGGGAGTCACATGTTATTAGGCTGGCTCTATGAAACTGTGCTATCTCTCAAAACAGCAAAAGATGAAGTTTATCTTAAAATAATGCCATTAGTTCTTTCCTCCAAAATGGACAAAGTACGTGAAAGGAGCTGTGAGGGACAGTGAACACAGACACAAAGATCACCCTCAAACACTTTGTTCCAATGTACTGGAAAAGAAAAGCCATGGGGCTCTTTTCTCGGTGTCACTTATCTTGCCCCTCAGAAACTATTTACTCATCCACAAAATGGGGATAACAACTGAACCACTTAGCTCACAGGGCTGGGAGAAAAATGCTTAGTGAACCTTATCGTGCAATAGAAACATGAGGATATTATTACTTTGGACAAAATTAGCCTCACTCATCTAAGCACACCCATTAGGCAAAATGTTTCCACCCAGTTTAACAGATTTTTAAATAAAGTAGTTGCAGCAATACTTTTATTCTAAACTCTCCATTGCTTTTCAACTTAGTAAAGAAGACTGCTCCATGAAGGAAACTAACTACAAGAAAGACTGGTACAATACAAAGTCATTATTAGATTTTAAATAGATTATCATATATTAGATACAAATAAGTTTCTGCAAGTAAATAAGACAGAAAAGAATTTGCACATTAACACAATCCTAACAACCTGAACAAAGAGAAAAAGAATGAGGAAATACTTAAGAGTTATGGAAATTAGAAATAATTTAAAAGGTACAACACCTAAGCATCAATTCTTGAGGGAAGCAGCAGGGTAAAGTAAGTTTATATTTAATGTTACCATAAATTGATTTAGTCTTTTCCTACTGAAATTATCTACTTTCTACCAAATAAAAACACACAGCATCAATACTTATACTAAAAAGAATTAGTATTTTTTATAAAAGCAGTTTTTTCCACCAACATTATTTCTAATAGGAGCTAAAAATTTACAAAGGGATTTCTTTTATTTTTATATGGCAAATGAGCAAAACATTAACATCATCTTACTTGTTCCTAACAGCTAGCATTTATATAGCATTTTAAAGTTTGCAAAGTAATATATAAATATTACCTTATTTGAGCCACAGAACTATGGGAAGTAGGGGCTATTTATCATCTCCATTTTAGAGATGATAAATCCTAAATCTATCCACTGCCCTAACTTAGCTCCTCTGATAACAGCTATGTTTGCTTACCAACCGGAAAACAAAAATTCTTTTAGCTCCAACATGCAAAAAGGAAACAATTAAAATTGCTAGAAGAATTCCTTAAAAATTATGGAACAAGGATTTCCAATCATAAGTCCCTTTCCCACTAACTTGACTACATGCAACATAATTCTGTTCTTGAAATGTTATTTTAAAAAAAAGTCATTTCAAATTGAATGCTTACCATGATACCACCATTTTGTTTTCTTTGGATTCTTGTTACATGTTCTTACATAGAAAGAATTATCTGGTGGTCGTCTCTGAAATGAGAAAGTTTAAATTAATGAATAGCTAAAAAAAATAAATTAAATGAAATATTCTGAATAATCCTTATTTATGTAAAATCTGTGTATGCAATGTTTAGAGAATGAACATGAAATCAATGTGTCTGTATATGATATCAATGACACAGCAAAAAGAACAGAAAGCTTTATATTTTGGGAAATTACACTACTAGTAATTAAATTGTTTAAATGTCACATTGTTACAGAGAAGAGCCAATCAGATTTTAACCATTTATGTAGTTGTTTACACAAACACACACACACACACACACACACACACACACACACACACACACACGTTCACCTATGAAGGAAGAAATCAAAGATATTGCAGTGACAATTCCTTATGGCTCCTTTGTAAAAAAAAAACTAACTTCATTTTAACTTTTTTTTATGACTTTTAATACAATTAATGTCTTTAAAAATACAATTCTGTAAATATCCAATCACGCAGAGAATTTGGAAAATTTGAGAATCACTTAAAACAATGTAGTACTACAATGTAATGCTATCAAGAACATGTCGTAAGACATCAAAGCTTCCATACTATGTTTTTCTATATATAAGGGGGAAGTAACTCATGGTAAAGAGTAAAAGGAAAAAAAATTCCACATTTTAAAAAAACCTCAAATGGCAGACCAGGGACATTTGGTAACTGCCACATGCTTTTGGGACCAGGGGAAAATTGGCAAAGCCAAAAAATTTACAAGAGAAATAGTGAATCTAAAAGCAATTAAGGAAGAAACGAAAATGAAAAACCTAATAATGACTAGAAGAATTATGCCTAAATTTAAGGCCGTAGTTATAAGGCTCTGGGAAATGGCATTTATAGGCAATGATGATAATTTGAGAGAATATTCTTCCTCCTCTTCTCCCTCCTTGCATAGCAACTACCTCCTATCTTCAATTTATTCACTGAATATTGCTATTTTCACCCACCCATGATTTTGTTAAAAATTACATATTTAGACATACTATCAAATCAATTTCTCTAAACTAATATGAGAACATATATGTACATGTGTGAATATATGCTTATATATTTTAAGGAACAGGCAAGCAAAGTCTTTTTGTTATGTGAGGATTGAAGATGACAGCTCTGTGTGGCATCAATAAAAAATGGGAAAACACACTTGGTAAGTATGTTACATTCACAGAACTTACTATAAGGAAGTAAAAATAATAAAGAGGAGAAATATCCCCACTCTCTGAATTAGCATAGCATGCTCTTACTTTTAAAGCTCTCTCACATTTATCTCCTTTGACACTTAAGACAAATAATTTTCAAATGAATAAAAATAAATGGGTAAAAATATCTGCTCTTTGAAAATGAGGAAACTAAAGCAAAGGTTAAATGACTTGGCTAATAATATTAAGTTGATTGTGCAATTGGTTATCATTCAAAATAATTATAGAAAAAATTAGGAACCTGAAAATATTTCAGGATGAAACTGATTCTTCACATTAGAATTGTTATTCAGGTAAGCAAAGTTTTACAGAAAACTACTTTAAAGAACAATAATGACATTTTTAAGTATCAATATTTTGATCACTGTTATGATATTCCTTATATAATCCACATTTCCTAGACTTAGAAGAGATGCATTTAGCCTTCTTTGAAAGACTCAGCCATTATGAATATCCATTATGTCCTTAGTTTTGTCTACTCTTTAGTTTTTCTTCTTTCTTCCTTCTTTCACTATCCATCATTATGGTGTCTTCGCCTAATAATTCTCTTCCTTCCTTCCACCCAAACTCCTCCTAGTTTAAGTGCTTTCAATTTGCTAAGGAAGGAGATGGAAATCAGAAAATCAATCTTCCTAATAATTCTGTTATTAAATGAAGGTAAATAAGCATTGAGTAGAAGGCCTATTGTGTCTCCTAAGGAACAAAGTGCTTTAGTCCCGGAACTTGCACTGGTATTTGCTTTGTAGTTGGTTTGGGGCCACCATCCAGAAGTCTGATGAAGCCAGAAATCTGGTCTACAAGTAAGCTGAACGTTTTTGAACTCAATCAGCTGTGTATACACAGACAAACAGACACACACACACACACACCCCCACCTCTTTGCTGAGTGTCAAATGAAACGAATGCTGAGGAAGACAACAAGGATTAGAGAAAGATGGATGAGTTACAGGTCACTGCTCTCCAGTTTTGAATGGCAATGATGATCTCTCTTCTGAGTTCTGCACAGTTCACATATTACATCCCTGCCTTTGAAGTTCCAGTAGCACTTCTGAGTCAGTGTCACCAATTACCTATTGGGCATTTCTAATGAGTTGTCCCACAGGCACTTCAAATTCAACATAGCTGAAAAAGAACTCATTACCTTTCCCCCCAAACCCATTCCTCTTACTAACTACCCTATTTCTATTGGGAGCATTTCACTATTCTTGCAGAGATACCTAAGTGTGAAACCTCAAAGTTTCCCTAGATTTCCTTTTACCTCACCCCTTACAGCCAGTGAGTAGCTAAGTCTTTTAAATTCTCTCTCTCCAATAGCTTTCCCATTCAATTTTCTCTTTACTCACATGGCCACATTCAGACCATCATCTCCGGACCACTCCAATACCCTTCCCTGATTAAAATCTCTCCCTTTTTGGATCCATCTTCCATATAGCTTCCAGTGATGTTTTGGCAGCAGCATCTTTCTATAGCACCTTCCCCACTCAAAAAGTTCTAGTGGCTCTTTATCACCCCCTAGAACAAAACGGAAATTCTAATGTTTTTCACAATCTGGTTTCCTGCCTATTTTCCTAGGCTTGTTTTATGCCACTCCTTCTTTCATGTACACCACATGTCAGTCACACTGACCCACTTGCTGTTCCAGGGACATTACAAATCTTCCAACTCCATGACTTTGTACACCATATAATTCACCCCTTCCTCTTAGAATCCCTGGCTTCCTTAAATGTGTGGCTCCAGTGCTCTTTCTTACCAAACACCTTCCTGGTCCTCTCAGCTACTACTGTCACCCTAAATTATTTGGTAAATCTTTCATATTTGCTTATATGTATACCTATTTGCTCCCTCGATATCAAGCTAGCTCATTAAGTGCAGAGACTCTTGTTTTTGTCTTTGTATTCTAGTGCCTATAACACTTTAAGTGCTTGTTCCACTTCTCTCAACCTTTCCATCTTCCCAGCTTCCACCTGGGACCCTCTTTTCTCAATAATTTCATCTTCTCATATGACTTCAACTTTATTTGGATGACTCCTAAATTCCCCTAGGACCAACTTTTCCTCCAAGTTTTAATGCCTTATATCTGTAATTACCCACCTGATATCTCCAGCTAAGTTATATAGTCCAGACCTCAGGTTCAACATAACTCAACTGCTTTCTCCTCAAATCTGTCCTTCCTATCCCAAATTTCTATTAATTACATTTCCCAAACAAATATGTTTGACCTTGCCATCACCTGACTTTTCTTTCTCTGCACACATTTATCAGTATTTACCAAATCCTTTCACTTCTGTCTCCTTTCTTGTTTTCATGAGCATCCTCACCATTCCCACAACTCAATATTTGTCCAAGTCCTTATTCTTCTCACTTGGTGCTACTGCAATAGTCTCCCAAACCAAATTCCCTGCCTTTAAGCTTCTCCCTACACATTGTCCTACCCACCTCCTTCAATGATACACAGTTTTGATTATATCACTCCTCTACTTAAAAAACCTGTAATTCAGATCAGCTGGCATTCATTAAGCATATCTGATGAGCAAGGTGCTGGGGATGCAAACTTAAAATTTAAACAGTCTCTGCCTTCAAGAAGTTCATATTCTACTGGTTTCTAACTGTTTAAAAAGTGAAGTTTAAGCACCTTGTTCTCTACAATCTGGCTCCAACCCACCTCTTCAACTGCTTCATTATGCCCCTTTGAATGCTTTATGGTACCTTAACTTGGAAATGCATCTTGACTTTTGCCAACTCTGTGACCTTGCTGATACTGTCACCCTGGCACCTAGAATGCTCTCTTTTCCTTGCTCCCATTTCTATCTTCTGAAATCCTCAAAGCCCAGTTCAGATGTCATTTTGGTGTGAAGCCTTCTTTGATCCTTCCACTAAAAGTAACCTTTCTTTAAAACTTCCACAAAAATTAGTTTGCACCTCTCCTCCAAGCATTTCTGATTGCTATATTCTATTTCAGAAAATCACAGGATCATAGATGTAGACCTGGAAGCATCCTTTGTCCACACAGTCCAATCCTCTCATTTTACAGGTGTGGAAACTAAGTATAATAGGAGTTAGATGACTTGCCCAAGCTTACATGGGTAGCAACAGAGGCGATGCTTGTGCTCTGATTCCAATTTAATTGCTATTTCTACTGTACTATGGTCTTCCGCATATATCCATCTCCTTTATTAATACTGTAGGGAATGGACTACGCTATTTTTATTCCATCACTCACAACATTTAACATAATACCTTGCACAAAGCAGGCATGTTTGTGAATTTGACTCCCCCAGATTTTATAGTTGTCAGAGGTAGAAGAGAGCAAAAATCAAAGGTAAAAACTCCACACAGTCACCAAAACAACGTTATTCTTCCTTTGAAACTTCACTTGGTTTTCTGTTCTGTTTTCATTCTCCATACTTAGGCTGCTCCCTCTTCAAGATAAATTTTGCTCACAATTTGCTTTTGAATCTCAGTCTAGTAAACATTTATTATGGCTCCCTATTGTTTACTACCTTCACAAGCTAACAATTTGACTTTGACCCAGAGACCCTCATTCAAATGGTCTTTGAGGTTTTTTTGTCTTATTATTTGTCTTAAGTTTATATCCCTCTTCTTAATAGATCATGAAAATTAGAATTGCAAGGGACCTTAGAAACCAACTAGTCTAACACCGTATTTTAATGACGACTCAGTACATCCACTGTTTTCATCAGGATGTTTTTGTCTCTTGCTCTCTTCTCTACTACTCAAAATTCTATGCTTTATGGTAACTATTTACAGTTAACTACCATCTCAGCATTTACTAATCATTTCCTATTTGTAAGCCCGGTTTCTTTTTCAGGATATGTTCATTTCAAATGCAAAATTCTTTAACTAAAAGGAAGTTGGCAAATGATTGACTTTGTGCAGACTGGAAGAGAATCTGAAGGACTTCAGCAGAAAGACAAAGAGACATAGCTGGTAGGGCAGAGATAAATAAGCTATCAAGATAAGGGAAAAGATAATCAATGCCCTAAAGGAGTTAACGGAGAATGACATCTAAAGTTAAGTCACTCACACAAGCAGTAGACCAAAGGAGTTCTTTTGGGGAAGCTACTAGCAAAACTACAGACTAAAGAACTCAGTTTCAGTAAATATGGAGTACAGGAAGAATTCTGCAGAAACTTGCATCAAGTGTGATGCTTGCATTTTGACATAGTTAAGTGGCTCAAAATGCAGGCTAATTACCTACCCTTTAAGAAGATAAAGAAAAAAGAGTACAAGGAACCTTCCACTTTCCAGTTTATTACAGAGGACAAGGTATTCCCTTAAAATAAGAAAAGGATATGGAGAAGCAGAGAGGAATCTTGAATGCATCAAGAGAAGATCCACCAGCAAACACTTGGAACTAATCAACAAACAGGAGGTTATTCTTAAAGAAAATTCCTCTAGAAGAAGTGACTGATCAAAACAGTGATTACGCCTATCCTTTTGATGCTATCAGGTGACAGCCTATAAAGCAAGGGTGAGAAAAGAAGGGAGGATCGATCTATTAAGTGCCTATTATGTGCCAGGCACTGCATTATACACCTTATAAATATCTCAGGTGATACCTCTGCAAGGGAGGCGCTAGTATTATCAGCCTCATTTTACAGTTCAGGAGACTGAAGAAGAGTTTAAGCGACTAGCCCAAGATCACACCATCACTAACTATCTGAGTCCACATTCGAACTCAGATCTTCCTGACCCTAGGTCACCTAATCAACTCCAAATATGGATGGTAGGCAAGCAGGTCTCCTGTTTTACTGGAATATATAACCAATATATGACTGAAACTTCTGAAATCTGTCCTGTCTGGTGCTTCATGTGAGCACAAATGATACTGACAAAAAGTAACCTAAAAAACTGCCAAAGATTACAAAATCTCAGGCAAGAAATTGAAGATCATGAGGGTAGTGGGGTGGCAGTGTAAATAATGTTTTCATAACTGTTGCTCGCTGGAACCTAGGAAAGCAGAAGAAAAAAGGAAGATTTGGGAAGGAAGAAGATGGTTAACAACAGGCTAAAACAAAGGAATGACAGGGTCCAGACTAGGGATGAAGTACATCTAATAAAGTATAGAAATAATGTATTTGTCTGGAATTTTGGAGATATAATCAAAATACTTTTCATTGGAAACAGAAGGGAGAGGCAAATAATTACCCATGTCTAACAAAAAGGTCAGATAATACAGAAAATAGCTGAATATAGCTTTGTATATACCCAAAAGTTCCAGGAGACAAAATCTAAGAAAGAATTCATTAAAAGCCATGTTTTCAAATGTCTATGTAGAAATGTACAAATATGTTTAGTAAGCAACAAGATTCATGCCTGGAAGATGGCTCTGGGAGGGTATACTTATTCCAAAGGGAAAAAAAGGCAAGAGAGAATGGGGAGTACCTTTAGAAGATACAGTCACATTAAGAAATCTAGGAAATGGAGAGGGAAACATTATAGAGAGTTATTTGGATTAAGAGAGGTAGAAAGAGAAGACATTTAGGTCTCAAAATATACTATAGACTATTTGATGAAATATGGTTGGAGAGCTCAACAAACAGATCATAAGCCTGGCAAAGAGATGTGATAGGGGACTTCAGTCATTTAAGTATTTGCCAAAAGCAAGGCAGATAATTTTGTCATTTGCCTTAATTTCACCTTTTCAAAGGTTGAAAAACTAAAAAGAGGAAATTCTATTCCAGATCTTACTGTTACCAAAAAAGGAGGAAATGAATACTAGGATAGAGATTTTAGAAACCTTGGAGTGAAGTGATCCGTCATCTTAGTATTTGTAAGAAAGCTGCTGTTGTTAACTTATGGTAGAGAGGTAGACTTCAATGAATTTGGAGAAAGAATCTGTAGGATCTCATAAATGAAAACTCAGTCTAAGGAGAATGGGAATTCAAGTCAATAAGGGTGGGAATTTTTCAAGAATACAATTCTAAAGATACAAGAAGTATTCTAATGACATGATAAAAAGTCTTTAAAAGATGGATGTGGATACATAGGACACTTACCAATTAACAGGTTTTTCAAATGGCATATAGAGAAAATGGAAACAAGGACAGATAACTAAGGATAGATACAAAATGATACTGTAAAAATGGTGTCAAGAGATTTGGATCGCCAAGCTCTGACCCAAAACAAAATAACAGGAGCCTGGTTAGGGATGGAATGAACCCAAAAGGAACTGGTAAGAACTATCTGCCTAGATTTTGGAAAAAAAAAAAAACAAAAAAAAAACCCTCTCAACCTGGCAAGTATAAGATGAAGGAGGTAAGGACAGACAGCAATTTGTCAGAAAAAGATCAAAGATCAAATTTTAGTAGATAGCAAACTCAAAAATGCAACAGGACAGATAATGTAATAGGCTACATTAAGAGGGACACAATGTTCAGGTATGAAGATGATAGTACTGATGTACTTCATACTGGTCAGTACTGGGAACACAATATCAAACTGTGTTAAGTTCTGGACACCACATTTTAGGAAGGCTATCAATAAGGAGGTCCACCAGATGGGTAGAGGAACTCCAGTTCCTGCCATTATCAGGTTCACTTGAAGGAAATGAAAAGCCTTGAAAAAATTTTTGTTGTTGGGACAAAAGGGCTTGATGGGAAAGAACACAATAACTTTCTTCAAGTACTATGGAATTGTCACATGGAACAGGAATTAGACTTGTTTTATTTAGTCTCTGAGAACAGAATGAGGGGTAAAATATGGAAACTGCAGAGGTAAATCGAGGCCTGACACAAGGGGAAAATTTCTCAACAATTAGTACTATTCAAAATTGGAAGGTGCTGACTCAAAAGATAATGGCCTCCTCCTTACAGATTTTCTGATAAAGGCTGGATTACCACCTGCTTGGTTTTCCATCCAGGAAGATTTCCGTTTAAGTATAGACTGGACTAGATGATCCTTGAACCCCTACCATGAAAAAGTATTGTTTTTATTTTGAGGTGCTGAGAGGTAGATAAAATATAAGACCTAATTTTATGAAGCTTGCAAACATACTCTGAATTAGAATTCATTGCACTCTTTATTCTACGGCCCACCATGCCTTGTGAAATCTCAACGTTAGATTACACTCCCACAATCTGCAGTCTTTAATCACATACACATACTCCTGAATGGTGCTGGAAAAATCATGAAACTAGGCTACCTGGGGCCACTACAAATTTATGTTACATAATTTCAACTGGGCCCTCACACAACAAGGCAAGCCTTTTACATCTCCCTAACTAACTCACTGTTCCTTCACCAAGATGGCTACTTCAAATCTTTTCATCCCTCTTCATGCCTCTCATAGCACTCTCTCTATCGTCCAGCCTAAGGGTACTTGGCCTCATACTTTAATTAAAAAAGTGAGGCTCCTCTCACCTTACATAATTCAGATATCTTCCCCTATTATATTCTGCTTCACTCCTATCTCACATGAAGAGGTAGCCATTCTTGCCAAACACCTCGACATACATTTTTGGACCCATATCATCCTATCTTCTCCATCAGAGAATTTCTAACTCTATATTTAATCTTCTATGTCTTCCTATGTATTGGCTATTTCCCTACTGTCTACAAATATACCCATGTCTTCCCCTATCATTCTTCCAAAAAAAAAAAAAAAACTTCATTTGATCAGACCATTCCCACTAGCTATAAATAAGCTATAAAAATTCTCTCTTTTTATGGCTAAACTCCTTAAGAAAGTCATCTATAACAGGTATGTCCACTTCCTTTCCTCTCATTCTCTTCTAAAACCTCTGCAATCACACTTATAACCGTATCATTCAAATGAAACTTCTCTCCAAATTTACCAAAGATCTCTTAATTGCCAAATCTAATACCTCTTTTCAATTCTCATCCTTCTTCTACACCATCTTCTCCTCTACAATCTCTCATATTGTCAATCACCCTAGGATATCTTGCTTCTCTTCCTGTGTCTGAACATTCCTCAATCTCCTTTGTTGTATCATCCAGGCCCACTAAACATGGATGTCTGCTAAAATATTGTCCTGAGCCTTCTTCTCTTCTCCCTTTATTCTGTCGTGCTTGGTGATGTCATCAGTTCCCATGGATTCAATTATCAGATTTTAACCCGCCCTAACCTGACCTCCAATCTCACACCATCAGTTACCCATTATACATCTCAAACTGCACATCCCATTGGCATCACAAAACGTTCAAAAACAAACTCATCTTCTTTCCCCATCAAACCCTCCCCTCTGCCAAACTTTCCTGTTACTGTTGAGAGTACCATCATACTCTTAGTTACCCAAACTAGAAAGCTAGGTGTCTTCCTCAACTCACTTGTACTCATCTCATATATCCACTATGTGGCCTAGCCTTTCTGTTTCTACCTTCATAAACTCTCTCATATACATCCCCTTCTCTACATTTATAAAGCCACCACCTTAGTGCAGGTCCTCTTCACTTCACACTGGGTATATAGGAAAAAAAGTCTACTAATTGTTCTCCTTACTTTCAAACCTGTTCCTGCTCAATCCAATCTGCCAAACTGCTCCTTCTAAAGGATAGGTAAAAACCATGGCACCCCTCTACTCAATGAACTCCAGGAACCTCTAGAAAAAAATATAGAACCTATGTTAGGTTTTTGAAGCCCTTCAAAACCTGGTTTCATCCTACTTTTCCAGACTTCTTACACTTTATCATCCACATACTCTGAGATCCAATGACATCAGTCTTCTTGATGTTTCTCAAACATACTACTTCCTGACTCCTCTCTTTTTCACTGTCCAACTTCCATGCCTGAGATGTTCTTGTTCCTCACCTCCACTTCCTGCCTTCCTTTGAGACTTAGTTCAAATACTGTCCTCTTCCAAGAGGGCTTTCTCAACACTACCTCTCTCCTTCCCTCCTCGCATCCCCTCTCTCTGTTAGTGCCTTCCCTCTGAGATTTCTCTCCCAGTAACACTACGTATCTTGTACATACATAATTGTTTGCAGCTGTCTCCCCTATTAGAACCTGAGCTCTTTGACAGCAGGGACTATATTTTTGCCTTTCTTTGTATCCCAACTCTTAGCACAGTAACTGCCACATACTAATAAGTAAGCTCTTAAATATTTGTTGACATTAATGGTGAAGAAATAAAGTGCCACTCCAGTTGCAGAGAATTGGGGATAAGAGAGAAGAGAAAATTGGGAAAGGCTTTGTGGAAGAAGTGGCCTTTAAAGTATGAGCAGGAATTCAATACATAAAGAGAGGAATGGAAGGCATTTTGGAAAAAAGAATACTGAACAAAAGGAAAGAGGCAACAGAGTACAGGATGTGGCCAGAGGATACAGAGTATTCCCATCTGGTTTGATGTAAGAAATGTCAACACGGAAGTGAGAAATTATGAGGAACATATTGAAATAGAAATGAAAGGGATCTCAAAAATTACCCACCCCTCCCCATTTTACAGCTGAGAAAAGTGAGGTTCAATGAGGTCAAAACCACTTGTCCCAGATTACATAGGCAGCAATCATAAGAGGTGAGATCTGAACCAAAGTCTCTGACTCCTGAGCCAGTGCTCAATGCTCTGACTGTACTGTGACAGCCCAATGCCATGCAGTAAGTAGCGCATCATCCACCGAACCTTAAATGCCAGGTAAAGGAAGGTGAAGGTGAAGGTGAAGATTAATGCAAAGGTACCACAGAGCTATTTAAGATTTTGAGCAAATGAAAATTCTATGAATAAAGAAGATTATTCTGGCATCAATACAAATGATAGAGTAAGGGAAAAAAAAGAGACAGGAAGAGTGTTGGAGGCTGTGGCTAGAGTAAAGACCTTTGATCACAATGACCTCTATCCACATAAGTGGCAGTAAGCAGATGGGTAAGAGAAGGAAGGGCTCTAATCAAAACTGATTACATACAAGGGGTAGGAAAGTAGAAAGAGCCCAAGACAAAACAAGATTTTAAATGTAGGAAACTAAGTACATGGTGACATCAATCATAGAAATAATGAAGGGAGGAAGAAAGAGAAATATCATGTTGATTTTGGCCATGGTGTTAGTGATACCTCCAAATGATGTCCTATCAACATAGGAGATGAGGGCCTGCAGCTGAGAAGGAGTAGAGAGAGGTCTGTAGTCATTAATGCACATGTGAGAAATGAACCCTGGGGTGTGAATGAGACTGCTAAGCAAAGAATAAAGACAAAGGGGCCAATGCCAGGACTCTGGGAAATACCCACTCTTAAAGAATAATGGGGTGGATTAAGAATAGTTATAGAAGGAAGTCTGGCATCCCTAAAGCCAAGAAAGAATGTATATCCAGAAAAGAGGTTGGAGCCAAAAATGTTACACTGTGGTGAAATTAAGGATGAAAACTGGGGAGAAAAAAGGCATTGGTGACCTTTCAAAGAATAATTTCAGTTAAGTGGTCATGGCAGAAGGCAGATTAGAAGAAGTGTGAACAAAGTCCTGGAAGAGGCAAGAAAGGATCAAAGATACAGGTAAAGATCTTAGTGTGAAAGACCAAAGGATAGATGATCTGAAGAACTTAAGAGAAAAAACATTAAAGACAAAGATGGTATGGGATACCAATTGAGAGAACATGCAAAAAGCTATTCTTAATTTTAAAAAAATTAAAATTTGTTTTGTCATATACACAAAAGTGTGTGTGTGTGCGTGTGTGTGTGTAAAACAGCAGTCTTCCCATTCATTTGGCAGCCCATGTGGCACATGGGGAAAAAAAAATCTATAAACATTCAGTTGTCCCCTTATCTTCAAGCAGAAACAAGTTAGAAACACAAAAAAAACTGAGATGGAGGACCTTCTAGGATTCCTAGAGCTGACTCAGAAGGTCTTCAATATGTAATTTCTTAACTGGCCCACTTATTCTTCCTTTAGTACTCTTTTTACCACTTTCTCCTAATGAGTCAAATAGGAGACTCAGAAGAGGGAAGAAATAGAGAAAAGGGGGCTCCAAATAATCTGTGTAGCTACTGGGCAAACAGGATCTACCTTCTCCATATCCCATCATATTCTCCCTCATTGCCACCAAAAAAAAAAAAAGTGGGTTTCAGGGTAAAAGTTTTCCTCTCTATGTAGCCATAAAGAATTGTGGGAGTGAGCTGGGAGAACCAAACTGAAGCTAGGAGTTTAGGGGAGTAGGAAGGAAAAGAAAGCATCTGACTGCCCTATTAGTGGTGAGAAAGGGGAGCTATACAGCATGACTTTTTGGAAACTTTCTATATACACTGCTCTTCTAAGCATGTTTTAAGGAAATAAAATTCAATATCATGATTCAAGAGCACCAGTATAAAGTCTGCTTAAAACAAAACATTCTAATCCATTTAACCTTTGACATGGAACACAAGGCTTGGCAAAGCAAAATAAAAGAATTTTCAATTTATTCCTCTATAGAAAAGCAACATTCCCTATTGTTAATTTTACAATCAAAAGCATTATTTCCTTCTTTAAAAAGCTAATTAGATATTAAAATATTTTATTTACCTAATCTGAAAGCAGAAGTATTATCTTGAATAATACTGAAAAGTCCTACCTTTTCTTTGCAGCTGGAAAGCATGCTAATAATGCTAAGACAAACTGATTGCACTGAGAGCGCTGGGGACCAATCTTCTGTTAGAATGGATAAACAGATATGACCATTGCTATAAACATGAGGATGTACAGGAATATTGTCACCAGTAAACATGACCTAAGAAAGAATAAAATTCCATTAACACTTATGAATCTAAAGGACACCAAAATCCAAATCAAATTCTCCATTTATGCCTAGAAATATTGACTTATAATGCCAAGTAACAGACTTTCAATATATCAGGTATAACAACCATACAAAAGAGAATATATAATCTGATCTATGCTTTTTACAACACACCATTTTCAAAACCCTCCTGAACATTATCATAAGGGACAGGGACTGGACTTGTAGTTCCATTAGCATAGGGAACTACCTGATGACAACTCCCTTTATCAATACAGGATAGCATCTTCTCTGCCAACTTACAATCTGAGAGAGTTACCTAGAGCACTGAAAGGTTATTTAACTTATCCAGGGGCACAAAGACATTATGTGGCAGAGGCAGGACTTGAATGTAGGTCTTCCTAGCTTACAGGGTAGCTCTCTATCCACTATGTCATAATACTGCTATTTTTTTTATTCACCTAAAAATATTTTTCCTTTAAAGACAAGTTCCTAGGAGAATTTTTCAAATTCTACTCATTACTTTCCATACTAAGTGGAATTCACTTAAATTCCAAATTAAAGTTCTCCATTTGAGAACAGTACCCTTATTCTCCATCTTTACATCTTTACATCCAGATCTTTTTCCCTCACATACCTACTCAGAAAGAAAAAAATGTTTTTTATTAAATCAGCAACTATCTATGTGACTAGAATTTAGAAGAAACAGGCTGAGAAAATAAAAGCAAGAACTACACCAAACTTTTGTCATATTTTTCAAATGTTAACTTTTTCCCTTGAGGTCCTTCCTTTTTCTTAGCTTTTTTTCTAATTCCTTAACCTTTCTTCCCCTCTACTCCCCACATCTCTTTAACCCTATTTTCAAACATTTTTTCTTTCTTTTCAACTTGCCTAGTTTTACCACTGATAGGAATTTTTATTAGTTTGCACTATGGAGTTAAGTGGGAACAATAACATTTCCTCCTCAATTACGCAGTAAGGAAAGTAATAAGATACTTGATGATAATCATAAATAGCAAAGGATTTAGAGCAAGAAAAGTCCTTGTAAATTATCTTAGCAATCAGGACCCTCATATAAAATGAAACTCAGGCTCAGAGAAGTTCAATGGCCATCCTCAAGAATCAGTATTTGAAACCAAATTAGAATTCTAATTTCTAAATCCAGGGCTCCGACATACACCACACTACACCATTCTCAATACAGCTAAAATAACGTAACTGAAATGTAAAATAGTAGAAAACAACAGGCACAACACTTAAAATTAAGCGAGAGCAAGTAACATACTGGTACTTAATGAAAAATAGTCTTAACTGAGCCTCAGTTTCCTCATTTATAAAATGAGGGAATTAAACCAGATGACCTCTGAGGACCAAGTTCTAATTCTATGATACTATGAAATATTATTAGAGAATGAACATTATTATTATTAGAGAACAATTTCACATTTATATAGTGCTTAAAGGTCTATAAACACTTTCACAACATATTATCATGCCCATTTTAAATAAGAAAATAGGTTCAATGCTTAAATGACACACCTATGATGGCAGAATTTATGTCTGAGAGAAGAGTCAAACCCAAGTCTTCTAAGTCCAAAACTCTTTCCACTATGTTTTAAAAAGGACTTTCAAGACTTTACTTAGGAGACTGATTACACAAACTCCTCATGAAGTCTAATTTCAATTTTAAACTTAATAGTATTTCTTTTTCTTGGTATACCTATTACAACTTGTACATCAACCACTACAACTATATTTCTTGGCTTACAAATGAAATTCATTTACTGAAGATTACTTACTGAATAGAAATTGAGAAGTGAGAAAAGGATAAATAGCAATTCACATTTACATTGTAAATCATGAATTAATTTCAAATGAGATAGCTGAATGAGAGGTGAGTTTAGGATCACACAATTAATAACTATAAGAGTTGGAAATCAAACCCAGAAATTATTCCAAATGCTGTGCTTTTTCCATTATCCAACACTTTGATAGGACGGCGCTCTTATTTTACCATTTCGGTATCACACTTAAGTTTGGACATACTGCAGTTCAGAACCTCCAAGCACAAGTGATTCATCAGCCTCAACTTCCAAAGCAGTATGGATGACAAGTATGCACCACCACACTTCAGCCAGCTTGGTTTAGGAGAGGGGAAAAAAAGGGAAATGCTGTGCCTAAGAGGAACTGATGTGAAGAGTCCTATACTTGGAGTCAAAAGGGGTTCAAATCCCACCCCAGATGTTTAACATATGAACGCAGACAAATCACTTAACCTTTCTGTGTCTTTGTTTCCTCAACAGAAAAATGCAAATAATATTAACTGCAGCTCTTACCTCACAGGATTGTATGAGGATCACATGAGACAGTGCATGTAAAAACGCTCTACAAACCTTACGATATAAATTGCCAATTATTATTAAAACATTGGGAAAAAAGCGTTTACCCGGCCATCTCAAACACATCAGCGTTTGGTAATAGCATCAAATACAGAAGACGGAAGAAGAGCACCTCTGGCAAGCATTACTGATCAATCCTATCACCAATAAAAACAGCATAAGAAAACTGAAAATTCAAAATATTATGCTACACATAATTCTGATCAGTTTGCAGATCAGAAGAAAAAGACTGGCTGATTGATAATAGCTAAAAAAAAAATTCAAGCTATTTAGCACATAAAAATCAAGAAGCATGAGAGAAGCAATGGGGAAAGGAGACAGGAGAGAAGGAAAAAAGTCAAAAGATGGAATAAGAGTAGTAAACAGCAGAGCCAAACCACAAATGTGAATGTCAACTGTTACTAGGAAGGCAGCAACCAAAAAGGAATGGGGAACCAATTTTGAAACATGAAAGGGCAAAGAATCTTAGGCTTGGAAAGTAATACCATACCTTTTTAAAGACATCATTCACAGATTTTCCTTTGGTTATGGCCCACCAAGTACTATTTAGATCTCAGCAGATTAAAAGCATCACTTTCTTCAGGCCATGCCAAGGGGAAAGGCATGCTAACATATACAGTTCAGCTATTAGGTGAAATTTTTGATAATGGCAAAGGAAACCACAAAATAATGCAATTAATACACCTAATATTGACACAAGCAGGAACAAGTTACCAGGTGTTACAGAAGCCATAATCTGATATGGATTCCAAAACCTCTAATAAAAAGGCCACATTCTTCCTTGTAATTTAAGATATAAGATGACTAAATTGCTGAAAACACAAATGTTTTATCCCAGTATCACAGTTAGAAGGAACCCCAGAGGGCAAATAGTCTAAACTTTATTTGGGTGGGAATCTCCTTTATAATACATCTTACTTACATCTCACACCTAGGGACACCAAGCATTAGAAAAATGTAGTCTACATGTAGTCCACATCACCCAAATCTGCCTCCCTGAAACCTGCCCAGGGTAGTCTTTAAGACATCTGAACACAGTGATCATGTCAACCTCAAAAGTTCTCACCTCCAGGTGAAGCATCTTTAGCCTCTTCACCTGACTATAACTGCCTTCTTCTGGACACTCTGATTTGCTAAAGTCCTTCCTAAAACATTGCTCCAGACTAGAAACAAGCTGAGGACATAATATGGTTAAACCCTTTCCCTGTTCTATTCTCTCCACTGAACTAATTTCAGAAATTTCAATTGTACAACCAATCTTCGAACTTAACAGCTCTACATTCTGTTCTACAATGGTGGAGGGTACAGTGGGTCTATTTCAGAAACACAGAAATCTCTCTCAGTGCTCTCAGATGGTCATTTCTTCAATGCAATTACCTTTCATCAGCTTCCAAAAAGTTTCCCTACTAAGCACATGGCAGATAAAGTATGTCTCTCTATCAACCTATAATGTCACCATGAAAATGAAACACATGCTCATGGCCAACTTATTGTTCCCTCGTTATACCCTTTTAAAAATATTGGTAGATTGCTTTCAGGTACTTAGAATTAAAAGGGGCATTAGAGAGCAATCAGTCTAACTCCCTCATTTGACATGGAAAAATTTTATGCTACAGTGATCATAAAATCTCAGAGCTTTAGCTCCACAGTGATCATATTTCTATACCATCTTCAGATTATAGTTTTTATAGCCAGAATGGCCCTTTAGATCAACCAGTCCACGTTTCATCATTTTGCACATAATGAAATAAATCCAGAGTGGAAAAAATTTACAAAAGTATTTTTTACCTGACAGAACACCAGAGCCTTCTGAGTCTCAGATTGGGAATCAGAAGACCTATGTTCATGTCACATGTGCTGGCAATTATTACCTATGTGGCCTTGAGTCAAAACTTATATTATCCTCTGTAAGATGTGAGCATCCCCTCTCATTTCTATTATAGTCTAACCTGATTTATTAGAGAAGACACCATATTAATTAATGCAAGGAAAAATCAAACCAATATAGGAAGGGTAACTTCTATTACTACTCTTACACAGCAGTTACTAATAGAAATAATTATATTTCTATAATATATATAGGATATATATTATATTCTATTATAGAGGACTTCAGTTGAATTTTATGCTACTGAAGCCATAAACAAAGCTGGAAGGATTGTCATTTTTGTCTTTGTTCCCTAGGGCCTACCACAGCACACCTCAGAGAGGTTTCACAGTCATTGAAGTGCATTGTGTAGAACCTTAGGCACATCACGTCTCCTCTCTAAGGCCCTGCTTTAAAAATACGGGGACTGGAGTACATAAACACCAAACTGTATTCTAGTTCTGACAGCCTATGTTCCAAAGGTTCTTTCCAGCTTTCAGGAAGACCAGAGGTGAAGTGTCACATAGTTAAAAACATCACAGCTGATCCTCAAGCATAAGACCTTTCTACTACTCCAATTCCCTCAGAACCTCCTTGAGTTGCTTCCATGTGGCCTTGTCATACCTCTGGAATTCATTTTCTTCATACAATAAAGGAGACTTAGAGCTGGGAGAGACAAGCCAACAAACATTTATTAAGTAATTACTATATGCCAGGTAAAATGCTAAGCACAGGGATCAGTCCCTGCCTATGCAAGTACAACCTACCCTATCAAGTCATCTTAATCTCTCAATACAATTTCTTTGTCTATAAAATGGGGATAATACTTATAATATCTATGAGAGTTGTGTAAGGAAAATGAACTATAAACCATGGAATGCTACAAAACAGCTATCACAATACAACTACCACCTCCTACCAAGATCTCAAAAAAAAAAACATACCTCCAAATTATATGAATAATTATAATCATCCATATTCCAGTTTGCTCATAAGCAGAGACATTTTTAATGTCACAGATGGTCCTTATTATACTCCACAAAAAGGAAATTCATAAAACCAGTATCAATATCAAGAGAGACAACATGCCCCTTCAAATTATACATTCAATAGACATTTTGAAAATTCTATGCAGAAAGATATGCTTGGTGCTGGGAAGGCTATAAAGTTTATAAAAAAAAACAGATGGAAATTGCCATCATGTAGGTTATAGCTGAATTAAGGAGACATATACAGTTAACTATTGCAAACAACTTTGACGTATGCATATTTAAGTGTTATTCCACAAAATGCCAAAAGAAGAATGAGAGAGATCATTTCCAAACAGGGAAGAAGATGGAATTCGATAGGGGGTTAGAGTGAGGGGAGAGGAAATAGTATACAACTCAATCAAAAGCACAGAGAGGAAAGCATACTATTCAGAGGGCAGGTAACGGTCCCAACTGACTCAACTGAAAGAGTAGAGAGATAAAGCTAAAAAAAGAAGGCTAGAGACCCCTGAAGACCAGGAAAGAGAGCAGAAATTTTAATTCAGAGTCAGTATATAGTGAGTGAATATCTTTTTCCCCCTCAAAGAATGGGATGAGTAGAAGTATATTATTAAAGAAGACAGATCAGAGGTATACACTACAGATAACAGCTTATTTACACTTCTTAGCACAGCACTTATCAAAGATTGAAACTATTCTTGTAGAAAAGATGGAGATATGACATGGATCAGTAGGCTCTAAGTTTTTTTGATCATGCACCCAGTTATTTTAATGAGTATGATGCTCACAAAAAGAAATACAAATAAACATGAAAAATCATATAAATTTGAACTTAAGAGTCAATAAGGGATTTCTGGAGCTTAATGAAGTAGGGTGGTGACATGGTTAAATTTGAGTTTTAGGAAACATCACTTTGGCAAAAGTGTGGAGGATGACTTATAGAAATTGGTGAAATGTAAGGAAGGGTGACTTAGGAGCTATTGCAATAGATCAGGTAAGAGGTGTGAGGGCCTCAACCACAGTGGTAATTGTGTGAATACAGAAGACACATATGAAAAGTGTTGTGGAGAAAGAAGTCACAAGATTTGGCTGACTAATCTGAAAAAACCAAAGTCGTGAATCTAAACAACTAAGAAGGACGATGGAGGCAGCTAGGTGCCTCAGTGCATACAGCACATAGCATACAGCACTGGGCCTGGAGGCAAAAAGACATGAGTTCAAATCCAGTCTCAGATACTTACCAGCTACGTGATCCTGGGCAAGTCACTTAACCTCTGCCTTAATCCACTGGAGAAGGAAATGGCAAACCACTGCACTATGTTCACCAACAAAACTCCTGGATGATATTGGCAGGCAGTGGTCTACAGGAATCATGAAGAGTTAGGCACTTCTGAACAACAAGAAGGGTGGTGGTGAGGCAGATAGGTGGTACAGTGGATAGAGCACTGGCCCTGGAGTCAAGAGGATCCGTGTTCAAATCTAGCTTCAGACATTTACCAGCTATGTGACCCTGGGCAAGTTATTTACCCCTGAATTCCTTTAAAAAAAAGGATAATGGCGACAGGATGAAAATCACGGTTCATCCTTGCTTGCTCAGCACCTGGACAATGCACTCTGTCGCAATAAAAATGAAAAGAAAGTGGGGGAAAAGTGAGGAGATGCTTACCAGCTATAAATCAGATACTACACTGGAGGAAAGAATTTTAGCACCTGCCATAGGACAGATGTGAGCTTCAGAAGAGGGACAAATGTTGCTTGCATGGTTGCTGTGTGTACCTGGCTGGCCAAGTTATAATGGCCCTGATGGCCTAGGCAGAGCCTCAGGAAGGTAGCAATGGAAAAGAACAGAGCACATTTATGTTGAGAGACAATAGGAAAGGATCGAGAAGCCCATGATTGTTAAGATTGGATCTTGTGGGATGAGTGGGATACAACCTATGTTCCACTCCCTAACTGGGTGACCAGATATAAGACCATCAATTTAGGAAAGACTATAGTTAAGCGGAATTAGAAATGATTGATCAGACAAACCCAAAGAACAGACACAGAATGACAAAACCAGAAAGGTTACCAGAGACCATCAAGCTGAAACCTAAACAATTATCTTTTGCAACATACCTCCCCAGTGATCAACCAGCCCTCGCTTGAACATGTCCAGTGGAATCTATAGAGATAGCCCACTCTACTTTGGAATACTTTTAATTGTTAAGAAGGCTTTTCTTACAAAATTAGAAAATTCCTTACAAAAATCTAAACTTAATATTTTGCCAACTTCTGGATGTCCATTGTTCCTACCAACTTCTACCCTTAAGGATCCTTTTCCAAATTGCAGCCTTTAAAATATCTAAAGATACCTATTGTATCTCCCCTTATCCCTAATTCTTCAAATGATCTTCAAAAGGCATGAACTTGAAGTCCCTCACTTTCTCAGGGCTTTTTCCCTGGAGATTCTAGCGTAACATCATCTCTTCTAAAATGGGGTATATGAACTGAATTAATATCTCAGATGTGTGCGGTCTGACTAGGTCAAGGTACAAAACAAAAATACAACAATATCACCTTATTCCTGGGCACTCCATGTCCTTTAAAGCAGCACCAAGTTTTTTTGGCTTCCATATCACACTGTGACTCACTAAGCCTGGAGTCTACAAAAACTCCCAAAACATCCCCCCGCAAATAAAGTATCTAGCCGTATCTCCACCATGTTTCTGAACATGTGAAGTTGGTTTTCATCTTTATACACAAGTGAAAGACATATTTAACTCTAAGTTACCATGGTCTCTTGGCTGCTAATTCTGATGGCCTTCCCTCAATACTTATCCTTTCTGTCCTCTCTACAACATCTGAGAATTTTAAGGGATGGCTCTCTGAGGAGAAAAGATAAAAAAAGGGGGGAAATCTAGCAATGTAAAAAAAAAAAATAAGAGCTATGAAATAATACCTCCCACAAATTTATCGAGAACTGAAGGCGCACTCATCTCCATTCTCTCAACTTTGGAAGGCAAAGCTGAGCCAACATTTGCCCTTCTCCACTACTGTAGTAACTGTTGCAATTCCATGTGATCCCTCACAGATTACTGCCAATACATCAAACATGTTGCTAATTCTCAGGACCAGGTTGTTGTTCATCTGGGACAAGTGACTTGGACCCAAGGACAGAGAGGTATTTTTTTATATAATATTTTTACTTAGCTTTGGTGGTTCTATTCTTTCCAGTCTAGATCATTCTGCTTCACAGAGAATAAAGAGTTGAGGAACTTCACCTTCTAAATATCATTTATCATCCATGCCAAGTAACTTTTTAAACTCCATACTTCATTAAAAACAAAAACAAATAAAAGACAAAAAACATCCTTATCAAATCATTTTGATATCCTTAGTCTTGCTATTACAAGCTCCTTTTGTACATTAGCACTCCTCAGATTCAAGTCATGCCATGCTTTTTTATTCATCCTCTGTCTTCCATCCTCATTCTGTCTATAATTTAACAAGTCTCCGTAAAATCTAAGTTGTTTGTCAAGTTCCCTGTGTATTTATACTGCGTCTCTTTAGACAACCACTCCTCTTCCTCGTCCACTGGAATGGTTCTGTCTTTAGAATTTCATTCTTGAGTGTTTCCTATTCCTCCTGGGAAAAACAAAATATTAGACATTACCAGCTTTACCAGCTTTTCCTTTTTTATCTATTACAGATTCTAAGATAAATGATCATTTTCCTTCAAGATTCCATCAATAACCACCTTGCTTCAGATGCTTGGCTTCAAATACCCTATGAATAAATTTACAGAAAGTATTAGTGACAAACCAGGTAAACTAGAAATTCTAAGTTTACGAGGATCAAATTCTCCAGAATATAATCGTCCTTTGTTGATCCCTTCAATTCTGGAAAGATCAAATTATCAAGAAAGTAAGATAATAAATCATTTATTTTCTGAAATGCTTTTGATGAAGCTCCAACCAATATTTAGATATCTGAAGTTCCCTCCATCAATTACATTAAAATGCCTTTGTGCTAGGTTTGAGATCTATTTCCTGAACTCCTTGACAATTTCTGCCATCCTTCCAGTTCAGCCTAATCACCCCATCATAAATTTTAACCCAAATTATTTGCACTGTTTCTTTCCTCTTCCTTACTTTCCCGAACTTGTCACATAACTATCAATACACAATTCTATTCTACCCTATCTTTTCCCTCTCTACTTCCTCCCTTTCAATACCTCAAATACCCCTTTTACTTTTCCTCTTTCAATAGACTAAGATGTATCTTTCCATAGTTAATTTCCAGTTGTGTCTCATCCAAGTGAAAACAATGAGGTCTAATTTACTTTTTTGACTTAGAATTTCTAGTTAGCCTGGTTTGTCACTAATACTTTCTGTAAATTTATGCAAAAGGTATCTGAAGCAAGGTATTACTGGATCCTTTCTTGGATTTTGAATACTGTGAAATGGGTGTTTCCATTGGCAATCTTTTTACAATACATAGCTGCTCTCTAGATTGTCTGTCTTGATGAATATCTAGAATTTTTTTTAGTTCCTATTCCTTTAAATTTTAAATTTAAATACCTTGATTATGTTTACAAGATTCCTAGAAAATATATTCTAACTAGGTACCCTGCTGGGTATCCTCCATTCTTGAACAGGATCTTATCATTTCTATATTTTTAGCTACAGTACAGAAATTCAAATCCCACTCTCAAATATCTTAACTACCTGTTCACTTCTCAATTCAAATGTTTTATGCTGTGTTTCCTACCTTAAATTGGTAGTGATGAAAATACTTTGTTTTATGAGCCTTAGTTCTGGTATAAGGCTTTTTTAATCTTTTGTAAAGTTTCTTAAGTTTCTTCTTGAAGCACTGTGTGTTCCCATGTGAAATCATCAAAAGTAAACAGTAATTATCCAGTTTGAAAATTATTTGAAGGTTCCCATGTAACATGTTAAATATGTATCCGGGAAAGGGTGGTAAGAAGATCTCTATTATCATCAAGTAAATTGTAAATAGTTGCCTAAGACTGCCAGCATGGAGTCACTAACCTCTATTACTCATCTTTTCCCTTTGACCTTTCATTTTTCACCATCATTCCTCACCTAATGACTAACCAGTTTTTTCTCAGAATGTCCAACTTCCTCCAATTTGGGAAAACCCTCATATCTGTTTCCTAACTCATGTGCAATGGGTCTTCTATTTGTCACCCTCAAGATTCTTGCTTCCAGATTCTTTTCTTCTTTGTTTTCACTCGGAAACCTTTTTTCCAGAGCTTCAACCTATTGATAATTTGATGTTGAATTGGATACAGAGTGACCCAGGGCTCTGTGCTGGGACTAGTGCTAGTTAATTTTAAACAATGACTTCGATAAAAAACATGATAAACTTATCAAGTTTACATATCCCAATACTAAGAGGGCAAACAACTAAATGGCAGTCAATTTTAAAAGATCTTGTCCAGTATGAATCTATGAAGATGAAATTTAACAGATTCAAGATAGCAACTTCACAAGTTTTAGATGGGAAACATAACTAGACAATGAATCATCCAAAAAAAAACTTTTAAAAGTTGTTTGTTTTAATTTGGAAAGTAAACCCATTGGTGGATATAGCGGACTTTAGAAGTGAGAAAATGGTTAAGATGATGATATATGAGGATGGGATTCAGATAGCTAGAGCACAGCTCAATTACACATTTCTATATATAAAATAGATCAGAAAAAGAACTGTACATGAAACTGCAAATCTCTATCACATTCAACATGCTTTTTCTTTTATAATAAATTCAACATCAGCTTTCAAAGCTATCCTGCTTGTCTGTGTTTCCTTTAAGACTTTAATTCTGGTTCTCTCCTTTACCTAGGGTTCTTTAATGTCCTGCAACTTCAATGAGGCAATGGTATGAGGCAGACCAGAATACTAGTGTAATCTTGAATTGTTTCTTTCTAGCTGCTTGCAATATTTTCTCCTTGACCTGGGAACTCTGGAATTTGACCACAACGTTCCTAGGAGTTTCTCTTTTTGGATCTCTTTCAGGCAGT